>JAPDNY010000002.1:289102437-289408153 GCA_029375565.1 Gekko gecko
GCCCACTGCTGGACCTCCTGATGGCACCTGGTATTTTTGGCCACCGTGTGACAGAATGTTGGACTAGATGGGCCATTGGCCTGATTCAACATTGGCTTCTCTTATGTTCTCTTATGTTATGAGCGGGCGGGCGCGGCTGCTTCAGCAGCTGCCCCAGTCCATCTCTGAGTAGGGGCGCTTGGAAGCTCCGACTACATGGTGCGCGTGGTGGCTGCAGAGCTCGGCTGGGGTCCCTCCTTATACGCAGATGCGCTACTACCCTCCTTGTTGGCTGTTGGGCTGAGGGCAGTGGGGGGTAGGGGGAGCCGAGGATGGGGCCCATAAAAACCGTGGGGGAGCCAAGCCCTGTGGGCCCCATGGTAGCTACAGGCCTGTACTCTTCTGTCTCTGCCCCTTTGAAGGGATACTCTCAGGGAATTGCTTGCTTGCTTCCTTCCCTTCACACTTCTCTCTTGCACACACAGAAAGAAGGAGCACATTCTTCTCCATCTTTGCACCATGGATGCCGGACAGGCATCTCTACATCTGCATCCATCCTAGGTAGTTGAGTTAGATCCTATCACTATCTCTCACCTTTACTATCTAGAATAGAGTTCCCTCAATAAAGAGCTCTTTATTAATTTGAAACTGACAAGTGGCTCGGTGTAACTCTAACTTTGCTAGCACATGTAGAACAAAGAGAAGCTCTGCTGCATATAGCCTTTAGTGCACTCTGCTACGATAGAATACAGATTACTGGCTTGCTATGCCGTCTGCTTAACATGGTTGGAGCAGTGGATTAATCTTGAGAATAAGAAATTGTTGGCTTTGGAAGGTCACGATAATAAGTTTGGATGGCATGCATATTTATGGTATAGAAAAGTACAAATAGACAAGTTTTTTAAACACCACTATATAAGACGATCACTGTTCGAGACTTGGATGAGATATAAAAAATTCTTCTCGGAAGAGCGACCACTTTGGATAGTGCCGGCAGAAGTGATTAATCCATATTCAAGAAATCAGGGTCTAGATTGGTTACCATACAAAAGCCTCTTAAAAATAGAAGGGAAAAACTTTGTATTAAAAGACAGAATTGATATTGAATTTGAATATGATTGGTTGAACTACAGACAGATTTATGATTTATGTAAAGTTGATAAAAGGAAATATGGCTTTAGAGGAAAAAATAATGAAATTGAAACTGTATGGGTCGAAAAGGGTAAAAAAATGATTACAAAATTTTATAAGGTGTTACTGAAATGGTATACTGAAGATGAAACAGTAAAAGAACAAATGATAAAATGGGCAGTAAATATAAATAATGAAATATCTATGTCATCTTGGGAATATTTGTGGAAAAAGTCAATGAAAATTTCAACTTGTATAAATGTTAAAGAGAATTGCTATAAAATGATGTACAGATGGTATATGACTCCTAAAAAAATTGCTATTATAAATGATAGCATGTCTAACAAATGTTGGAAATGTAAGAAAAAAGAAGGGTCTTTTTACCATATGTGGTGGACTTGTGATAAGGCTGTAAGTTACTGGACTGAGATTCATAATGAGATACAAAAAATTTTGAAATGTACTTTTAAGAAAGACCCACAGATGTTATTGTTAGGTCTTAAAATGGAAGAAATAAATGTAACCAAGAGAACATTATTATGGTATTTGGCTACAGCAGCCAGAATGACTTTTGCACAATGTTGGAAGCAAGAAAAAACACCTGAAACATGGGAATGGATTAAGAAGATGCTGTTTATGGCAGAAATGGACAAATTAACAAGAAAATTAAACAACGAAGAAGATGAAAACTTTTTTGAAGATTGGAAAGACTTTCAAGAATATTTGTTGAAAAACTGGGATGTAAAACATGGTTTGATTTGCTTTGACAACTACTAAGGAGAAATTGAAAGGGACTAGTCTTTTAAATTGTTACCATTAGTAAGACAAAGTAAGTTTAGTTAAATGTAACTGAATAAGAGATATCAATGGGGTTGGAGCACTGCGGGAAGCCTTGTTTGGGGGGAGTGGGTGAAAAGAAATGGATATGTATTTACTTGTTTAATTTGTATGATCGTGGAAAATATATCCAACAATAAATTGTATTTACCAGATTACTGGCTTGCTATACCACTGAATCTATCTATCACAAACTAGCAGGTAGGGGGAGAGCTTCCAAAATGCTTTAACTGGCATGTATTACATTTTGCCTAAGGCAGCATGCATGATTTAGCTTAAATAATGCCAGCATTTGGCAACCTAGTATATATTTTTGTGCATTGGGTGGGGTTGGGGCCAGAGCTGGAGGAAAGACGAGCTTGGCGTGACGTTCAAAGGTGATCAAGACATATACAATTGGCAAATATTAGCACCGTGGAGGCATCCTGTGGCACAACCAGGCCGCAGAACCAGTCACGCCTGTGTGTTGCGCAACGTTGACACCCACATGCTAATGAACCACTAATTAATCCCTGAAACCCTGGCAATTAAGACCAAACTGCAAAGCCCAGCTGAAGTGAGAGGGAAGGCAAGCAAGCAACGAGGTTTCGAGGTCAGTAAGTAAGATTGGGGACGAAGGCTAAATGCTGGAGGAATTTCGGGACAGGCTGTGCTGCGCATCGAGTGTCATGTGTTTTGCACGGCAGCTGGAAGCTATTAAGAAGCGTGCAAAAGAAAGGAGCAGATCTCCAGGTTAAGAGATTCTATTGCCTGAGATGAAGCTGGGTTGACGGAAGGGCAGTCTTGAACCTTGTACAGCTAAGATGGTGGTGTGACTATTATTTTTGTCCCACCCATTGAGTTCTCCTTTCCCCCCCAGTGCAGCAACCCTATGGGGATGTGGTACCTAAGGTATAGGTAGGAACTCTCAATCTGGGGCAAGTGATGCTCTGTATTCTTGGTGCTGGGGGGGGCAACAGTGGGAGGGGTTCTAGTGTCCTGGCCCCACTGCTGGACTTCCTGATGGCACTTGGTATTTTTGGCCACTGTGTGACAGAGTGTTGGACAGGATGGGCCATTGACCTGATCCAGCACTGGCTTCTCTTACGTTCTTATGATCTTACGTGTGTGTGTAAGAGAGAAGAGGATACTGGATTTATATGCCTTTCACTACCCAAAGGAGTCCCAGAGCAGCTTACAATCTCCTTTCCCTTCCCCTCCTCGCAACAGACACCCTGGGAGGTAGGTGGGGCTGAGAGAGCTCTTTAGAGGACTGCCCTTGAGAGAAGAGCTCTGAAAGAACTTGTGACTGACCCAAGGTCACACCAGCAGCTGCATGTGGAGGAGTGGGGAATCAATCCCGGCTCTCCCAGATTAGAGTCCATGCTCCATGGTAACCCAGCAAGCTTCACTGGATCTGAACCTGTTTTGGTCTCACTCCCTAATTACTACGCCACATCAGCTCTCCTGAGCATTTGAATACATAAGGATTGTGACATGAATGTAAACAGGCTGGAGGGTAGGAAGGCGCACTGGGTGTTCAAAATGTCTAGGGGTTGTTCACAAACTGAAGGTGTTCATATGTCATGCCTTAATGTTCTGGAAATGGAGATTTGAGATTTGAGATTTGGAAAGGTAATATTTTCCATCGAGGGCTTCCTTTTTGTCACCGTAGCTTTCTCACAGGTGTTTCCCACATGGAACCATCTTGCTGCTGAGAATGCCCATACCGTGCAGGGCTTTCGCAAGGCAGCTTTCCCAAATTTTCCTTTCCCGGGTCCCCTGAGGTTGCCGGTTCTCACTCTTTTCCATCTCAAAAAAGCGACAACAAAAAAATCAATTGACACAGAGAGTGAGTACTCCATCTTTCTGTGTTATACCTCTGAGGATGCCAGTCACAGCTACTGGCGAAACGTCAGGCCCTACAATGCCAAGACCATGGCCACCCAACCCGGAAAATCTACAGCATCTAATGAACTCCGGCTGTGAAAGCCTTCGACAACAAATCAACATATTGTTAGAGGGTTACAGCAATCTGTTTATCAGGTTTCATTTGTTTAAAATGTAAATCTCTTGTGCTTTATAAAGTTACAACACTGTAATGATAGGTCCCCCCCCCCGAAACTCGTTGATGACAGGGGGACGGAATGGCTGCTGTGGAGGGCTGGAACAGAGGGAAAATGTCACTGCAGCAAAACTGGTTTTGGAAGGATTGCAGGAAAGGTGGGGGGAAACCCAAGAGGCCTGGGGAAGCACCGTGATACAGTGGGGGAATTGGGGGGGGGATACTTGGTTCCTAATAGTGCTCAGGGCAGTGCAATCCACCCATGCATCCTGATCTCTCTCTTTCTCGGTCTCTTCCTCTCTCCTGTGTGTGCATGTTGGTTATAGCATGCATACATCCAGTGGGTAAACGTATGTGTATTAGTGTTCTTATCGGGAAAGAGAATCCCCACCCACCAAAAAATTCACTTTTCAAAGGTTTTTTTTTTTTTTTTTTGCTGTCATCACAGCTGGCTGATAGCACCCCCTAGTGGGGTTTTCAAGGCAAGAAACGTTCAGTGGTGGTTTTTGCCATTGTCTGCCTCCGTATCACTACCCTGATATTCCTTGGCGGTCTCCCATCCAAATACTAGCCAGGGCCGACTCTGCTTAGATCAGATCAGGCTAGCCTGGGTTTATTCAGGTCAGAATTTGAAGGGCTTAAAGATATAACTTCTTATGCATTACTCTCTCTTTTTTCTTTGATTTCTCTTTGCAGTTTTCTGTTACAGTTCTATGCACCCCCCTTCCTTCCTTCCTTCCTTCCTTCCTTCCTTCCTTCCTTCCTTCCTTCCTTCCTTCCTTCCTTCCTTCCTTCCTTCCGCCAGTTTGGTGTAGTGGTTACATGCGCGGACTCTAGTCTGGGAGACCCGGGTTTGATTCCCCACTCTTCCACTTGCACCTGCTGATGTGACCTTGGATCAGTCACAAGCTCTGGCACAGCTGTCCTTGAAAAAGAGCAGTTTCTGTCAGAAGTTCTCTCAGCCCCACCTACCTCACAGGGTGTCTGTTGTGGGGAGGGGAAGGGAAAGGAGTTTGTAAGCCGCTCTGAGACGCCTTTGGGCAGTGAACGGCGGGGTATAAATCCAATCTCTTCTTCTCTTCTTCCTTCCTTCCTTCCTTCCTTCCTTCCTTCCTTCCTTCCTTCCTTCCTTCCTTCCTTCCTTCCTTCCTTCCTTCCTTCACCACAGGATGCTCTGCAGGAAAACAGGAGGGTTTGGGAAGTCATTGCCTGCCTCTGAGCATATCCAGAACACAATCTTGAAATTGTATAGAATCCAACTTCCTGTCCTTCCTCTCTTTGAATTTCTCTTTTGATCAAGATGGAACTTAATCAAAATGGGATTCCAGGGAGAAATTGGGTAAAGCCGTAATTAAGAGAATTCCTCTTAACAGTGCTAATGTGTATGTGGGGAGAGGACTGTGTTTTCGACAGGGAGTTGGGGTTTTAAGTGGAGATGCTGGGGATTGAACCTGGGACCTTCTGCATGCTAAACAGGGGGTTCTTCCACTGAGCCACAGCCTCCCCCCCCCAGCTTTAATGATCCCGATAAAGAAAAACAGGAAGGAACAGCCATGACTACTTCTGCCCGCCCCTTCCTCGGTACTTTCATCAACTGCACCAGGGGCAGATTAAGACTCACTGGTGCCCTCAAGCACTGACCAATCTTGGTGCCCCCCTCCTTTCCACACGGACCCAGTCCATTTTAGTTCTTGACCTGTCTGAGCAGATATACAACGCAGGTTGCAGCAATACAAAAACTTATTCATATGGTAACACAGTATACTGTACTGTATTTTTTTTTTTTTACAAATCTTCATCCGTTTTTCTTTTCTTTTCACCCTTTCCCCAACTTTGTGGTGCCCCCTTTGGCCCTGGTGCCCTAAGCACGTGCTTAGTCTGCTTAATGGTTAATCTGCCACTGAACTGCCCTCCCAGCCTTGCTGTGGCAAGCCGGACTAGTGCTGAACAGCTGATGGGAAGGACTGGTGGCCAACCAGATGTGGAGAGGAATGGATGGGGAA
Organism: Gekko gecko; assembly: GCA_029375565.1. NCBI lineage: Eukaryota > Metazoa > Chordata > Lepidosauria > Squamata > Gekkonidae > Gekko > Gekko gecko. Next base: position 289,108,432 of record JAPDNY010000002.1, read on the forward strand.
AGCCTCCCCCCCGCCCAGCATACTGAGGGACTGAACAGTATATGTCAATTCTTCACATTGCAGCCTGGCGACCATAGTGAAAATGAACAGGAATGTATGTATAAGGGTTTGTGACTCACGTACTCAGCCGCTGTTATGGTTTCCTTAATGTAGGAAATACGCCTTCTGCTCTGAAGTTGTGTCATACTTCTTTATTTACTTAGAATCAGGGGTCCTTTTGTAGCAGGAACTCCTTTGCATATTAGGCGACACACCCCTAATGTATCCAGTCCTCCAAGAGCTTGCAGTAGCCCCTCTAAGAAGAGCTCTGTAAGCTCTTGGAGGATTGGCTACATTAGGGGTGTGTGTCGCCTAATATGCAAAGGAGTTCCTGCTACAAAAAGAGCCCTGCTTAGAATTATTTACTCCCCACTTTTTTTTGCCAAGCCAGGGACCCAAAGCAGCTTGGAACAGCTGCAAAAACACAACACAATGAAGTCCAATACAATAAATTACAATACAAGGATGTTTAAAGAAAAGAAAGAAAACATAGCCACCTGTAGCCTGGCTGGTCCTGATTGAATCCAGCCGGCCAGCTCATCTAAGGCCACGGGGCACGAGTCACAGGGAAGGTTGCCAGGCGGGAGATGGGGGAGGCAGGCATTTATCACAGGAGTGTGGGGATGTGATCAGGACTCTTTTCGTAGCAGGAACTCCTTTGCATATTAGGCAACACCCCCCCCCTAACATACCCAATCCTCCCAGAGCTTACAGTACCCCCTGTAAGAAGAGCTCTGTAAGCTCTTGGAGGATTGGCTACATCAGGGGTGTGTCGCCTAATGTGCCAAAGGAGTTCCTGCTACGAAAAGAGCCCTGGATGTGATCACTGCTACTGTGCAATGGTATCGCTTCTGGCACAACCCAGAAGTGCCAGCATCATGCCTCAGCAACGCTCTTAATGCTCGCACAAAAAATTCAGTGGAAACAACAGAATTTTTGGACGAGGGCTAGAGTGTCAGACAGGTAGTGCCACACTGGAAGTGACATCATCACTTGGGGACAACGATTGCTGCCCCTCCTATTTTACTGGCCTATTCCTATCCGCTGACTGGTTGTGCGTTGGTGAGCAGTGCCCAAAATTGATGGGAATCTGCCTGACATAATTGGGCATTTGGCAAGCCTAGCCGTCCACCAGGAGCTTTTTGGCTTTTGCCCTTCATCTAGACCTGGAGAGCTCAAGCAAGCCCGATCTCGTCAGATCTCAGACGCTAGGCGGGGTCGAGCATGGTTAGTATTTGGATGTTAGACCACCAAGCAAGTCCGTGGTTATGAGGCAGAGGCAGGCAATGGCAAACCACCTCCGAACCTTCTGCCGTCCCTCAGGGCCTGCAAAACAAAGCTGTTCTGCTAGGCTTTGGGGTGAGGCAGCGGGCGTCCACCTCAGCTGGCCACCCTGTTCTAGTTCCCAACCTGCTGAAAGGGCCCCTTAATTCCGTCTTGTAGTCCAAACAGGCTTATAGGAAATTGTCGCTACTGGTGCAATTTTATTGTCCATGGTTTTAATGATTTTAATGTAATTTTATTGTCCATTGTTTTAATGATTTTAATGCGATTTTACTGTAACGCGTCTTCAACTCATTTTTTTTGTGATCCGCCCTGAGCGCACTTGGGGAGGGTGGAATAAAAGATCTCAAAATAAATAAATACATAAATATCTCTTGCCTTGACAATGCTATAGGGTCCAAAACGTATGTTAAAAAACAGGCAGGGACACACAGTAAGCATAGAGCGAATGGGAAACACCGGTGTGAAAGAGACACTAAAGACTGCTAAGTGTCTAAAGTATGCAAATTATAATAATACAAAAACAGATGTAAATACAATGTAGAAAACAAGAAAGTAAATCCAATATATCTGAGGCAGCACTAGCAGTTAAAAGTTATTGTGAAGCTTTATGAGAAGCCTTATTAAATTGTTTTGTGAACAGCTGCCTGTTGATGAAGCATTGTGTCAGAAAGCCACCCATGATTCTTTGGGTTTCAGCCATACTGTATTCATTGTTTATTGTCTTGTCTCTTGCTTCTGCGCTTGCGCTTAGTTGGCCAGCTGCAACCGTGGGAGACCGTTTCTTTCCAGCCGCCTGTTATCGCAGTGGCCTTGGAAATAAGGCTTCGGAGGATTCCTCTGTCTGGGGAATTTTCCAGTTCTACATGACTAGGCAGTGTGGGGGGGTCATTAAGTAACAATCCCACCGGGAGTTTTCCCACACATGCGCTATAAGTTCATTTGCTAGTTTGGCTTTGCATCATGCTATAATAGTGCCTACCTGCCACTACGTGGGCATTCCTGACAATAGAAGTATTACTGTGGGCAACATCCTTGTATTCCGATAAAGCATATCTTTTGATGAAGAATGCTTGGACTTACTTGATATTGAGCCTGATACATTGTTCATGTACATTGCCTTAGAAGTCCATACAATCCTTGTTTACCTCAGAAGACTGTAACATTATTGTTTTGAATAGACATTTTATTTAAGTCATTGGCTTTGATTACTACTGAGGAAGATCTACGAAATGAAGTCAATATCTGGATCCTTCGTCTCTTTATGAATATCTTCGTTTCAAGAGAAAAGCTATATTGGATTTATTCTTGTTTTCTACATTGTATTTATATCTGGTTTTGTATTCTTATAATTTGCATACTTTAGACACAGCAGTCTTTAGCGTCTCTTTCACACATTCGCTCTATGCTATGGGGTCAGCATAAGTTGGCTTACTGCCACTACCGCCTTCAGCTCGCCACATCCAAACTTTTTGTAAAGAGACAGGAAGATCAAACAGAAGCGCGGATGTTACAGCTGACCGCCATATTTCCCCCCCAATCTGCCTTCCCTGCTTACGTTGCTTCTTCTCCTTTTCAGGTGAATCGAATCTACCAACCATGGATCAGACGGAGTCATTCGATAACACCCCTCAGCCCGCTGCTTCCCTCCCTGACTGGATGTCCGACTTGCCTGACCATCTTTCCATTTCCAGGGTCTCAATCCCTGGCACCCATGACACCATGAGCCTCTTCGGCGGCTCAAAGATGCGCTGCCAGAGCTGGCCCCTTGAGGCTCAGCTAGAGGCCGGCATACGCTTCCTGGATATCCGCTGCAAACTGGAAGATGGCCACTTCCTCATTTACCATGTCAATACTTACCAGGAGTCTGACTTTTCCACTGTCCTCAACGTTACCTTGAGCTTCCTGAAGGGCCACCCGCGGGAGACAGTCCTCATGAGAGTCAAAGAGGAGCACCCCATTCTCCCCGATGCGGATTTCGGGCCCCGTTTGCGAAGCTACCTGGATGAAGAAGGCCGAGGCCAAATTTGGGCGAAAGAAGCCATTCCCACCTTGGACGAGGCGCGGGGGAAGATTGTCATCTTGGAGGAGCTGGAGAACGAGATCCTGGGGGTGCCCTACGAGGCCCTGAGCGTTGGCGACTCCTGGCACGTTCTCTGCCCAGAGTCCAAGTGGGATCGAGTTTTGGAGCACCTGGATACGGCAGAGGCCGCCAGCCATGCTACTCTGCACCTCACCTTTTGCTCTGGCAACGGGCTCTTCACCAACCCCGAGGAACTGGCCAAAGACATCAACCAACGCTGTTATGAACATCTGAGTGCCCAGGCTGGGAAAGCGGGGCGGTGGGGTGTGGTGATCATGGACTTTCCTGGTGCAGGACTTATCAGAACTATTGTGGAGAGTAACCGGGAAACAGGGAATGATGACACAACCGCTCGGTTGTGATGAAACAATGAATCACAGGAGAGGAGGTTCTGCAACAGTCTGGACAACACTGGGTGCTGCTTGGTGGTGGTTTGAGTCTACTGAGATCTTCTGGGGTTTATTCAACCTTCTCTGGAAGCCAAGCCCTCTACTGAAGGGGTGCTAATTACGGATATGTGACAGTGGGTGGTGATTATGCAGTGTTGCCTGGAATTATGCTGTTACTTTAATACTCAGTGGTGGCTCTGAGTAAAGGACTACCTTGCTCAGGGTTTGGCCACTGGAATGAAATTGGATGACATATTTTAATCCTTGTGTTTTTCCCAGGCTTGGAAACTAGCTTCATTGTTTTATCTTTTGTGCAACAGTCCCCCTGAGACCTGGTTAAAAGCCAGGAATGTATATCTAGCCGACATGTAATTTTTGGGGGGTTAGGGTGTGTGAAAGAGTACCCTTGCTTTCATATAGCTGTAGTTCCAGGGCTATTTTTGGGCAGGAACACACAGGAACGGAGTTCTGGCTGCCTCCTGAGTTGGCCACGCCTGGCAGGAGCTCATTAGCATAATAGGCCACACCCAACAGCAGAAACTCATTAGGACTGGGTACATGAGGGGTGTGTGGCCTAACATGCAAAGGAGTTCCTGCTACCAAAAAAACGCTGGGGTTTTGACAACAAACAAGGTAAACAGAATAAGAAGCAAAAGGTGGGTGTGGCTGGATGACCACACTTCTGGTAACATGGGGGTGTGGCCAAATATGCTAATGAGTTTCTGCTGTTGGGTGTGGTCTGTTATGCTAATGAGTTCCTGCTGGACTTTTCCTACAAAAAATGCGCTGTGTAGTTCCCTTAACAACTTCAAACAATATTAAGTGCAAATCATTGAGTCCTAGAGTTAGAAGAAGTCTCATAGTTCCCCCTAATACAAACTTCTGCTTAATGCAGAAGCACAAAAGCTAGAGCATCCTCAAGAGATGGACAGAGGAAGCGGCCTTATTATGAATCAGCACATTGATCCACCAGAGTAATTACTGGCTACATCAGAACTGACAGTGGCTCTCCAGGGCCGCAGACAGAGGTCTTTCCCATCACTTCTGTTCCCTCTAAACGGTGGAGTCTTGTGAGCAAAAAATTCTACTTTGTGAGCTATTAGCATTAAAGTTGTGAGTGAGCAATTTGGTTACTGCATAAATTAGTTTGCTCTGGAGCCCTCCTTCCTGAGCTAAGACAAAAACGTGTGAGTTGGAGGCTAAAAACCTGTGAGCTAGCTCACACTGACTCAGCTTAGAGGGAAGACTGCTTATGACTGCAGATACCAGGGATTGAACCTGGGACATTCTGCGTGCCACTAAGCCAAACCCCTCTCCAAATGGGTGACCAGACTCTGCTTGAAGACCTTCAGTAAGTGAGAGCCCCAGGTAACTGGTTCCACTGAAAATCTGCTCCCACTATTAGGAAGTTTCTCCTTATGTTTGGCTTAAATCTGTCCACTTGTAACTTAAGTTCATTAGATCTAGGTTTGCTTTCAAACACCTAAATAAATTTCTGAAGAGTATAAAAATATTTTTGTGTTAGTATCAACACAAAGCTGAGAACTGGGTCTTTATACACACATCACACACACACTGAGAGAGAGGAGCCGTTTCCCCAAGCAAGTGGGAAAGGCTCCAGGTGACTGTGATGTTTGCAAGCATTCATTCTGTGGCAGGAGTATGGAATCGGCCACCATGCTGTGCAGAGAATCAGCTGCGATGCTGTGCTGCGCTGTATTCAGGGACTGGCAGGTTTGGACACCTGGTCAAGCTTATGGCTCAGCAGAGAAGAAGAGGAAGAAGAAGAGAAGAAGAGATTGGATTTATACCCCGCCCTTCACTCAGAGTCTCATAGCAGCTTACAAACTCCTTTCCCTTCCCCTCCCCACAACAGACACCCTGTGAGGTAGGTGGGGCTGAGAGAGCTCTTTCAAGAACTGTCCTTGAGAATCATAGAATCGTAGAATGTTAGAGTTGGAAGGGATCTTGCAGGTCATCTAGTCCAACCCCCTGCACTCTGCAGGAGCACAGCCAAAAGATAGCTTACAGCTCTGACAGAACTATGGCTCGCCCAAGGTCATCCAGCCAGGTGCAAGTGGAGGAGTGGGGAATCAAACCCAGTTCTCCCAGATTAGAGTCCACGCACTTAACCACTACACCCACCATTGATTGGAGATGCCATGACAATCTAATGCTTGATGGTAGTGGAGGAAGTGGAGGAAATAAAGTGCAAAGGTTGTGGAGGAAGTAAAGTGCAAGAGAATCACTGGTGGGTCTAGAAGGAGCATGTCTTCTACTGGCCTTTCTTCCATCAGGAAATAGGACCTACCAGGAAAACTCATCACAGTGATCTTCAAGGCAATATGGAAAAAGTGGGACCCAGAAGAAGAAGAAGAAGAAGAAGAAGAAGAAGAAGAAGAAGAAGAAGAAGAAGAAGAAGAAGAAGAAGAGGAGGAGATTGGATTTATACCCCGCCCTTCACAACCCAAAGGTGTCTCAGAGCGGCTTACAAACGCCTTTCCCCTCCCCTCCCCACAACAGACACCCTGTGAGGTAGGTGGGGCTGAGAGAGCTCTTGACAGAAACTGCTCTTTTTCAAGAACAGCTCTTATCAGAACTGCGGCTTGCCCAAGGTCATCCAGCCAGGTGCAAGTGGAGGAGTGGGGAATCAAACCCGGTTCTCCCAGATTAGAGTCTGCACACTTAACCACTACACCACTTTCACTCATCCTGTTGGGGCTAGAAGTATTCATCCTAGGGTTACCAACCTCTGGGTGGGTCCTGAAGTTCCCCTGGATTTACAGGAGACCTCCAGACAACAAAGATCTGGTCCCTTGGTCCCTGTTGAATTCCTTCTGTCCCCAAACTCCACCTTCCTCAGGCATCACCTCCAGATCTCCAGATATTTCTCAAGCTGGACTTGGCAATTCTAGCACCCCAATCCATATTTCAGAGACAGGAAGAAGGGCGTCATTATGGGTGGTGGTGGTGGACGGAGATGCCATGAGCAATGTTCCCTCTAAGCTGTGGAGTCTTGTGAGCAAAAATTCTACTTTGTGAGCTCCTGGCATTAAAGCTGTGAGCGAGCAATTTGGCTACTGCATAAATTACCTTGCTCTGGGGCCATCTTTCCTGAGCTAAGACGAAAATCTGTGAGCCGGAGGCTAAAAAACGGTGAGCTAGCTCACACTAACTCAGCTTAGAGGGAACACTGGCCATGAGGGTGTGGTGGAGGGGAGCTGTGGCAGAGGGTCCCATGGAACCCATAGAAAACTTGCAGGACTGTGGAGAGCCACGACAGGCTCCCAGACAATCATTCCTTCTGAGCCTTGTTCGCCTTACCCACATCTACCCCCTAATCTTGTTTAAAAACAAGTATCCAGTGCCAAAGGCCCACATGGCATACCCTAGAAATTTGGCCTCCTAAACCCTACCTCTCTTGGTGGAGATCTGGAGGTGATGCCTGAGGAGGGTGGAGTTTGGGGGACGGACGGAATTCACAATGCAGGTTGCAGCAATACAAAAATTTATTTCTATGACAACACAATATACTGTACAAACTAAGCCAGGCTTTGGCTACATAAAGTTCTCTTTTGCGCACCCCTCAACTGAACACGCTTCATTTTTGACATTTACATGGGACTGAAATTAAAAAGGGGCATGTTGACTGTTCTGACATTTACATGGGGCTGAAATTAAAAAGGAGCAGTTGACTGTCATGACAACTGAACTTGGCTCCATCATTTTACTTTTAAACACATGCATTTTTACTTTTAAATATGACACTGTGACAACTGCACCTCACCAACAAAAAATAGAAGATAGCCCTAGGGTACACGATGATCCATTTGCACTAGTTTTATCATTTTTATTTTTTTTTACAAATCTTCATTTTTCTTTTCTTTTCACCCTTTCCCTTTTGGCCCTGGTGCCCTAAGCACATGCTCAGTCTGCTTAATGGTTAATCTGCCACTGGTCCATATTGGGAAATACCTAGAGATTTTGAGGGTTAGGGTGGGTTTTGGGGAGGGGAGGGCCCTCAGCAAGGTATCATGCCATTGGGTGTATAATGCTCCCGAAGCAGCTATTTTCTCCAGGGGAAATGATTATGGCCACCTGGAGGTCAACGGCAATAGTGGGAGATCTCCAGGTGCCGCCTGAAGGGTGGCAACCCTAGCGGCAACTCTCAAAGGCACCGATTTACACCTCAGTCTAGAACTGCCAGCTTTTTGGTTTTGAACCCTGTAGGTTGAATGCCTCTGAGAAAATACAAATTCTGGCTGGGCCTGTAGAATTCAGTTCAGGGCAATTAGTAAAGACTCGTTTCTTCTCCTACTAATCAGTTGGATCGGGGTGGATAATTTGAGCACTGGTGGGAAAACAGAAGACAGCCATCCTCTGTGACAGCTAATTAATTTTACACCAGATAGGAAATTCTTCTTGTGTTTAAAGGACGGCCTGAGCAGATTTTTCCTTGGATAGGAGTGGATTTCCCATCAGTCACTGGGTCAAAGAAGTGACCATAAATATCAATTTCCAGAGAATTCACCTTTATTTTCTGTATGTCAGAGGTAGGACCCATGTCCATCTTATTTGTTAGACTTTAGTTCTTAAAAAATCTGAGGATATTGTTATCCCAGAAAGAAAAGTTTCATCTCTTTTTTTCTACAGGCACAAAAGGGAAACCAGAACTCAGCCCAATGTATTCTGCCACGATATTTACGATTTCTTGCTGGGTTGCAAAGATCAGAATTATGGTCTGTGTGGCACTGAATATTTCTTTACCACCCCCCTCTAGCCCTTTACAGTGCCAATTTGTTTTCTCTCAGTCTTTCTCAGCCTGCCTCATGTTCCAGTCTCTCTTCTAATAATACACTCAGAGGTCCTCTCCTTGTGGACCAAAACACCGTTTAAATACTTCCCTGATTAGACTAATTTCACCATAGCAGGTTTTGCAGCACACTTTTGTACTGATGGATGTCAAAACTGCGGGAAGGGGAAAGGCAGCATCCTATTAAAGCCATACATCTTGACTTCTTACATAACGACTTTGTAGCGGAAGAACATTTTGGATCAACAAAACGACCCAGCTTTTCTGAGAGGAAAAAGGGGGCAAAATGAACCAGACTCTTAGCAGGTAAGAAATGACGGGGTTTTCCATTTTCATATTACTTTGCAGGGTAGAGAGGGAAACATTTCTTTCTAACTGGAGGAGCTGAGATATATACCTATTACTCAGCTCAGTCAACTGAGGCCATGGCCGAATCTGCATTTGTCTTTTCTGCCAGGGTCCCCGCCTTTTGTCTCCATCTTCAAAAAAGCTGTCCACATTTGGTGTCGTTTTCACACCTCAACAGTGCTAGCATACTTTCACACATCCACATATGTTTATCGTCCTTTCGGGGCGGCTCCACTGTCATTGCACCTCCGCACTGCTTTAAAAGAATCTTCTCCAAACAACATCCAAACAAGCATAGAGAAAGACGGCGTCACAGCAGCACACAACTGATTTAAAAATGCAAATGCAGATTCAACCCATGTTAACATGGAGTTATTCATTTATTTGTGTACTTCATTTATGCCCATTCCCCTCCCGCCCCGGGACCCAAAGTGACTCACAACATTCTTCCCTTCTCACCTTTTTTCTCTTCACAACAACCCTGGGAGGTAGGTTAGGCTGAGAGAGTTTGTGACTGGTTAAAGGTCAGCTAGCAAACTGCCATGGCAGTGTGGGGTCTCCCAGAATGGGACCTCCCAGATCCTAGTCTAACCCTAGAACCACTAGAACAAAGTCTGGGTTCAGAGGCACCTTTAAGGCCAACAAAGTTCAATTCAGGTTAGAAGCTTTGTGTGCCTGCACGGCAACCTACCAGATTTAACCTTGTTGATCTAATGCCCGGATATAGACATAAGAAGCCATGTTGAATCAGGCTAATGGCCCATCTAGTCCAACACTGTCACACAGCGGCCAAAATATACCAGGTGCCATCAGGAGGTCCAGCAGTGGGGCCAGGACTAAAACTTTATTCTGTTGCTTCAGACCAATCCACCTGAACCTATAATCACTACATTACACTGGCTCTCATCTTACGCCTTACATCATGTCACATCTTATGTTGCTTTAGATCCTCTTTCTTTATTTCTGATCATATGGAAGGGGGAGGGGGAAGAGAAGGGACGTTCTGGGGAATGTAGGCTTGATAGTCATATTGTAAAGCTGATGAAAATCAGAGCCATTTCTAGTGTTGAGTGTCAAAAGGCTGTGAAAGTTGTCTAAGGCCCGATCTGCAACCAGCATTTGCTCCGCTGTCTTACCAAACCTACACTGGAACAGAAATTCCCATCTACACTGCATGTTACTTTCACTTTGATTGAGTGTCGCATTTTATGACAGTGTCTAGACTGCATGCTGCTTTCCCTTCATTTGATCTCTGGTTTAATGGTGGCTGTCTGCATAGATTTATGGCTGTTTTATGGTCATTCGGGGGTGACTCTGCAGTCAGTACAGTGTTGGCCCAGGACAGTTGAATGCGGTTTTGAACTGCGGGCCAGCCTGCATTTAACATTTGCTCCATTGTTTTACCAAACCCACACTGGAACAGAAAAAGATGCAGTTCAAAACCACATTCAACTATCCCGGGCCAACACCGTACTGACTGCAGAGTCACCCCCGAATGGCCATAAAACGGCCATAAATCTCTGCAGACAACCACTATAAAACCAGAGATCAAACAAAGTGAAAGCATCATGCAGTCTGGACACTGCCATAAAATGTGACACTCAGTCCAAGTGAAAGTGGCATGCAATGTAGATGGGGATTTCTGTTCCAGTGTGAGTTTGGTAAGAGAGCGGAGCAAAGGCTAGATGCAGATCAGGCCGCTTTTTCTGTTCCAGTGTGGGTTTAGTAAAACAACTGAGCAAATGCTAAATGCAGATTGGCCCTAAGAGTTCATGTAGCTGTACCATGTAGCTGGTTAGAGTGTCAGACCAGGGAGGCTTGGTTTCAAGTCCTCCCAGACATGAAACTCTCTGAGTGACTTCTGGGTTAGTTACGCTCTCTGTCTCTTGTCATCCCCCCTCTCTTTCAGCCTACCCTACCTCACTGGGTTGTTGTGAGGTTCAGACTGAGGAGGGAAGAGCCAGAACCTGGAACAAAGGTGGGATAGAAACGTGAGAGGAACGTGTAGTGGTTTGGTGTAGTGGTTAAGTGCGGGGACTCTAATCTGGGAGAACCGGGTTTGATTCCCCACACCTCCACTTGCACCTGGCTGGATGACCTTGGGCAAGCCATAGTTCTGATAAGAGCTGTTCTTGAAAAACAGCAGTTTCTGTCAAGAGCTCTCTCAGCCCCACCTACCTCACAGGGTGTCTGTTGTGGGGAGGAGAAGGGAAAGGAGTTTGTAAGCTGTTCTGAGACACCTTTGGGTAGTGAAGGGCGGGGTATAAATCTAATCTCTTCCTCTTCTCTTCTTCTTCTATATGGCCAAGAAACAGTAGACGGGACTGGCAAGGAATAACATCTGTGATTTCTTTTCCCCACTACTTAGAACCCCACCATTGCTCACAGTAGTAAGGAAGTGGCTTTGCTCCTATAGGAATAGTTATCATGATTTTGCTATACATGTTTTCAAGCTGGGTCTGACAACTGTGCTCACATGTGGAGTATTTGGAAATCCTGAAAAATATTATGACTGCGAGGAGGTGTGCAAAAATAAATGTATATTCATTTATGACAATGGCAGATGAGGAAAAACGTGCTTTTTGAGAGTCGTGGATAGGGAAGTGTACTGCAAAGTCACCATTTCAAAACCTCCCTGATGTACTGTATCACCAGGCTTCATGGAAGTGGTATTTGGGTTTGCTAGCCAGGGAGGAGGGCCAATAGCCACTACTGGGGGGGGGGGTATACCAAATGAAAAAAAAAAAACCTTCACTTATTGGTGGAAGACATTGATAGCCTGAAATAATTTCCTTTGAGATTCAGGGTAGAAACTGGCTTCCCTGTTTTTTGCAGAGAGTTCCATAAGTGGCCATGCATATCACTGGTATTGAGAACAGGCAGAGTCTAAAAACACTGAAGCCTGACCAGGATAGCCCAGGCGATTTTGATACTGGGCAATCCTGCATCTGGCATTCGCTCCACATTCTCTCAACAGTGAAGAAAAGCTCAAAACAACATTCAAGTACCCCGGGGCAATGCTGTACTGACTGCAGAGTCACCCCTGAACGGCCATAAATCTACACATAAGGTACCGTAAAATCATAATCAAAGAAAGTGAAAGCGGCATGCAATGCAGAAGGTACCATAAAATCTGACGATCAAAGGAAGTGAAAGCCGCATGCAATGCAGAGGGGAATTTCTTTTCCAACGTGGGTTTGGTAAAACGACAGAGGGAAAAGCCAATGCAGAATTGCCCCTTGTCAGATCTGGGAAGCTAAGCAGGGTCAGCCCTGGTCTGTTATCTGGAAAGGAAACTATGAAGGAATACCGGGGTCGTGATGGGGAGACAGGCAATGGCAAACCATCTCGGAACGTCACTTGCCTTGAAAACCCTACAGGGTCTCCATAAATTAGCTTTGACTTGATGGCAAAAAAAAAAAAATGAACAAAAAGTTAATCATATATCTGTCTTGGACGGGAGCTGTAAAAAGAAGGAGTTACGATGGAAAAGGGTTGCCTTATTTTGTGACTTGTATACGTCATGCAAAAGCTAATGAACAGCTTCTTGCCTGCGCTGTTTTGCAATCTTGCAATTTGCAGTTTTCAAAATAGATTCAATTTGCAATTTTCAAAATATTTTAGATTATTTGTTCTGCTTTGGCTAATCAAAGACGCAGGATAAGTGGCTGCGAAGGGTGCTTGCAGTTACACAATATGTCCACATTTTCAAGCACATCTTTGCAGCTAGAAACTTTTATTTTTTAAACACAGCGGAAGCCCACCAGGAACTGGCACTGAAATAGCATTCTAGCCATTCCCCTCCCTTGTGTGAACAACCATTTGTTTAGGGGTCACTGCTATGTGATTCCTGAATGAAACAAACCACATAAACAGAGTTGTCACAGAATTAGAGCTTCATGTGGAGGTCCAGGTTCAAATGGGTGGTTATCTGAATGGTGGTAGATGGGGGGGTTGCAGTCCTCCACCATGCTTTTTCTGTGCTGGCTGTTGTTAGGAGCTTTGGGTTGGGAAATATTTGGAGATTTTGGGGGTGGAGCCTATGGGAGGGGAGGGACCTCAGCAGGGTATAATAGAAGAAGAAGTACTTCTTCACCCAAAGAGTGATTAACATATGGAACTGACTGCCACAGGAGGTGGCGGCAGCAACAAGCATAGGCAGTTTCAAGAGGGAATTAGATAAACATCTGGAGCAGAAGTCCATCAGTGGCTATTAGCCACAAGGTATAGATAGGAACTCTCAGTCTGGGGCAGGTGATGCACTCTATTCTTGGTGCTGGGGGGGCAGCAGTGGGAGGGCTTCTAGTGTCCTGGCCCCACTGCTGGACCTCCTGATGGCACCTGGTATATTTTGGCCGCTGTGTGACAGAGTGTTGGACTAGATGGGCCATTGGCCTGATTCAACATTGGCTTCTCTTATGTTCTTATGTAATAAGAAGAGTAGTAGGAGGAGATTGGATTTATACCCCACCCTTCACTACCCAAACGAGTCTCAGAGCAGCTTACAAACTCCTTTCCCTTCTCCTCCCCACCACAGACACCCTGTGAGATAGGTGGGGGCTGAGAGAGCTCTGACAGAAACTACTCTTTTTCAAGAACAATTGTGCCAGAACTACGGCTTGCCCAAGGTCATCCAGCAGGTGCAAGTGGAGGAGTGTGAAATCGAACCTGGTTCTCCCAGATTAGAGTCCGCGCACTTAACCACTACACCGAACTGGCTCTCTGCCATAGAGTCCACCCTCCAAAGCAGTCATTTTCTCCAGGGGAACTCGTCTCGGTCTACTGGACATCAATTGTAATAGCAGGAGAGCTCCAGGTGCTACCTGGAGGTTGGCAACCTGAGTACTGGCGTCTGGGTGAAAACATCAACAAGGGTCAAGGTTCTCAGGAAGCTCTTCCACATTGATACCACGAAACACACCTCTCCTGCATTCCTGTGGAATCATGGTCCTAGTTTTAAACTTGGCCAAGAAATGGTACCTCTGGATAACTGGTGTAATCCCATCATCTTTGTTTACCTTTAACTATTATGATGATGATTAGTATTCATATTAGCATTATTGTGTCATTTTACCCTTACTTGCCTCTTATGCAACTAGATATATATGCACTAGCAGTGCTGGTTGACTGTGGACAGTAGAATGGAGACGCGTGGCCAGAACAGCAGCCAAGATGCTGATTTTGTGATCCTGGGATTCAGCGCCAGTGAACATTTGCAGACTATGCTGTTTGCTCTCTTCCTTCTCATGCACCTCATCACCCTATCCGGCCACCTGACCATTGTGGCTGTAACATTAATTGACTCCGCCCTCCAAACCCCCATGTATTTCTTCCTTCGCAACCTGTCCTCCATTGAAGTCTGCTACACCTTGGTCATCGTGCCCAAGATGTTGGCCAACTTCTTGGCCAAGAGCGGAAGAGTCTCCTTGATGGACTGTGCCACACAGATGTATTTTTTCATTGCCCTTGGGGGCGCCGAGTGCTTCCTCCTGGCCGTGATGTCCTACGATCGGTACGTGGCCATATGTAACCCCCTGCGCTACGCCGTCATCATGAGCCGGAGCTTCTGTGTGCAGCTCTTAGCGGTGGCTTGTGTCAGCGGCTTCACCATCTCACTCGGGCTCACCACCTTGATTTTCAGGATGCCCTTCTGCGGCTCACATAAGGTCAACCACTTCTTCTGTGACATCCCGCCCATACTGTTCCTGGCCTGTAGTGACACACGTGCCAACGAGGTGGCCGTGTTCCTCGTCTGCACGATGATCTTGCTCATTCCGTTCCTTCTCATTTTGGTCTCCTACGTGTTCATCGCCAATTCCATCGTCAGGATCAAGTGTGCCGAGGACCGGAAGAAGGCCTTCTCCACGTGTGCCGCTCACCTGACTGTGGCCATGCTCCATTACGGTTGCGCCATCTTCATATATATACGGCCTAAGTCCAGCTACTCCCCGGATCAGGACAAGGTGGTCTCTCTGATCTACACCAACGTCACACCCATGCTGTACCCCATGATTTACAGTCTCAGGAACAAGGAAGTCAAGGGAGCGCTCAAGAGAATATTGGAAAGGATATTTGTTTCCAGAAAAACGTAGTAATAGTACAACTGAGGACTAAGGGGTTTTTGTTTGTTTGTTTGTTTAGCTGTGGGTAGAGTGGCCTAACAAACCAATGGGCCGGCCATTTTTTTTCTTCTCGATTTGACAGCGTGGGATTTTACTGTGGAGCTTGTGATTCTTGAATCGCCTTTCCTTCCCGTGAACTTAATTGCTGTCCTCGAGTCTCCTATTATTCAAATAAATCGTTAGAGTCTGGGGTGAGGGCGGGAGCTCAGGCTTTAGGCTTCCATCTTCATGACAGTTGAAGCCACGCCCCCTGGCTAGTCTTGACCGTGATTTAAAAAAAAAATGCTAAGGTTTCCAGCTCCAGATTGGGAAATTCCTGGAGATTTGGGAGTGGAGCTTGGGGGTGGTGAGGTTTGTGGAGGAGAGGGACCTCAGTAAGGTGCCAGCTCTGGGTTGGGAGCTACCTGGAGATTTGGGGGGTGGGCCCAGGGAGGGCAGGGTTTGGCCGGTGGTGAAAAAGGGCCCGCAAAAGTGTGGGAACCTCCACCTGGACCAGGTGCCTGGCAATCCTAGCCCCATGTCTTCACTTTTAGGCTGATGAGGCTTCAACCCCTCCAGCTTGGTGTAGTGGTTAAGTGCGCGGACTCTAATCTGGGAGAACCAGGTTTGATTCCGCACTCCTCCACTTGCACCTGCTGGATGACCTTGGGCAAGCCATAGTTCTGTCAGAGCTGTTCTTGAAAAAGAGCAGTTTCTGTCAGAGCTCTCTCAGCCCCACCTACCTCTCAGGGTGTCTGTTGTGGGTAGGGAAAGGGAAAGGAGTTTGTAAGCCACTCTGAGACACCTTTGGGTAGTGAAGGGTGGGGTATAAATCCAATCTCTTCTTCTTCTTCTTCCCACATCACTCAGGTGCCAACAGTTTCTTTTGTCTCAAGAGTTTACAACTGTAGGGTACGCCACAGACTTTTGTGTCAGTGGTTACTTCAGACTTCACATTTACGATATAGTTTTGATGTGAGGTATATTTTTGGTTAGGTGCAAATGAAGTGACAGATGTCTGGTGGATTATTATAATTTTTTTTAAAAAAAATCTGAATTGAGGTGATATTTTGAAATGAGCCATTTCAATGAAAATCTCATTTTCACTTGCATCACGAGGGCTTTATTTATCCATGATGCATTTCAACAGATTCTAAATAGGGATATTTTCAAAATTTAGAAACGGTACCCATTTAGAAACTTCCAAAACATGCAACAGAAGTGCCAGCGTTTTGACAGCACAGGCAACAGGGAGCTTAGTTTTTGATGGGGGGGGAGGGCTGGGACAGCTGTTTTGCAAAACAGTATGAAAATCCAAACTTGTAATGTATGACCTTTTTGCAGAAGACAAATTCCAGATCTGTACACCATATGGGTGGTAGCTGAATATACCACCAAAGAGAAACAGTTTTGAGGTCTTGGGCAAAGTTTGGGTGCATGGTGTGGGAAGCATAGGTCAAATCTGCATTTGCATTTTTAAATCAGTTTCATGCTGCTGTGATGCCATCAAGCATAGAGAAAGGCAGCGTCACAGCAGCACGAAACTGATTTAAAAATGCAAATGCAACATGAAACTAATTTTAAAATGCAAATGCAGCACGAAACTAATTTTAAAATGCAAATGCAGATTCGACCATAGAAACAGAAACTGTAGAGTTAAATCCCCCTGAGGTCCTTTCCGCACTCTCCTTTTAATCCATGTCCACTGCGGTGTCCTCCGAGGAATTCTGCACTAAAATTGAATTCAACCTTCTTTTTAATCCAGATTCCCCCCTCCCCCTTCTGCACTAAAATTGAGTTCAGCCTTCTTTTTATTCCGGGTTTCTTCCCCATTCTGCATTACATTACCTCCCTTCAGTAGTCAGTCCAGTTTCAGTCTGCTGTTGCCCCGAGTTATTTGGAAGCTGTTTTGCTGTGGACTTCAATTCCATTGACTTGAACACTGAGAAAATCTGGAGTGGACCATTGTTTCCAGTTTGATCTGGGAAATCCATAGAGCTCTTCCAGACCTTCTTGATAGGCAGGGCCAGCCCTGCTTCCAGAAGCTAAAAAAAATATGGCATGAATTAGGGTTGTCGACAGGAGAAAAATAACCCTGCTCCTTTATAATAGGCAGCCAATGGGCAGCCAAAGCTTTTATTTGTTTACAAAATGTATATCCCACCTTTCTGCCCTTAGAAAGGCTGCCAAAGCGGCTAACAATTTAAAATGTCCACGATTAAAGTTACATTACAAAACCATTAAAATCACCCCCCTACACATACATCGTGAAAACAACTTTTAAAAGAATTAGAAAACAGTTAAAATATTTACAAAACAGTTCAAAGACATACAAAACATAAAAATGTTGACTGGGAAGGAGGCATAATTGAGGGGCAGGCAGTTAATCCCACGCATGAAACTGGCAGTGAGATAAGCAACCCACTGCTCACAGTCATTTTCTAGTGAAAGCACATGGTTGTGCTAAGGAAGGAATGATGAACCTCCCCCCCCAGTTACCACATTTGGAAGTCAATATGTGCTCAAACAGAGATTAATTGATATTGAGATGCAAGAGCTTAGAGCCTTGGCTTCTGGTAGATGTTCACCCCTAAGACGGGCACGTTTGCTGATCAGCGCCCCAGCACAATACTTATCGGGTCTAACTTCCCCACAGCTGCTGGCCCGCTTTAACATGCTCCCTTCTGCTGTTTTAGCGGGCAGATTTAAGAAAATCCCCTACTCTGCTAGGTTTTGCGATTGTGATTCAGGGGAGATTGAAACAATCGAACACTTATTCCTCTATTGTAGTTTGTATGATGACATTCGGGCAGTCTATTTAGAAGACATTCTTAAGAAAGATGTTAAGCAATCTGACGATAGAATGATGTACCGTTTACTGGCTTCACAAAATATAGGGGTTATTGAAGAGGTTGCTAAGTTTTGTAACTGCCTTATAATGAGGAAGATGTGTGTTAAACCCATGAACTGAATGGTGACTGTTTATGATTTGATCTATGCCAATAAAGGTTTTGAATTGAATTGAATTGAAATTGAAATTGGAAGTCAATATGGCCCCCACATGCTATTTTTAAAGTGAGGCCTGGGTTTCCCCCAACCCAACTGGCTTTTAATATATTGTCTAATCTAGGGGTCTCCAACCTTTTTGAGCATGCCGGCAACTTTTGAAATGTTGGGAGAGTTTAAATATGGCCGATTTCCCACAAGCCTGCTGCTCCGCGCTCACTCTTCCCTTTGCCCCGATGGAACGTGTCAATTTCACACTAAGTGCTGCATGGCTGCATTTTGCCCCGCAGCTTCGTGCAATTTCCCCCGCGTCTACTTAAATTCTCAAAAAACAGGATTGAGTAGATGTGGGGAAAATCACATGAAGCTGCAGGGAAAAATACAGCTGCGCAGCACTTAGTGTGAAATTGACGCATACCATTGGGGCAAAGGGAAGAATGAGCGCGGAGCAGCAGCTTGTGGGAAATCAGCCAATATGTATAAGAAGTCGAGCACTGACTGTTTAGAGAAAAATAAGTAGGTTTGTTAAAGAAGAACAAACTGTTATAGAACATAGGAGAGAGAGAGAACCTTAACTGTCTAGCAGCTGAACGGCTGAAGGAGGAACAACAACAAGAAGGAAGCTCTGCAGGAGCAGGAAGTCTCCCTAACAGCCAATCAGGAGACAGGAAAGAGATAACTTGAAACTGTGGGAAGCCCCTAGTCTAGCTATGCTAACTACCAATCCTTCAGCTGTCCTCCTGTAAAATGATCTTCTGATCTTCTTCATAAGGCTGCACTGTAGGCCTTGAATATTCTCTAACATGAAATACTGGCACAAGGCGATGGGCACAATGTGGTGGCTGCCCCAGGCAAAACATCAGGCGATGAGGTTAGGCATAATTCTAACAGAAATTCATCAAACATTTCAGACCGAAGCTCTGTTTAACAGTACACATTTTACAGTGAATGTTATCGTGCTGTTGTGGCAGCAGCTGCTGAAGCAATTTAAATAAAATCTGCAGAGCCAATCTAATCGCCAACAGGAGAATAGCTGTTAGGACCATCTGGTCCCACCCACTTCCTAAAAACATCTGGTGAGTGCCAGGAAAGCCGGTGCCGGTGGATGCCGTGGCATCCACAGACACTAAGTTGGGGACCCCTGGTCTAATCTGACCCTAATACTTATGCTGGGTGGCTGATACACAACAGGCAGAGTCTGCCATTTAGGAAAGTTTTGCAGGGAACTTTTTCACCTCTCTGATGTCTTCTGAGGTTTCCACCAACCTTGCCCCCTCGAGGCCTGTGAGATCAGGTTGTGAGTGCCTCTCGATACCAAAAGCGTTTGCCCGTCAGAGGGGGACTGTGCTGTTCAAGCCTGGGATGTGGCTTCTGATCGAATCAGATGAGAGGCAAACGAGAGGCATCCACCTGGCTGGATGACCTTGGGCAAGCCATAGCTCTGATAAGAGCTGTTCTTGAAAAAAGAGCAGTTTCTGTCAAGAGCTCCCTCTTGCCCCACCTACCTCACAGGGTGTCTGTTGTGGGGAGGGGAAGGGAAAGGAGTTTGTAAGCTGCTCTGAGACACCTTTGGGTAGTGAAGGACGGGGTATAAATCCTCTTCTTCTAAAACGGGGGTATTGCGGAGTATTACTGTTAGCAAGTGAGAGTGATTCCAGTTCAGCTCAACTCTTTTTTGCTTGCCTGGGGGAAGATGTCGTGACCTCAGTGTATCTGCTGCTCCTTCAGGGCCCTCTGCAACATTGTCTGTGTGGAGTTCATTTCATCTGGTATCACTTCCCATCCGAATATCGTGCACGAACTAAGATTGACTCAGCTCAGAGGTAAGGGATGCTTTGTTCTGTCTGTTTAGGAGGGCATTCTAGCAGCTATGAAACTCTACACAAAATAAATATGAGTAAGAAGAGACCCTTTGCCTGGGTTGAAAATTTGTTGTAGTCATTCCAGGTGGTGGTGGGACCACCGTATTCACTGGGAATTTGTTCTTATCTTTCTATCGCTTCACCTGCTGTTCCTCGAAGGCACTCAGAGCAGTATACATGGCGAGAGCCAGTTTGGTGTAGTGGTTAAGTGCGCGGACTCTAATCTGGGAGAACCGGGTTTGATTCCCCACTCCTTCACTTGCACCTGCTGATGTGACCTTGGGTCAGTCACAAGCTCTGGCACAGCTGTTCCTGCAAGAGCAGTTTCTGTCAAGAGCTCTCTCAGCCCCACCTACCTCACAGGGTGTCTGTTGTGGGGAGGGGAAGGGAAAGGAGTTTGTAAGCCGCTCTGAGACTCCAAGTGAGTCGTCATCGTCTTCTTCTTCTTCTTCTTCTTCTTCTTCTTCTTCTTCTTCTTCTTCTTCTTCTTCTTCTTCTTCTTCTTCTTCTTCTTCTTCTTCTTCTTCTTCTTCTTCTTCTTCTTCTTCTTCTTCTTCTTCTTCTTCTTCTTCTTCTTCTTCTCTGTTACCCCATTGATCTTCACAACAATCCTGTAAGGTATATGAGGCTGAGAGACAGACTAGCCCAGGTTCATCCACTTAGCTGCACTGACATAGTGGGGATCTGAATCCATGTTTTCTTGCACCTAGTCCAGCTATCTAAGCACTACACCACAATGTCTTGTGCAATGTATTGGTTATCTGGGTTTTGAACATTGAACAAATAATATTTTATTATGTGATTTATGCTAAAGATCTGGGAAACAATTGTTCCACAATTTATAAAAATAATGCAAAGTTGAGAGTCTTTGATATTTACATTTTTATGCTTTTTTAAAAAAAATTAAATAAATGGGATGGTCCAGGCTAGCCCAATCCCATAATGTTTTGGAAGCTAAGTCGGATCACCCCTGGTTAGCACTTTGATGGAAGACCACCAAGAAAGACCAGGGTTGCTGTTTATGCAGAGGCAGGCGATAGGAAACCACCTCTGTTCATCTCTTGAGAGCCCGTTTGGTGTAGTAGTTAAGAGCAGCAGACTCTAATCTGGGAGAACTGGGTTTGATTCCCCGCTCTTCCATATGAAGCCAGCTGGGTGACCTTGGCCCAGTCACAGTTCTCTCTGAACTCTCTCAGCCCCACCTACCTCACAGGGTGTCTGTTGTGGGGAGAGGAAGGGAAGGAGTTTGTAAGCCACTCTGAGACTCCTTTGGGTAGTGAAGAGTGGGGATAAAAAGCTCTTCTTCTTCTTCTTCTTCTTCTTCTTCTTCTTCTTCTTCTTCTTCTTCTCCTCCTCCTCCTCCTCCTCCTCCTCCTCCTCCTCCCCCCCTTGAAAACCTGATGGGATCGCCATAAGTCAGCTGTGATTTGACAGCACTTTACTCACACACCAAAAAAATTTAGACATTTAATGTGAGTTGGCTGTAGTTAAATTTCTCAAGGCTTATCTTAGGAGATGCCAGAGAAGTCTGCATGTGGTGGTTGGATGTACCCATGAGACCTAGTGTGGCGGAGGGGCTAAGAAACTGTGCTCATAGATTAGGAAGCCCCTGTTCAAATGTTGTGTCTCCCACAAACTCACTGGCACGCCTTAGGATCAAATGAAACACATCAGGGGAGCTAGGATTATTTATTCTTATGTCTGTTCCTTCAGACACATGAGGAGGGATGCAGTTTTTACAGAAAACGGAATGTGTGGAGGGTTGTGAAATCTTGTCCCCTCCCCAAATTTGCTTCATTGCTTGAAGTATTTTTCTTGGTTCTGAAAGTAGAAATGGATTATGAGGGGGGAAATGCTTCAAATGAGGAAGAAAGGCAGATAAATTAGGAGAGATTGTAGGGTTTTGCCTCCCCTCTGTGTGCTCTCTTTTCTTAAAAAAACCCCAACCACGTCAAACCTGTCTTATGAATTGGGGACACGTGGATGCTCTCCCGTCCATCTGTGTGTTTGGTTGATTTTAATAGTTTTAAAATGTGGTTTTAACATGTATGTCTTAAATTGTTACATGTATGTCTTAAATTGTTAGCCACTTTGGTGGTCCATGTGAGGACAGAAAAGGCGGGATATAAATTCTGTAAAATTAATAAATAATAAGTCTGGTGTGGCTCTTAAAGCAACATTTGGACAATCAGAAGTAAGTTGCTGATCAAAATGAAATGAAAAAGAGCAGAGGAATTTCTGGGGGTCAAGTCCCCTCACCAGGACTAGACTATGACACGCCGAGGTACTAAACGAAGTAAAACTTTACAAAGTCCTAGAGCATATGTAACCTCAAATGCGTATTAGGAAAATTTAACATATTTTTCTAAATTTAGCAGTCACTCTTAATACGAGGCCCTAAACTGTAGTTTACTTAGCTTGTGTGCAAATCCAGTTGTGCTTTCCTCAAGCATGTCTGCATGACAGATTTAAAATAGTTTCAAACCAGCTTAACTATCACAGTAGAATCTCTAAGGGACATTGTTCTTGTTTGTATCATTAATGTGGCATTGACAACGGGTCAAGAGACACTGAGGGTGCGGTCACATGGTTGTTTTGATCAGGATTCACCGCTGTTCCCTCTCGCATTTAAATTTGCTGATCAGACAGGCCAATCTGCCTCTCACCCCAAAGCGGGCTCACTCACGCAAGGTGGGAAAGAAAGAAAGAGAGAAGAGAAGAAGGAAGGAAAGAGGAAAAAGAGAGAAGGAAAGGAGGGAATGAAAGAAATTCAGCGGCCATTCGGCCCCATTATATCCTATGGGCCATTGAAGTCAATGGTGAAAACATAGGGTATATTCTGGGGGCTGGAGGGGAGGGGTTTGAGGGAAAGGCTCCAAACTCACAGGATAGCTGATGGAGCCTTTCCCCAAGATACCCACCAAGTTTCAAGAACATTGGATCAGGGGGTTCAATTCTATGGGCCCCCAAACAGGTTGCCCCTATTCCCTCCATTGTTCTCTATAGTGGGAAAAAAAGTTACTAAAAGCAATACATAAATTTTCTTAATGAGTTTCTCATCGGCATACATCAATATCTTATCTATTTCTATTATTTTATCATAAAAACCTATTGGCTTATCTTTGCTTTGAATTTTTTGCCATCATGTCAAAGTTTCTATTGGTTTCAGTTAATTTCTGCTGTCTAGTAAGTCTTTGTATTTTAAAATGGTTTCTTCCTGAAGTAAATTAGGGCTTGTAAAGGCTTCTAATGGGGCAACCCATTTTGGAATCTTGGTGTAAAAGTTGTTTTTAGATTCTTCCTAAACCTTCAGTAGAGAGGATCTAATAAGATGTTGTTTGAAGTATTTCTGAGTATTTGCCCTCCCATGCCATATGAAGGCATGCCAACCTAACAGAAGAATCTTCTAATTTCAAAAGTCTTGTATTTTCTAAAGCAATCCAGTCTTTTAACCATGTCAGAGCAGATGCTCTATAGTAAAGAAGCCAATGTGATAATGCAAACCCAGCTCTCTCTTCAGCATCTTTTAATGCTTTGAGCTTTATTCTTGGCCTCTTGCCTTGCCAAATAAATTGTATCATCAATTTATCAAGTTCTTTAAAATATTTTTGTTTTGTATAATAGGTATTGTTTGAAATAAAAAGATCAATCTTGGTAATATATTCATTTTAATAGCGGTAATTCTTCCCATTAAAGATATTTGAATTTTTTCCATTTTTCCAAATCTTTCTTAATTTCTTTCATCAGTTCCATATAGTTGTTTTCCACCAGGGAGCTACATCTATTTGCTATGTTTATTCCTAAATATCTGATCTTCTTTGAATTTCTAGACCTGCTAATTCTTGCAGCTGGTGAGCTTGAGGTTTAATCATGTTTTTAATAAGCATTTTTGTTTTTTTACAGTTAATTTTGAGTCTTTCCACCTTTCCATAATCTTGCAGAGAAGTAATCAATTGTTTAATAGAGCTCAATGGATTCTCCAAAATAAATACTAGATCATCTGCAAATGCTTGAAGTTTATATTCTTCTCCTCTTAATCTGAGACCTTTAATTTGCACATCTGCTCTAATCATATCATTTAAAACTTCAAGAACAAAAATGAACAATAGAAGTGAAAGGGGACATCCTTGTCTAGTTCCTTTTTGGATCTCAATATTTCATGATAAATCTTCATCAATAAGGACCTTGCTTGTTGTTTAGTATAAATTGCTTTGATCATTGTATAAAATTGAGTACCAGCTTGAGATTTTAAAAGTAGCTAAAGCATAAAACTCCAACTGATATTATCAAAGGCTTTTTCTGGATCTAAAAAGACTAAAGCCATTTGTTTTTCTGGGTGGGCTTCATAATATTCTATAACATTCAATTTCATTCTTAAATTATTTCTAAGTTGTCTTTTGGGAGGAAAACCTGCTTGATCTCTAAGGATCGTTTGAGAGAGAACTCTTTTCATTCTTGCAGTTAAAACAGATGCATAGATTTTGTAATCCACATTTAACAAGGAGATTGGGCTGTAATTTTTAATTTCTTTCTCATCTGAGTTTTGCTTATGTATAAGTGTTGTCAGTGCTTCATTCCAAGATTCTGGAATTTTCCCTTCAGTTATTATATTTTGTATGATAGCTTTTAGTGGCCATACCAATTCATCTTCAAATACATGATAAAATTCTGTGGGAAATCCATCAGGGCCTGGGGTTTTCGCCTTTTTTTGTTTTTTCAACGCTTCTGTCACTTCAGCAAAGGATATTAGGTCATTTAATATTTTCCTTCGAACTTCTGTGAATATTTTAATTTTATGGGTTTCGAGATATTTTTTAATTTGCTCCTGTGTTGCTTCTCTTTTCATATATACCTTTTCATAAAACGATTCAACAATTTTTTCACGTCTTCCAATATATTTCTTTCTTCTCCCAAGTCATTTCTAAGTATCTTTATGTGCCTTTCCCCCTTTTCTTTACGTAATTTATAAGCTAACCATCTAGTTGATTTATTAGCATTTTCAAAATGCAATATTATGTAATTACCAAATGCATTCCAATGCTGCCTTTCCTTTATCAGCCGTTCACATATGCAGAGGCACAAGGAGAAGTTATGGCACATACCGCAGCCCTGCATTTTTTTACTCCCCTTTAATAGGGAATGAAATTACATGCAATGTGATATTATTGTGTAGACAAGAGGTCAGCATGTACTAGACCAGGGGTCGCCAGTGTTGTGCCTGTGGGTGCCATGGCAGCCATGGAAACTTTACTGGCACTCTGGAAACTGGGTAGGACCAGGTGGGGTTTTTAGTCCAGCAAGGCTTCTGATTGGCTACTGGAGATTTGATCAGCTGTGCAGATTTTTTAAAATGCTGCTTTGGCAGCAGCTAACCACCACAGCACAAGAATCTTCACTATGTGACTGAAGGTAAGCTGTGGCAGCCATTTTGTGGCTAGTTCTACCTCCTGCAGCAGCCGTCTTGTGATATCCAATTTGTGGCTGCTAGGCTTGCCGGCCCCCAGGTCTGGGCGGAGGATGCCCCGATTTCAAGGGCTTCTCTCCACCGTGGACCAGCTGGCCAGGGGAAACCTGCCCCTAAGTAGGGACGTCACCACGTAACATCCCCAACATGATGACATCACCTGGGAAGTGATGTCATTGCATCGGGGGCATCATGTAGGGATGCTCTGGTAATTGGGCAAACTCCTGTTCCTGGGTAGGCATCTGACCCGTAGCTACAGTGGGGCTATTGGGAGCTCCGCCCCTTCCTTAAAGGGCCAGCTGCACAAGATGTTTTGAGAAGTTTCTTTTAAAAGAATGTGGGATGCGTGCATGCCCCCCCACTTCTTCTCAAAAGTATTTAAAGGGATCTTTTAAATGCTTTTGAGAAGTGAGGAATGGTGTGCACCCTTCTCCCTCCCTTCTGCAAGATTTAAAGCGCCCTGCAGCCGATCGGTGGGCTGCGTGCTCCCTGTTCATCAGCTGAAGGGACCTTTAAATCTTGCAGGAGGGGAGGGAAAGGGACAGCTGCTGATGGTCAGGCTTGGGAGTGGATTGGAGTGGACATTAAAATAATGGCAGCCCCACCAGAAAAAAATTTGCCCCACAAACCACAAAATCCTGGCTATGGATGCCTGTTGGGCATTTTGGTCTGCAGTGGGACCAAAAACTACCTGTGGTATGGATGGGAATCCCTTCCAATAGCAGAGATTTTCAAAAGCATCTAGGCCACAGTTTGGGAGTCAGATTTCTCATATCACAGCCATCTTTCTCATCCTTGCAGGATTCCGTTTCTTGATGGGGCCCAGTGTTTGGAATCCTAGGAATGCTTCCGAGGACTTTGTCATGCTTGGCTTTTCGAACCACCCACAATACGAGGTCTTTTTCTTTTGGGTATTTCTGACCATGCACCTGGTCACTCTCTCGGGACACTCATCCATCGTGGTCGTGACGTTGGTTGAGCCCACCCTCCACACACCCATGTATTTCTTCCTCCGCAACCTCTCCTCTATCGAGATCTTCTACACCCTGGTCATTGTGCCCAAGATGTTGGTGAATTTCTTGGCCAGCAGCCGGAAGGTCTCCTTGCCTGCATGTGCCACACAGATGTACTTCTTCATAGCTTTGGGCACATCGGAGTGTTTCCTGCTGGCGGTGATGGCCTATGACAGATATGTGGCCATATGCAATCCTTTGCGCTATACTCTTATCATGAATCAGGAACTCTGTCTCCAGTTACTAGTGGGGGTCTGTGCTACCGGCTTCATCCTCTCCCTGGGACTCACTGCATTGATTTTCAGGCTGCCTTTCTGCAGTTCTCACAAAATCAATCACTTCTTCTGTGATATCCCACCAGTGCTCTTCCTGGCATGTAGTGACACCCACACCGATGAGATTTTGGTCTTGGTTGCATGCGTGATGGCTCTCCTGGTTCCCTTTCTACTGATCCTTGTTTCGTATGTGTTTATCGCCAACTCCATTCTGAAGATCAAATGCGCCCAAGGCAGGAAAAAGGCCTTCTCCACCTGTGCTGCTCATCTGGTGGTGGCTGTCCTCCACTACGGCTGCGCCATTTTCATCTACATCCGGCCCAAGGCCAGCTACTCCCTGGAGCAAGACAAAGTGGTCTCTCTGGTCTACACCAATGTCACACCTATGCTGTACCCCATGATCTACAGTCTCCGGAACAAGGAAGTGAAGGGAGCTTTGAAGAAGGTTATAGGGAGCAAAGTCTCATTTCAGAAAAAAAATTGAGTTTCTGACAAGAAGGGTAGACACCTCCTGTCGATTTAAATGGAAGAGTATCTCATTGCCTTCCATGGGAAATTATTGCCATGTCCCTTCAGTGGGAAAACTGGAGTCAAACATGAGGTTTTAGTGCTGTACTAGGAATTCCAAAAGTGACTCATTTTTTAAAAGGAATACAGTGCTGTCAAACTTTGGCCTGAAAGCTACCAGGTCTCTCAAATCAGGTCTATCTCCAACTGACAGTAGCAATAAAAACCTCGTTTATTGGTGGTGGCATGTACCCTCTCCATCCTTAGAGGCACATACCAACCTTCTAGTTATCTCTCCATTGATGGTTGGCCATTTGACACCTAGTAAGAGTCCATTCTATAGTAGGGCACACCTTCTGGAATGAACTCACTGAGGAGGTGAGGGGGGCACTCACTTTAGAAGTTTTGGGAGGTTTTCTAAGTCTGTTTTATTTGCTAGGTCTTTAATGGCTTTCAAGTTGTAGGCATTTTCTTGGAGAGGTGGGTTAACTGGGGTTCCACTGTATTTTGTATGCTTTTAACATTTCGAAATTGTAAACTGCTTTGAGCAACAAGGGAAAAACAAGTATCGATGTGACACTGAATACGCAAATAAACACAATTTTTACAAAAAAAAAAAAAACTTTAGAGGAGTTTTATTTTGTTTCACATCCACCCTATGGGATTCTTTTTATTCGCACCACATATCCTTCTGACAGAGAGTGGGCATTCTTGACAATCCCCTGTTCCATCAGCCAAGAAACTTCCTTTGGCCACTCAGCATGATTGGGTTTGCCAATAGGCCTAGAAAGAAAACATTCTGTTCCTTTAACAGAGCCTTACATATATGTGAAAATGGGCAGCTGAACCTTTCCATGTCAATGAAGGTAAATATGGAAGGAGACCCAGCAAGGTATACTGGGTAAGAGCAGTGGACTCTAATTTGGAGAACTGGGTTTGATTTCCCACTCCTTCACATGAAGCTGTTATGCTGGAGGTCGTTTTCTGGTTTGAGGCAAGGGTTCTTTCTGTTAAAATATACATAGGACTGCCAGACTCCAGGTGGGGCCTGGGGATCTCCCGCTTTTACAAATGATCTCCAGCTGACAGAGATCAGTTCCTCTGGAGAAAATGGCTGCTTTGAAGGGTAGGGTAGACTCTATGGCACTGCACTATGCTGAGGCCTCTCCCCTCCTCAAACCCTACCCTCTTCTGGCTCCGCCCCCAAAGTCTCCAGGTATTTTCCAACCCAGACCTGGCAACCCTAAATATACAAGATCTACTGTGTGCATGAAGCAAGAAGAATAAGAATATCCTTCAGGGGGCATAGGCTTCCCAAGAACTTACCGCGTGCCAGTGGGGGATGGATACGTCCTCACAGGACCATCCCCAGGGGAAGGAGAGGCACGGAGCACCATGCCGTTGCCAGGAAGGGATGGTAGGCGACGCTCTGGCAGTGTCACCTGGTATCACTTCCTGGCGACGGCATGGTGCATTACCAGGAAGACTGGTCCGGCCGGGGAGCATTCGTCCCCCGCCCCCAGACAGTAAGTACTTGGGAACCCTAAGGGGGCATCAGAGGGGTTAAGTAGCTAGCATAGTCAGATTCAAGACTTCCTGGTATTTTCAAATGATCCCCTCCTGTCTCTTGATTGGCTCACTGGATACTTCCTCTCTTTTTTTTAAGCCCACTTCCTCCATGGTTGTTAGTTATACAATTAGACAGCTAGAACCTTCTCCCTCCTCTCCTCTTTACACAGTTGTTTCTCTTTGTTATGTCCTGAAGCTGAATCTGTCCTATCTTTTCCTATGTTAAGCTTCTGACATAAAATGGGATTGTAAGCTGAAACATTCCCATTGGTTGGTTTCTATAAGACTGTGTAAATAGCCAATCGTAACTGTACATAGCCTTTTGGAGGGAACAGATCTCATTGGTCCTTATCCTTGTTTTCTTATTGGATGTTAACTTATTTATGGGTGTGGCTTTGACAGCCCAGATCATTTAAAAAGGGAGCTGCGCTCCACTATTCCGTGTGTGTGTTGTTGAGTTGAGTTTGCTGTTACAATAAAGCTGAAATCACTTTTGCTGAAATCCAATTGTGTTGAGTCGCATACTTAACACTCTTCTGAATAAAACTATTCTTTCAGCAGCTTGAGCTCCACTCCCTTCAGCATATTTAAAACTCTGCCAACACTTTCTAGTGGATTTGAGTGGTCAAAGAATGCTCATCAAGGCAAGTCCCTACGATACTCTAACTGCAGAACATATAATAAAAACAATGTAAAGATCCTCATGTCTCTTCAGTTTCTGAGGGGGCCTTTGTACAGCCACAGTTTCCAGCAGCTCCAATGAAACCCAGATGCTACTGTTTCCTCTTCCTATTTTTATAACCTGCATAGGTAAGTATCACCAGGCAGGCATGCTGAGTCAGGTTAGAACATAAGAACATAAGAACGTAAGAGAAGCCAATGTTGAATCAGGCCAATGGCCCATCCAGTCCAACACTCTGTCACACAGCGGCCAAAATATACCAGGTGCCATCAGGAGGTCCAGCAGAGGGGCCAGGGCACCAGAAGCCCTCCCACTGCTGCCCCCTCCAGCACCAAGAATAGAGTGCATCACCTGCCCCAGACTGAGAGTTCCCATCTATACCCTGTGGCTAATAGCCACTGGTGGACTTCTGCTCCATATGTTTATCTAATTTCCTCTTGAAACTGACCATGCTTGCAGCTGCCACGACCTCCTGTGGCAGTGAATTCCATATGTTAATCACTCTTTGGGTGAAGAAGTATTTCCTTTTATCTGTTCTAACCCGACTGCTCAGCAATTTCATAGAGTGCCCACGAGTTCTTGTATTGTGAGAAAGGGAGAAAAGTACTTCTTTCTCAACCTGCTCAATCCCATTCATAATCTTATAAACCTCGATCATGTCACCTCTCAGCCGTCGTTTCTCCAAGCTAAAGAGCCCCAAGCATTTTAACCTTTCTTCATAGGGAAGGTGTTCCAACCCTTTTATCATTCTAGTTGCCCTTCTCTGCACTTTTTCCAATGCTATAATATCCTTTTTGAGATGTGGTGACCAGAACTGTACACAGTATTCCAAATGAGGTCGCACCAATGATTTATACAGGGGCATGATGACACTGGCTGATTTGTTATCAATTCCCTTCCTAAAAATCCCCAGCATAGCGTTGGCCTTCTTTATTGCAGCTACACATTGTGTAGACATTTTCAGCGAGTTATCCACTACGACTCCAAGATCTCTCTCTTGGTCCGTCTCTGCCAGATCAGACCCCATCAACGTGTATTTATATTTAGAATTTTTGGCTCCAATGTGCATCACTTTGCACTTGGCCACATTGAACCCCATTTGCCACGTTGACGCCCACTCACCCATCCTCAACAGATCCCTTTGGAGTGCCTCACAATCCTCCCTGGTTTTCACCACCCTGAACAACTTTGTGTCATCTGCAAATTTAGCCACATCACTGCTTACTCCCAATTCCAAATCGTTAATAAACAAGTTAAAAAGCATCGGACCGAGTACTGATCCCTGTGGTACCCCACTGCTTACCACCCTCCACTGAGAAAGTTTCCCATTTATACTCACTCTCTGTTTCCTATTTATAAGCCAGTTTTTGATCCACAAGAGGACTTGTCCTTTTATCCCATGACTATTGAGCTTACTTAGGAGCCTTTGATGAGGAACTGTATCAAAAGCTTTCCGGAAGTCAAGGTAAATAATATCTATTGGGTCCCCCTTGTCCACATGTTTGTTCACTCCCTCAAAAAACACTAACAGGTTAGTGAGACAAGATCTTCCCTTACAGAACCCATGCTGAGTCTGCCTCAATAGTTTTTGTTTATCAATGTGCCTACTAATTCTTTCCTTAATAACAGTTTCCACCAACTTACCCGGTATCGATGTCAGACTGACTGGCCTGTAATTTCCTGGATCTCCCCTGGAGCCCTTTTTAAAGATGGGAGTGACATTAGCTACCTTCCAGTCCTCAGGAATGGAGGCAGATTTTAAAGAAAGATTACATATTTTTGTCAGGAGATCCACAAGTTCACCTTTGAGTTCTTTCAGAACTCTCGGATGAATGCCATCCGGGCCTGGTGATTTATTAGTTTTTAAATTGTCCATCAGTTGTAGGACTTCCTCTCTGGTCACCGCAATCTGATTCAGGTCTTTCAAACCCCCTCCCGAAAACGGTGCTTCTGGAGTGGGCAAACACTTCTCCTCTTCCACAGTGAAGACAGAGGCAAAAAATGCATTCAGCTTCTCAGCCATTTCCCTATCATCCTTCACTACTCCTTTTACCCCTTGGTCATCCAAGGGCCCCACTGCCTCCCTGGCTGGCTTCCTACTTCTAATGTATTTGAAGAAAGTTTTATTGTTGGTCTTTATGTTTTTTGCGATATGCTCCTCATATTCCCTTTTTGCTTGCCTGATCACAGACTTGCATTTTATTTGCCATAGTCTGTGTTCCCTTTTATCAACCTCACTAAGACTAGCTTTCCACCGCTTAAAGGAATCCTTCTTACCTTTTACAGCTTCCATTACTTTATTTGTTAACCATGCAGGCTTTTTTCTATACCTATTTGTACCTTTCCTAACCTGCGGTATATATTTTTTCTGAGCTTCTAGGATTGTCTTTTTAAATAGTCTCCAAGCTTCCCCAATGGTTTTGACCTTCTCCACTCTTCCTTTCAATTTCTTCCTCACATGTCCCCAGTCACTGCACCTGACATCCCCTTATTAGGAAGGGAATTGATCCTGCAGTACCTTGGATACTCTACGCTCAGATAAGGTTCCCCAATAGCACCATTCCCTGCTCCTCCTTGAGGGTTTCTTCTGCAATGGCACTAACAGAAGCCTGCTAGGTGATCTTGGGCCAATCACGGTTCTCTCTCTCAGCCCCACCTGCCTCACAAGTTGACTGTTGTAGGGAGAGGAAGGGAAGGTGATTGTGAGCCACTTTGGGACTCCTTTGGCCGGAGAAAAATAGAGTATAAAAAGTTAATCTTCTTCTTTATAACATCCCTTTATATCTCTGTCAAAGGGAAAGCACCTTTCTCCCCCTGGTACCTGGCAGCCCTCGGCCACACAGAAGCCAAGAATAGTGTGTGGATGGTGTTATGTATTGGTATACCTAATGCCTGAGCTTGAATTCTATCTCCTATTAAAGTCTGGTATCGTGACTTCTGCAAGCTGATTGGATACTCTGCGCAGCAGTCCAATCAGGATACAAGAAAGGTGCAGGAGGCAAATGACTTAATTGGCTGTTATGTTCATATTGTGATTGGTTCTCATCTCAACTAAGGGCGTGGCCTACCAAGTCCAGATAGTTTAAAAGAGAGTCTGTTGCTCTCATGTTCTCTGTTCGTCCTACCTTGTAAATAAAGCTGAATCACTTGTTATGAGTTGCTGCCTTAAGTCTCATACTTAACAGAGGGGAAAGCATTAACCCCTGCATGCCATGTTCCTGATCCTATAGCTCCTATTTACACAAGAGAAATCAGAACACAGACCTTTCAGCATTTTGTTTTATTTATTTAAAACATTTACAAGCAGCCTTTTCTACCTTGTGAAACTCAAGGCAGTTTGCAAGGAAATTAAAAAGCGATTGTAAAAAACACATAACAGACCACAATTTAAAATCTCAGTTAGGACTGCCAAGAAATAAAGACTAAATTATTCAATGCTGCCTTAAATAAGACCTTTATTTGGGTATATATTCGGCTCGGCTTCTACCGAATGCACACCCCTATGCCTCCCAAGGACCTCTCCCATTGTCTCTCTATATATGTGCACACACATACACAAGTGGGAACCCACAAGGACTTGCAGGTCAGGATCTTATTTCCCCACTGCCCATTATTTCCTCTTTCCCTTCCCGGAAAGCTCCTATAGCCTCCCCTTTTCCTGATTCCTTCTTGTCTTCCTGCCGAACAGGCAACCTGCCTTGATCTGTCTTCTGTTTTCCCTCCCCCTCCCCCAGCAGCCTCCACCTAGAAAAACTATGGCACAGTTGTGCGGTGCCAACCATTGGGCCAGGCCCACTCGCATAGTAAGGAACTCTCAAGGTCTTGAGTAAGACACATTGTAGCCTGATTGCCTTGGTTTCTTAATTATAATGGGGAATGTGAGCTATTAAAAATAGGCAACAGGCAGAGGTCCCGCTTCTTCCAGAGATACCAGTAATAGACACAGAGGCTGGAGTCAGTATGAAAATAATGTCTTTTACTAGAGAAACTTCACATTCAAACAATACACACACACAGAATTACACAGCTTCTAGGAAAATCAAATAGAACATAAAGATGTTTGCATGAGCAGGATATCGTTGGTGGGCGATACTTTACCTGTCCTTGGTGGGATGAAGCGATCCTTAGGAAAAATAATGGAGACTATAAAGAATGGGGATTGTGTCCTGAAACCAGCAGAGACACGTGGAGACCTTGGTAGCGCTAAAACAGAGGTCGTAGAGACGGGATAGGTAGATAGGTAAGGAGAGAGAGAAAGAGAGAGAGAAAGCACGTGGTTGCCCTCTTTTATAAGGTGGGTTTAGGAGGTGGGCTAGGCTGGCCACATTTCCTGGCACACCTCTTGCTGGTCCGTCCCCAAAAACATACTGATTGGTGCTGGGTACAAGGGGAGGGCCTAGGGGGAGTGGGCAATATGGAGATGTAGTAACTCTAGGCAGGGCGATGGCACCTGAAGGGTTTATGACATGTGGCCAGAGTCATTGTCATTTCAGTGGTTCCTTGAAAGGCTTATGGCTGTCTCTTCGGCTAGATGAAGCAAGGTGGGGGAAGGGAATGTTGCCTGCGTATATAGAAAGAAACCCCTCATGGAGTCTAGTTTCCAAGTATCTGGTCTGCCCTGGGATGGCATCCATCTGGCTTCTGGTGTTTCATGTGGCTAGGGAGCTGGTCCATCTTACAGCAGGTAAGAGGGCAGGAAACCTCACGAACCATGGCACATTAACCTCAAAAGGAAGGCTTTCTTCTTCTTCTGTGTGTGTGTGTTTAGCTGCCATCAGGTTATTACGCGATTCAGTCCCTATTTCACATTATTTACGAAGTCCAGTTTTTCTCACTTACGGATTTCCCATCCATAAGAGCACGATGTGTGCCTTGCAGGGCAACAACATCACTCCCCCTGTATCTCCTTCTTTACAAAAGTTCCCCTTTCCCTCCTCCTGGCACCTCCCATATCCTCTCCCCTTTCCCAGACTCATCCTCTCCTTCTCAGCAATTTGCCAACCTATCTTTTACCTGCCTCCCAACTTCAGCAAAATTTACAATTAATTTACTTCATTTATATCCTGCGTTTCTCCACAGTGGGGACCAATACATCTTATATCATTCTCCTCTCCTTTTTATTCTCACACTAACCTTGTGAGGTAAGTTAGGCTGAAAGTATGTGATGGACACAACATCAACTAGTGAGCTTCCATGGCAGACTGGTGTTTTAAATCTAGGTGTCCCAGACAGTATTCTGAAGCCCTAAACAGCTATACCACACTGGTCTTAATAGAGTGGCTGCTGTTGAACAGTAGAAGGCAACTGGGCCTTGGAGAGTCATGCAGTTGAGTGGTATCAAGTCACCCAGTGGTTGGTGCCAGGCCTGGCCCCAATGAGTCCTCCCTCAAAGGCCAAAACAACCTGGAAAAGGTCCTGTTCCCTCCCCCTGCCTTGTACTGACAGAAATCAAGCCTAAAATCTGTGGTTGCCTAGCAGCCGCCATTGAAGGATTCTTTTTTAAAGCTACAGGCATTCCTTTGATGATTGGGGGTGGTTAACCCCTCAAAGTTATTCTTTTTTAGATTTCAGATTTTTCTGCAACCCCGGGGCATATTTCAGTTTTGTTCAGATTTAAGTATCCTCAGATTTGTCTGACTTCGCTATTAGAACACAGTGATGATAGACATATGTCCACCATGGGGACATGTCAGGCATTTTAAGGATGAAATTCCCTCTGCTTAGAAATGTTGCAGGGCTCTAATTCTGATCAGGACCATGGTGTGTGCAGGGTAGGCGCTCCTGTTTCTCCCTTTACATGCAGTGTGACTAAAGTCACAAAGTTTTTATATATTCAGGTGGCTAGCCATGTTGGTCTGAAGTAAAAGAACAAAGTTTGAGTTCAGTGGCACCTTTAAGACCAACAAACTTTAATTCTAGATATAAGGGAGAACTGAGTGTAGTCACCAAAACCAGGGAGGAGGAGGGTCAGTAGCAGTAATTGGGGTATGCCAAATAGGGGACTGCTCCAAGAAAAAATATATCATAATTTTGGATCCAGGATTCCACTTTTTGCAATGATTGTTGATTGTTAGTTTTCAAGTAGAATATTACTGGTTCAAGATTCAAATCCATGTTGTTTTTTTCCAGGTTCTGGAATTTGAGGACTGTTATGTTCAATGGGGAACCAATCTTAGGGTCTGGGGCAGCTGTTTTTAAAGATAATGGCAACAATTTTGCACAGAATATTACCCCCCTCTAACCTAATAGGAGGCAAAGGCAGTAGGAGAACTGGACATGAGAGTCTGAGAGCTAAGCCACATGATATTTGTTTACAGGTTTTCTCTGGGTTCACCATTTTGAACAGAGACACATGTCACCTCCAGGAATGCTGCTTTAAAAGCCGTAGAACCTGATTTTGCTGATGGGGTAGCACAAATGGAGGAAGGGGGCTCTTTCTCCCCTCTCCTTTTTCCTGATCTAAAGAACCCCCCAGTGGGAAGTTATTCACATAAATTTGAAGGTATACATGGAGTAGTGAGTACCCACAACTGGACACAGGCTTCTCCATGGAATTCCCTTCTCTGGTGCTTGTCTCCAAAGATGATTGGCTGGAAGGGCTCACCTTCCGATTCCTCGCAAGAATCTGATTGGAAGGGAGAAATGCCACTGCCTGGGAAATACAGAGAATCAAAGAAAAACAAGAAGGTTCCTGCTGCTGATGGTATTAGTAAGCACCCTAACACAAAAAACGACATGGATTTTGGGGGGTGGAATGTTTTTCATTATGCCACAGAATCCTGGATTTGTGTTCCCATACTGGATATAATGATCTGAAACAGAGATTTTTGTTTGTATTTTTGGCTCAGAAATTTTGGAATGTACGTATCTGATGACAATCAAAACAAAAAGGGTCTTCATCAGCTGACAAAAGACAGTAGTAGAGGGAGACAGACAAATCTCTTTGGGGAGGGAATTCCAAAGTTTTGGTGCCATGGCAGAGAAGGCCCTCTCTCAGGTTGCCACCTGTTTAATGTCAGATGGCAGGGCCTTTGAAGATGACCAGAGTGACCTGGGAGATGGCTTATTAATGTGAATGACTACTTATGTCCCATACTTAAGGAAACAGCACACTGAACTGGTCCCCAGAGCATCATTTTCAGTTCATTTTACATAAGCAATTGCAGTTTATGTGTAGGATCTTGTTCCTTTATAATCTTCTTCTCCAGGCTGAGGGGGCAGGTAAGTAAAAGAACAGAAATAGGGAGGATGAAGAACCTGACAGGTGGCTAAAACTGCAGTCCTTAGAACACTTTCCCATTGAATCAAATGGACTTTACTGTTGAGTAGACATGTTCAGGATTGCTCCCTAAAGCTTGTGGGGATTTCTCTCCCACTCACTTGCCAGTGAAACTCCTCCCTCTCCTGCTCCAACCCAAGCTCATCCTACCATCCCTTTTCAATTTAAAAAAAACAAACACCTCAAGGTGGTTAACACAAAAGGTACAAAACTCAAGTGGGTCCAAGGGGTGTCTCCTCCTTGTCTTCTCCTTTTGCTGGCCACTGGATGGGATTTAATTCATATGTTACAAAATCCTTGTGTAGCTTAGCACCTGCCATGGATCCTGTGTACACATGGGTTTCCATACTTGGATGCTGATTCCCACATTTGGACCATAGCGCATGGGGAGAGGAGGATTAAGCCTTCTACCCATGCCATTTTCCTAATTTGAAAGGGCCCAGGGAGCTGCTATTAGCTCCATTGGGGGAATGTATGTCTTTTTCTAGGCTATGTTTCTCCTGTGAGGCAAACACCAACTCCTTGGCTCATTTCAGGTTGGAAAGCCAGCATGGAGATGGGAAGAGATAATGCCTTTTCCTGGTGTGCTGTTGTCCCAGGACAAGTCAGGCCTGCACACACTTGGGGATTAACTCCCAAACCTGGATCTCCTAGACCTTGTCTGTCAAGAGGACATGCAGAGAACACGGAGACATCATAACTCAGTAGTTTGCTCAGTAATTCACAGGTTGTGCTGGGTTCGGGACCAGGGCTCACGGGAATGCTGACAGTCACCAGATGAAGGACCACTGACGATGGAGGATCAAAGAATGACTCGAGGAAGGGTCAGCTTTGAGAGGCAAAGCCCCAAGGTCAGTGTAGCCAGATTGCCAGCAAATTTGCTGACTGGCCTGAAGAAGAAAAATGTTCTTTAAAAGGGGCTTAATGTATAGAAATGGGCAACTGAAGCTTTTCGCAGCATCGAGGTAAATCACAACACCACCAGGTTAATAACATTTGATCCAGTCTGGGGCTGAGTTCAGACTGGCAGTTTGAAGCGGGAGCCAGTTGTGGCAAAAAAGCCCTGGAACAAACTGTTCCGGGTTTTCCCGGTTACGCTGCGCCAACTGATGTGGGAGCATACCGGGAGGAGGCACGCGGGAGCATTCAGATTGCTGGCCTGGAGGCGCGGCTGTAAACAGCTTTTCTCTGGTAATTCGGCTATGTGCGCATGAGTGCATATGTGCTCATGTGCATAAGTGCATCTGGCCGATTGGGGGAGGATGCCGTTGCGCCAGCACCACATTGGGCGGTAGAATGGAGCATAGCCAATCATATTGCTGCTGCCTTATGTGCAACACGGGTTGCTCCTGGCTTTTCAGGTTGGCGTTCACACTTCCCAGTAGCAGAATGAAGTGGGATAAACGGGCTCTCAGGGATTTGCTACCGCTTTCGCCAGGTATCTTTTAAACACGGGAGCGAGGCAGAACAGCATGGGTTGACTATGGGTGGGGAACGCCAGGCAGATGTGCCTGTATGAACCCGCTTGTGAAACGTGGCTATAGTGGGGCAAACTGCCAGTCTGAACTCAGCATGTATTAAAGGGATAGAGGGCTTTTCTCCAGGCCAATTGGAAACTCTGTTCCATAGTGCTGACAAAAACACTTATGTGTTTGCTTCATCCCATGAGCATCCATATCTCTTGACAAGGCCTATTGGGTGGAGGAGGAGATTTAGTAGGTAAATAATGTGTTTTCCCCCTTACAATAATCTGTTTTGCTCCAGACACAAATGCAGAACCTTCAGGGGTGTTTTTTTTTTTTGAGGAAAATTCATATTGAAAAAGAGAAGGATACAAAATACGTTACATGTAAGCGCGGCCCGTCTAATAACCTATCACATCGAGAAATAAACAAACAACGATCCTGCCCTTTCTGCTAAAGAAGAAGAGTTCTTTCTTATACACCACTTTACCATAACAAGTCTCAGTATGGCTGACAATCATTTGCCTTTCCTGTTCCCTGCAACAGGCACCTTGTGAGGCAGGTGGGGCTGAGAGAGTTTTGAGAGAACTGTGACTGGCCCAAGGTCATCATCCAGTCTTCACGTGCAGGAGGCGTGAGGAATCAGAGCTGGTTGTCCAGATTAGAGCTTGCCATTCTTAACTACGACACCACACGGGCTCCATACTGCTAGGAGCTCAAGGTGGCCAACATAATTAGCTCCGTCTTCACTTTATCCCCACAACAGCTCTGTGAAGCAGGTTAGGTTGGGAGGGGGTGACTGATGCTAAAGTAAAACAGCAATATCATGGAAGCTTATTTGAATTTGGGTCTCTAAAGATTTAGCTGTCATGTTAGTCACCAGAGTACACTGATATCAACATGAATAATACCAATAACAAATATCCCACTTCACCTTTCAATAGGAAACCAGGTCATACAAACAATTTTTTAAAAGTGAGGACGGCATCAGTCAGCATTCTAGCCATGTCTAGTATGAAAAAGAAGTAAAATGATAAACGAATGAAGACTGGTAGAAAGATGGTGGCAGAAGGTGAAGAAGTCAGTTTAATATCTGGATCTCTTTCCCCCAAAGAGTTTCTGCAATGCCTGTTTCACATCCTTGTTCCTCAAGCTATATATCAGGGGGTTGAGCATGGGAGTCACAGCTCCGTAGAGAACAGAGACCATCTTGTCTCTCTCAGAAGTATTTTTGGATTTTGGTTGAAGGTACATGGCCATGGATGAACCATAGAAGATGCCAATAACAGCAAGGTGAGAGCTACAGGTAGAGAGAGCCTTCCTCCAGCCCTGATCAGAACGGATCCGCCAAACTGCCAGGCCAATGCGTAAATATGTCACCAAGATAAAAGTAAATGGTACAATAAGGAGCACTGTGGTGTTGATAAAAGAAACAATATTATTTAAGTGATTGTCACCACAGATCAGCTTGCCGACTGTTTGGGGCTCACAAGTGAAGTGGTTGATGACATTAGAGCCACAGAACCGTTTAGGGCCTGTGACCGTAAAGATGAGGGTCAGGATAAAGCCAGTGCCCCAAGTTCCAGTGGCCATTTGGACACAAACTCTCCAGCTCATGATCACTGTGTAGTGTAAGGGGCGGCATATGGCCACAAAGCGGTCATATGCCATGACAGCGAGGAGGATATACTCTGTGGTTCCTATATACAGACCAATATGTACCTGGGCCATGCAGGCCATATAGGAAATGGTAGTTCTCTCTGTGGTGCAGGTAACCAAGGCCTGGGGGGCACTGGTGGTGGTATAGCAAATGTCTAGGAAGGAGAGGTTACTGAGGAAAAAGTACATGGGCGTATGGAGGTGAGAGTTGGTAATAATCAGTATAACCATCAGGCCATTCCCCAGCAAGCCGATGAGGTAGATTACCAGAACAATCCAGAAGAAGACCGCCTGAGCAACGGGATAGTCCGAGAGGCCAAGCAAAATGAACTCAGTTACCACCGTCTCACTGTTGTTGTTCATCATCTGCTTCGCATCTTCTCCACTGGGCAAGGAATTTTGTGAGGAGACTGCTTTAATGTCTAGGCTGTCAATTGGAGAAAATGGGTAGTTGAAGAACAAAAAGAACACTCTCTGGTTAATAGTCATAAGTCTAGCTTGTGTCAGACCAAGTTACAAGAAGAATTTGGCTGCGGTCAGACGTGCAGTTCGATCCGCTGTTGTGCCATGTCTAATTGATCCAGGTTATTTTGTAATAGGACATACTGATCAGACTCACCCCTTTTAGCACTCTTCAAAGCACTTTTAGAAGAAGAAGAGTAGAAGAGTTTGGATTTATACCCCGCCCTTCACTGCCCAAAGGTGTCTCAGAGCGGCTTACAAACTCCTTTCCCTTCCTCTCCCCACAGCAGACACCCTGTGAGGTAGGTGGGGCTGAGAGAACTTCTGACAGAAACTGTCCTTGAGAGAACAGCTGTGCCAGAGCTTGTGACTGACCCAAGGTCACATCAGCAGGTGCAAGTGGAGGAGTGGGGAATCAAACCCAGTTCTCCCAGATAAGAGTCCACACACTTAACCACTACACCAAACTGGCTCACCCCATCCTTGGTCAATCAGATGCATTAGCCAGGGAGTGTTGCCATCAGCCGTTTTTTTTTTTTTTAAAGGTTTGTCCTTTGAGCATGCACACAAGTGCTGATGAGCCTGGAGGGATATGTAATTCACTGCCATACTCCCTCTCTAAACTTTTCAATTAACCTCTTCCCCAAAACACAGAAAAAAGCTGAAGTACAGAGGCATCTTTCTTTGAAAGTTTTAATAAAGAAAACAAAGTTTTG
The DNA here is from genome assembly GCA_029375565.1 of Gekko gecko. NCBI lineage: Eukaryota > Metazoa > Chordata > Lepidosauria > Squamata > Gekkonidae > Gekko > Gekko gecko. The sequence continues at coordinate 289,149,446 of JAPDNY010000002.1, forward strand.
AGCACCCTCTGTGGGAGAGGGAGAGGCGAATATGCAGTTATGCACACATTGCTAACTAGTGAAAAAGAAAATGGTGGCTGGAAAACAAGAGACCAGTCAGACCTGCCTGATGTCTTGGGTGCACAACCGAGTGATCAGACAACAGGAAATCCATTTTGGAACCAGCTGAGACCAACAGGACTGGACTTTCAGAAGTATCAAAGAAACACACAGTAAAGGTTGCGGGGACGTGATGAAGATGACTGGGGCATGGCAGACAGATCTTGCTATCTGATCGTACATTTTAAATCTGTAAGGGAACAGCAACGGCATGGCTCAAACTGCATGTCTGATCACAGCCTAAAGCTATAAAAGGAAATATGTGAGTTTGCTTGTTTCTTTACTTGTTTAGGTTTTCAAATTTTATTAAAGTCAAACTTTTCTTAGTCATAGGCATGCCTGAATAGCTGTTATATATGATATACAGTGTGAAAATAAAGTTACATTCAAACTCTGATGGACAAAGAAACCATCATAAATTCTGTGAAATCATTGAAAAATCTGAAAGAGTACTTATACAATTGAATATCTAATATTTATCAAACCTACCCCTGTGTAGTTCTCTCCCTCCCTTCCCACATTGCTTAACATTATTGTTCTCTCCCACCAATATTTTTGTGAATTCCACTTTGCATATGATATAATGTAAGTACTAATTATGGTAGGATGGGGAAAGGTTTCACCAGTCTTTTGATATCATATTGTATATGTACTGTTGGATGTTTTTGAATGATATTACAGATTGCATATTGGGTTCTTTGTGCTGCACAGTTTAAATTAAATATTCTTTCTTACCCTCTGTATAAAAAGATCTCTGTATTCTTGCATGGCAACAACTGAAATAAACTTGACTTTGACTTGAATAAAATTTGCTAATCTAAACAGTTATTTCTTACACGATCAGTTGCAGTCTGATGCTCTGTCTAACTCTCCATAATGTAAGGTTTCCCTTGCTCGACAGCTAGTTGAAAATGACTCTAGGGTTGCAGTGCTCATCTCCATTTCCAAACTGAAGAGCCAGCGCTGTCCGAAGACGTTTCCATGATCATGTGGCCAGCATGAATAGACATAAGTAATTGCAGAGCTTATGGAGTGATGATGTTGTGTAGTGGGTTCGATGTATTAAGGAATTAGGAAACAGCATGGTTTACTTGTACACAACTGAACAGAGAATACCGGCTCGATGGCCAACTATATACAGCCCCATGGCCACCCACACATCCCATTGGTGGGTTTAACTTCCCGCCAAGGTTCCTATTGGTGACTGCTTGAGGTTTCAGGATCCTAGTCCCTATTGTCTCTTGAGCTTCAAGCTCAGGTAAACATCGCTGCCACCTAGTGGCAGTCAGTGGACATAACAGAAGATAATCATTTTCATGGTGTAGAAACTGCCACCAAGTCACAGCTGACTTATGCCAACCACATAGAGTTTTCAAGCCACAAAACAAAGAGGGGTCATTTCCAATGGCCTGCCTCTGCACAACAACCCAGGAGTTCATTTGTGGTCTCCCATTCAAGCTCTACCCAGGGCTGACCCTGCTTAGCTTCTGAGATCTGATGAAATCAGGGCAGCTTGAGCTATCCAGCTCAGGGTGAACCAGTTACATGGGCTTGATGGTAATTCATTCCCTGAATATCTATGGGAATCTCAGAACACATAGTGCTGAAATAATTTCTGACTCCCCCCTTCTAACCAATGTTAATTTCAGCATCCTTCAGAGGTAAAAGCTGCATATCACTCACAGACTGCATTTTGCTCCAGTGCTTTATTACTGTGTCTGGACTTTATCTAAAATGACAAAGTTAGCTCCAGCAGCTGGCTGCATCCATTAGTAAAACAAAATAATTTCAGCGACGAATAGCGTTTTGCTAGAGCAATTATGTGTCTGCAAAAAAAAAGGGGTAGCTGCTGTAATGTAATTTGCTATTTGTTACCAATGCAAGAAGACCCAATTATATGCGAACTGCGGAATGCATGATCAGACCACCTGACATTTTCACTGATTTCTCTTTGGTTATCAGTTCACGCGAGCTGAGGAATTAGAACCATCAATCCATCAGTAAATAATAAAAAGCAGTGGAAGGCCCAAATATTGGCCAAGGCTATGTCATCGTTGGGAGGGAGCAGTTCATACTTCTCCCCTGTGCAGTTTCTCAGAAAGAGATCATTCCTCCCCACACACCAGGATGTGGGGGAAAGAGAGTGGTCATACAGGCACATACAGCTAGCAGGTCTCTCCCCACATCGTCTTTTAGCTATCAAGGAAAACGGCAGGAAATATAATCCATTGTCTTTAAAAGAGGATTTCTAAATTCTTGATTTTAAAAGCACGCCAGAACTGGGTATAGTGACCGCTCCCACTGTTAATTTTATATCGTACCTCACTGTACATAGCACTTGCTGTAAAATCCTTTACAGAGTTAATCCACATGGAGCCTATTGACTCCCGTGGATTTAGACTGGAGTAACTCTGCAGAGAAGTGCAAAGCTACACTTTTCCATTGAAGTCAGTGGGGTTGGAAGATTAACTCTGTTCCGGATGGCACTGTTATAATGCCGTTCTAAACAGAGTCACACCCTCTTAAGCCACTGAACTCAGCAGGTTTAGAAGGGTGTAGGTTTGGATTTCCACTGTGAATCTATCAATCAGTTATACTTTATAAAAGTAGAGAGTTCAGAGGGGCAGACATAGTTCTCCGTTCCTCATTATTTCCTCACAAGAACCCTGTGAGGTAATTTAGCCTGAGGAAAAGTTAACTGGCCCCAGGTCACCTAGTGAGCTTCATGACAGAGTGGATATTTGAATTTAGGTTTCCCAGTTCCCAATCCAGGATTCTCAGGGAGGGGCTATGGCTCAGTGGTAGAGCCTCTGCTTGGCACACAGAAGGTCTTAGGTTCAATCCCCAGCATCTCCAGTGAAAAGGATGAGATAGTATTGATGTGACAAACCTCTCCCTGAGACCTTAGAGATCCACGGCTACTCCAAATAGATTACACTGACTTTGATGGACCGATGGTCTCATTCAGTGAAAATGGATTCCACAAAGATCTCCTTCACCCTTCTTGTGTTAGGAGTAAGCAAGACCCTTACTATAAACACTCACCGAGGCAGGAGGAAGTAGAATGTTTTGAACCTCTTGAAGCTTGTCATCAGGTAGAGAAACTTGAATGTAATTTTTTTTTTGAGATGCTAAATTTTTTTCAACGTCAGAACAGCATTGCAAGGAAGAGTGTCCTCAGGATGAAGAAACGAGGGAGTGGGGAAAGCAAGCCCTCTCTGCAGAACTGCGTTTGGCTGGAAAATTTTAAGAGAACTCATCTTCAAGCTGTTTCAGAATAAGCAGTCTCAGTCTGTGGTAATGAAAACCTCTTAGTTTCTTCCTAGTGATTCAGCTTTCTGTTTAAAGGAACTTTGTTGTTCAGGGAATTGTGAGTGTCTGGCTGCGTCCCATCAGATTGTCCTCGAGCTCCAGGGACTAGGTGAACCTAATAGGAGAATGGTGGCAACAGAGACAAAACCCAAAGCAGGCCATTTTTCTCTCTGGAGGGATGCACAATACCATAGAGGGAAAAAGGGAAAATGTCCAAATTTAATTTGAACTGGCTCAGATCTGATTCTCTCAAGCTAGCAAGGAAGAGGTCTTTAGCCGTACCGCTGGCCCCACCCTTAGGCCAAAAAGCTGCAGAAAGAGGTGGAAAAAAAATCAGACTAGAGAGATGTACCTTGGCTAAACTCTAGCTTGTCACCAGATGACTTGCCTCAATTCTCTCCTGTGCTCAGATGCCCAGATTAGAATTCAGTGGTGCAGTGTCGTTGTTAGGGTGTTGGACTGGGATCTGGGAAATACAGGTTCGAATCCCCACTCTGACATGAAAGCTCTGAGCACGTACAAAGGGCAGAGTTTCCCAATTACTTCTTCACTTCCGCTGTATGTCTGTGGTTGTGTGAGTGAAAGGCCAGGAGCGCGGGGAAGAATATGAAACACAACCTCCTCTCTTACTTTACGGGGAAACTATATTAGCTATGGGATATTAAACCAGATCACAAGAGAAGGGGAAATGACTATTGTGAAACAGGAAAGATCATCTCACCAAGCTAAATTTGACAATACAGACATTTGCCTCCTCCTCCATCCTTGGATGCCCATGGAGCAAATGCCAATCCTGATTCACTCCAGCTCCACACAAGGGAATCTGATTCCTAACATTTGAACAGTGCTAACTGGAAGTTCGCAACCTTAACGCTTTCCATGCTAGCTGGCTTGAAATTCTTCACCCAAGCCAGAGTTTAAGAGTTCGCTTCCAAGCGGGATGGTGAACCTCCTTTCCCCAGTCACTCTTGGGTGCAGAGCCCACACATGTTAATACCCAGATCATGTTTTACCACTGCCATCCATCTTGCCATTCTTGGCAGGTATGAACAGGGGCGAATCTACTATGAAACTCATGAAGCTTAAACTTCAGCACCCCTAATCCTGGAGAGGCCCTGAAGCAACTTTTTTTTAAAATGAGTGAATTTGTCAACAAAATTGATGGAGCTTTTTAAAGTGTTATTAAAATAAGGCTCTTTAAGTTACAGAATCATGAGCCAAAGGGTTGAAGTACTTAATATTGACCTTAGAACAGGCTCTAATACCTGTTTCATATGGCCTCAAAATATCTCTGTAATTGCTCAGATTTCAAAATTTTCTCGGGGCCCCCCTAATCCCAGCCCAGGCAGCCTCTTCAAAAGGATAGCACAGTCGGTGGTATCTGCAGGTGCTGAAGGGTCCAGGAGAATCAACAGGAATGCATTCCTCCGTCACTCTTCTGGCAAAAATCATCAGTCAGAGTAACCAAGGCCATTTCCCTCCCAAAGCCAGGCTTGAACCCAGATTGATGTAACTCTAGATCATCTGTGCACTCGACCACCTGAAGCTATATAGCCACCCACTAGGTCAAACTCCTTGCCCAAGACCTTGTCTGTCAAGAGAGGTTGCAAGAACTTCAAGACTTCATAACTCATCAATTCTCTCTGTGGAGAGGAGTGTGGCCAAGCTGAAGCAGGGATAATTTCAATATTCTCATATCCACAGTTTCAACCTCAGATCTCTATTTCAGTTTTATTTCCTCTTCTACACAATTCTTCATCTTCATATCATATTCTGTTTCCTTGAACTGAAAATTTCTAACTCAATGTATACATTTCCCAATCTTGATTGTGTATCAGTAATTTTAGAATATGTATGAATGATGCATGTTGCATTTTAATAGTCTGTTGAACTTTTTAAAAAGGACAACGTTCTTTTATAGTCCAAACAAATTCACAAAAACCAGTAGCATAAAAGGGAGAGTCCAAACCATGGATTAAGATATCAGTGAATGCAAGAAGAAATGAAATAGGATGTTTTCTCATCTCTAGTCACAGAAGAAACAGAGAGCCATTGTTGCTCACTGACCCAGAATTGTTTGTGTGGTTCTGTCCTGGGACTTCCCTTACGCTCTTGTCTAGGACTTCCCCTGGACTCTTTCTTGGGACCTTTCCTGGCCTTTTGCCTGGACGTCCTCTGGTGTCTTACTTAGGACATCTGCTGGATTCTTTGTCTGGGTCTACTCAGGAACCAAATTTCTGGAATAAAAACTAGCAATTATAGTATGTGTAAATATGATCTAGAATGCCTGGTTTGCTCAGTACTTCATGAGTCTTGCTGGACTTGGGACCAGGGTTCACGGGAATGCTGACAATCACCGGAAGGAGGACCACTGAAGATGGAGGATCAAGGAATGACCTGGGGAAGGGTCAATTTTGAGAGGCAAAACTCGAAGTTCAGTGTAGGCAGAATTCCAGCAAATTCGCCAACTGGCCTGAGAAAAAAAGTTCTTTAAAGGAGGCTTATTGTATAGAAATGGGCAGCTGAAACTTTTCACAGCATGGTAAATAACCTTTGATCACACCACCTGGTAAATAACATTTTATCGAACCTCTATTAAAAGGATAGAGGTTTTTTCTTCAGGCCAACTGACAACTCCATTCCATAGTGCCTACAAAAGTACTTGTGTGTTTGCCTCATCCCACAAGCATCTGTACCTCTTGACAAGGCTTATTGGTTGGGTAAGGAGATTTAGTAGGTAAATAATGTGTTTTTTACAGGACGAAAAAAAGGAGGATTGGTAGTACTGAATATTAAATTATTTCGTCAAGCGTCTGCACTGGTTTGGATCTCAGATTGGATTAGAAATCCCAAAAGAGGAATACTGAATTGGAAACAGCTGATACGAAGGAAGGACTGCACCATCTATGGATGAAGAAGACATGAAAAACTATTCAAAAAGAAGATGGCTGTCATATTTTGATGAACAGATTACTAAGAATATGGTATCAGTGTAAGAATAGAATAAGTCCACCCACTTCACCACTGACATCTCCAGTTAATGCTTATTATGACTCAAGTATTAGAACCAACTGATCATGTAACCTACAATTATATGACAAGAGAAGACAAGAAGTCCGAAATGAAGGAAAGAACATTTAGTGGCTGATATACTACCAAATGGTATCCAAATATAAAGAACAAATAGCAAAAGGAGGAGGTTGCTTAAGAAAGGAAACAATTTATGAACAATTAATTCCAGGAGACTTAAAAACATTTATTAGGAAAAATATATAAAACGTTATTGCAATACGAAACAGAAACAGAACAAGGGAAGGACTGTAAGATTAAATAGATGAAAATTTTTGAATGTTTCAGAGATCCAGTGGGGAAAACTTATATACTAAAGAAAGAAAATTTATGGAATCCCAAAGGTTAAGAAAGAATTGCTATAAAATTTTTTAGATGGTAGATTACAGCCAATGAATGGCAAAACCTAATAAGAGTTATAATGGAAAATGTCGGAAATGTCAAAGTACAGATGCAAAATTTTAGCATATGTGGTGGACATGTAATGAAGCAAGTCAATTTTGGATAAAGATCCTTGAAGAGATACAAAAGATATTAAAATTTAAGTCTGCAATGGATCAAAAAGCATGTTATTAAATATTTTACCAAGCAATATTACAAGAATGCACAGTGAGCTATTCAAATATATGGCAAGGGTGAAATTGGCATCTAAATGGACGGCTGAAAAATGTCCAGAATTGATTGACTGGAAAAACAAATTGAGTATGAGACAATGGAAAAAATAACATCTTATTTGCATCGAATTGCATTCTGAATTTCAAGAAAAATGGGATGCATTTTTTGACTATATCACTGAAAATTATTTATGTATCTATTTATTTATTTGATTTATATCCCGACCTCCCCACTGGGCAGGCTCAGGGTGGCTGAATTGTTAAAGTGAGAACAATTAAGAGATAGAATCAGGGAATATATGTTTGTGATAATGAAATGTTAGATACAAAGTTAGGAGGAAAAGGTAGAATATAGATAAAAAGAAGTGAAAATCTAGAGTACATATAAACAACACTTAAGCAATAAAGTAAGTTCTGCTTGACAATTGTAATAAATGGAATAAAATGTAGTTAGTTTTGATAGACAAAGCAGTTGTCCATGAATGGTTCTCAATAGAACATAAGAACATAAGAACATAAGAACATAAGAACATAAGAACATAAGAACATAAGAACATAAGAACATAAGAGAAACCAATGTTGAATCAGGCCAGTGGTCCATCTAGTCCAACACTCTGTCACACAGCAGCCAAAATATACCAGGTGCCATCAGGAGGTCCAGCAGTGGGGCCAGGACACTAGAAGCCCTCCCGCTGCTGCCCCCTCCAGCACCAAGAATAGAGTGCATCACCTGCCCCAGACTTAGAATTCCCATCTATACCCTGTGGCTAATAGCCACTGATGGACTTCTGCTCCATATGTTTATCTAATTCCCTCTTGAAACTGTCCATGCTTGTAGCTGCCACCACCTCCTGTGGCAGTGAATTCCATATGTTAATCACTCTTTGGGTGAAGAAGTATTTCCTTTTATCTGTTCTAACCCGACTGCTCAGCAATTTCATGGAGTGCCCATGAGTTCTTGTATTGTGAGAAAGGGAGAAAAGTACTTCTTTCTCAACCTGCTCAATCCTATTCATAATCTTATAAACCTCGATCATGTCACCCCTCAGCCGTCGTTTCTCCAAGCTGAAGAGCCCCAAGCATTTTAACCTTTCTTCATAGGGAAGGTGTTCCAACCCTTTTATCATTCTAGTTGCCCTTCTCTGCACTTTTTCCAATGCTATAATATCCTTTTTGAGATGTGGTGACCAGAACTCTACACAGTATTCCAAATGAGGTCGCACCAATGATTTATACAGGGGCATGATGATACTGGCTGATTTGTTTTCAATTCCCTTCCTAATAATCCCCAGCATAGCGTTGGCCTTCTTTATTGCAGCTACACACTGTCTAGACATTTTCATTGAGTTATCCACTACGACTCCAAGATCTCTCTCTTGGTCCGTCTCTGCCAGTTCAGACCCCATCAACGTGTATTTATATTTAGGATTTTTGGCTCCAATGTGCATCACTTTGCACTTGGCCACATTGAACCCCATTTGCCACGTTGATGCCCACTCACCCATCCTCAACAGATCCCTTTGGAGTGCCTCACAATCCTCCCTGGTTTTCACCACCCTGAACAACTTCGTGTCATCTGCAAATTTAGCCACTTCACTGCTTACTCCCAATTCCAAATCATTAATAAACAAGTTAAAAAGCATCGGACCGAGTACTGATCCCTGTGGTACCCCACTGCTTACCACCCTTCACTGAGAAAGTTTCCCATTTATACTCATTCTCTGTTTCCTATTTATAAGCCAGTTTTTGATCCACAAGAGGACTTGTCCTTTTATCCCATGACTATTGAGCTAACTTAGGAGCCTTTGATGAGGAACTGTATCAAAAGCTTTCCGGAAGTCAAGGTAAATAATATCTATTGGATCCCCCTTGTCCACATGCTTGTTCACTCCCTCAAAAAACAGTAACAGGTTAATGAGACAAGATCTTCCCTTACAGAACCCATGCTGAGTCTGCCTCAATAGTTTTTGTTTATCAATGTGCCTACTAATTCGTTCCTTAATAACAGTTTCCACCAACTTGCCTGGTATCAATGTCAGACTGACTGGCCTGTAATTTCCTGGATCTCCCCTGGAGCCCTTTTTAAAGATGGGAGTGACATTAGCTACCTTCCAGTCCTCAGGAATGGAGGCAGATTTTAAAGAAAGATTACATATTTTTCTCAGGAGATCCACAAGTTCACCTTTGAGTTCTTTCATAACTCTCGGATGAATGCCATCCGGGCCTGGTGATTTATTAGTTTTTAAATTGTCCATCAGTTGTAGGACTTCCTCTCTGGTCACCGCAATCTGATTCAGGTCTTTCAAACCCCCTCCCGAAATCGGTGCTTCTGGAGTGGGCAAGCACTTCTCTTCTTCCACAGTGCAGACAGAGGCAAAAAATGCATTCAGCTTCTCAGCCATTTCCCTATCATCCTTCACTACTCCTTTTACCCCTTGGTCATCCAAGGGCCCCACTGCCTCCCTGGCTGGCTTCCTACTTCTAATGTATTTGAAGAAAGCTTTATTGTTGGCCTTTATGTTTTTTGCGATATGTTCCTCATATTCTCTTTTTGCTTGCCTGATCACAGACTTGCATTTTATTTGCCATAGTCTGTGTTCCCTTTTATCAACCTCACTAAGACTAGCTTTCCACCGCTTAAAGGAATCCTTCTTACCTTTTACAGCTTCCATTACTTTATTTGTTAACCATGCAGGCTTTTTTCTATACCTATTTGTACCTTTCTTAACCTGTGGTATATATTTTTTCTGAGCTTCTAGGACTGTATTTTTAAATAGTCTCCAAGCTTCCCCAATAGTTTTGACCTTCTCCACTCTTCCTTTCAATTTCTTCCTCACATGTCCCCTCATACCAGAGAAGTTACCCGTTTTAAAGTTATAGCTATGTCTATGCTTATGTTTGTGTCCACAAGACATGATGGCTTATGTATAATTGAAGTAATGTATTGTACATACACACACAGAAACGTAGTTTGTTCATTTTTGTTTATTTGTAAAATTTTAAAATAATAACAAACAATCCTGCCCTTTCTGTTAAAGAAGAAGATTTCTTTTTTATACACCAGTTTACCATAAAGAGTCTCAAAGCGGCTGACAATCACCGTCCCTTCCTGTCCCCACAGCAGGCACCTTGTGAGGCAGGTGGGGCCGAGAGAGTTTTGAGAGAACTGTGACTGGCCCGAGATCACCCACCAGGCTTCATGTGGAGGAGGAGTGAAGAATCGGAGCTGGTTCTCCAGATTAGAGTTTGCCGTTCTTAACTACAACAAGGCAAGGCGTGATATAAATCAAAATAAATAAATAAACACTGGCTCCACACTGCTAGAAGCTCAAAGTGGCCAACATCATTTGTTCCACCTTTGATTTATCCCCACAACAGTTCTGTGAAGCAGGTTAGGCTGGGAGAAGGTGACTGATGCTAAACCTCATGGAAGCTTATTTGAACCTGGGTCTCAAAATATTTAGCTGATGTGTCAGTCACTAGAGTACACTGATATCAACAAGAATAATACCAACAATAACAAATATCCCGCTTCTCCCCTTGATGGAAAACTCATCCAAATTTTAAAAAGTGAAGATTGCATCAGTCAGCATTTTAGCCGTGTCCAGTATGAAAAAAGACATAAAATGATAAACAAATGAAGATTGGTAGAGAGAAGATGACAGAAGGTGAAGAAATGCATTTAGTATCTGGATCCCTTTCCCCCAAAGAGTTTCTGCAGAGCCCGTTTCACATCCTTGTTCCTCAAGCTATATATAAGGGGGTTAAGCATGGGAGTGACAGCTCCGTAGAGAAGAGAGAGCATCTTCTCTCTCTCAGAGGTATATTTGGATTTTGGTCGAAGGTACATGGCCATGGATGAACCACAGAAGATGCCAACAACAGCTAGGTGAGAGCTACAGGTAGAGAGCCTTGCTCCAGCCCTGATCAGAATGCACCCGCCAAACTGCCAGGCCGATTCATGAATACGTCACCAAGATAAAAGTAAATGGTACAATGAGGAGCACTGCAGTGTTGGTAAAAGTTACAGTATCACTGAAGTGGGTGTCTCCACAGATCAGCTTGCTCACTGCTTCGGGCTCACAAGTGAAGTGGTCGATGACATTAGAGCGGCAGAACCGTTTAGGGCCTGTGACCGTAGGGATGAGGGTCAGGATAAAGCCAGTGCCCCAAGTTCCAATAGCCATTTGGACACAAACTTTCCAGCTCATGATCACTGTGTAGTGTGAGGGGCGGCATATGGCCACAAAGCGGTCATATGCCATGACAGCCAGGAGGACATACTCAGTGGTACCTAGATACAGGCTGATGTGTAACTGGGCCATGCAGGCCACTAAGGAAATGGTTGTTCTCTCTGTGCTGAAAGTAACCAAGATCTGTGGGAGGTTGCTGGTGGTATAGCAAATGTCTAAGAAGGAGAGATTGCTGAGGAAAAAGTACATGGGGGTATGGAGGTGGGAGTCTGTAATGATCAGTATAACCATCAGGCCATTCCCCAGCAAGTTGATGAGGTAGACTGCCAGAACAATCCAGAAGAAGATGGTCTGAACCACAGGATGGTTAAAGAAAGTTAAATTCAAACTCTGATGGACAAAGAAACCAATATGAATTCTGTGAAATCATTGCAAAACCTGAAAGAGTACTTATACAATTGAATATCTAATATTTATAAAACCTATCCCTCTCTATATCTCTCTTACTTCTTGCCTACATGCTCAGTTGCAGACTGATGCTCTATCTAACTCTCCATAATGTAGACATAAGAAATTACAGATGTTATAGAGTGATGATAATCCTTTTCATGGTGTAGAAAGTGCCACCCAGTCACAGCTGACTTATGCCAACCACATAGAGTTTTCAAGCCAGAAAACAAACAGAGGCTGCGATCATAAACACAATTAGACCCAACAAAGGTGCGAATGCTGGGTGGATTTAAAGGGCATGATCAGACAACAACATCTGGGAAGCACCCCGCAGCCATTGGCAACCAGTTTTTCTGGCACTTGTGACCACAACCGGAGGTCATTTCAAATGGCCTGCCTCTGTATAACAACCCAGGGGCTCGTTGGTGGTCTCCCATCCAAGTTCTACCCTGGTTTGACCCTGCTTAGCTTCTGAGATCTGATTAGATCAGGGCAGCTTGGGCTACCCAAGTCAAGGTGATCATTTTCATAATCTCCCCCAGGCTTATGAGGGCTTGATGATATGGGCTTGATGATAATTCAAACAGAAACATCGATATATACATAGTGCACCATCAAACTTTTCAAGGTCTCCCTGTTTGTGGTTAGTTGGGCCCACTGTACAAGGAGAGAATTTGCTCTTCCAAAGAAGACTGAGTAGAAGAAAATGCTATTGAGGACCACTCCTAATTGTTGAAGATGAGCAGGGCAGGATTACATAAAATCAGATGAAAGCAAACAAGGCACAGTGTGAAACATGACGAGCACAACAAACTAAAATCTGGAAGGACAGGCACTATCACAATCTGGGACAAAAAGAGTGCGGGGTGGGGGGACGGACACCGAACCTAAAAACCTAGAATCCAGAACCTGAAAAGGTTTCTCAAATAGAAAAGAGGGCCAACAATAACAGCTTAATATATATAGTATATAAAAAGATACATGTATTTTTTTTAAAAAAATATATATAAGGGCCCAATCACACCTCATTGCTACATATACCTCATGTATAAATACCACATTCTAACATACAAGGGCTAATGGACTTGACCTGACGCCTTTCGGCCTGCATAGGCCTTCTTCAGAGGTCAAACACAGTGAGGAACATATTGGCTAATATAATAGTACAGCACAATCATACAGATACAAAATATAAATACGAGAAGGACCAGTGGTTTCATTTTGGAAGTAAGTCTATATGTTTTTTAGTAGTCTATATTTATGTTTTTTAGTAGTATATACTTATAATTTATTTATCTATTTTATTGCATGTATTTAATTTCCAATTTCTTTCTATTTTTTACAGAACTTTCTTTTGGTCCCTCTTGTATTTATATTTTGTATCTCTATCCTTCTTGTATTTATATTTTGTATTGGTATCTGTATGGCCTCTGAAGAAGGCCTATGCAGGCCGAAACGCATCAGGTAAAGTCCATTAGCCTTTGTGTGTTAGAACGTGGTATTGATACGTGAGGTGTGATTGGGCCCTTATATATTTTTTTTAAAAAATGTTTTGTTAATAAATACATGTATGTTTTTATACACTATATATATTAAGCTTTTATTGTTGGCCCTCTTTTCTATCTGACTAACCTTTTCAGGTTCTGGACTATCACATTCTGGCCCTTTACGGATGCTAATTATTTCTGCTTGTTCTGTTTTATCCTGTCTCTTCCTTGATCTCATCTGATTTCATGTGAATCCTCCTCTGTGCATCTCCAACATTCTTCGCCCACTCTGAATAGATTGATTTCTCTTTGGCTATCAGTTCATGCTAGCTGAGATATTAGAAGCTTCCTCCTAGAGAGAGAACACCCAAGTTCTTGTTCAAGCCTGCGGGAGAAATGAATGAACCTAATTCAGCACTCTTAAGTCAGATTCTCCCTTTGCATTTCCTTTTATAGGAGAATAATACATCGACAACAGTACATTCGGGAAGATTCAAACATTTCCCCAGATATGGTAATTTTTAGTGTCCGATGTGTGGGCATGCATTGTTTTGCATTGCAACTGTCCTGTATGCAGAGAGTCAGAGGACGCTGTTGACACATGACAGCATATATAGGAGAGGAGCCAATGCACAAATCCCAGATTGTATAGCAGATTTTATTAGGTCTTCCATTCATAATTCCCTGAATGTCTATGGGAATCTCAGAACATATGCCACTGAAATAATTTCTGACTCCCCCCTTCTAACCAATGTTAATTTCAGCATCCTTCAGAGCTAAAAGCTGCATATCACTCACAGGCTACATGTTGTTGACTTAACTCCAGTGCATTGTTCCCGTGTCTGGGTTTTATGTAAAAGCACAAAGCTTGCTCCAGCAGCTGGCTGCATCCGTTAGTAAAACAAAATACTTTCAGACAATGAATAGAGTTTTGCAAGAGCAATTCTGTCTCTGCAAAAAAAAAGGGTGGGTGGGAGCTGATCTAATGTAATTTATCATTTGTCACTAATGCAACAAGACCTAATTATATGCGTACTGTGAAATGCATGATCAGACCTCCTGACATTTTCATTAACCATTAATCAATCAGTAAATAATAAAAAGCAGTGGAAGGCCCAAATATAGGCCAAGGCTGCGTCGTCATTGGGAGGGAGCAGTTCATACTTCTCCCCTGTGAAGTTTCTCGGAAAGAGATCATTCCTCCCCACACACCAGGATGTGGGGGGAAAGAGAGTGGTCATACAGGCATATACAGCTAGCAGGTCTCTCCCCACATCGTCTTTTAACTATCAAGGAAAATGGCAGGAAATATAATCCATTGTCTTTAAAAGAGAATTTCTAAATTCTTGGTTTTAAAAGAACGCCAGAACTGGGGATAGTGACCGCTCTCACTGTTAATTTTATATCGTACCTTATAGCACTTCCTGTAAAATCCTTTACAGAGTTAATCCACATGGAGCCTATTGACTCCTGTGGATTTAGACTGGAGAAACTCTGCAGAGAAGTGCAAAGTTACACTTTTCCATTGAAGTCAGTGGGGTTGGAAGAGTAACTCTGTTCCGGATGGCACTGTTATAATGCCATTCTAAGCAGAGTCACACCCTCTTAAGCCACTGAAATCAGCAGGTTTAGAAGGGTGTAGGTTTGGATTTCCACTGTGAATCTATCAATAAGTTGTATTTTTATATCTCCCTTCCCACTAAAGAGTTCAGAGGGGCATACATGGTTCTCCGTTCCTCATTATTTCCTCACAAGAATCTTGTGAGGTAATGTAGGCTGAGGAAAAGTTAACTGGCCCCTGGTCACCTAGTGAGCTTCATGACAGAGTGGATATTTGAATTTAGGTTTCCCAGTTCCCAATCCAGGATTCTCAGGGAGGGGCTATGGCTCAGTGGTAGAGCCTCTGCTTGGCACACAGAAGGTCTTAGGTTCAATCCCCAGCATCTCCAGTGAAAAGGATGAGGTAGTATTGATGTGACAAACCTCTCCCTGAGACCTTAGAGATCCACGGCTACTCCAAATAGATTACACTGACTTTGATGGACCGATGGTCTCATTCAGTGAAAATGGATTCCACAAAGATCTCCTTCACCCTTCTTGTGTTAGGAGTAAGCAAGACCCTTACTATAAACACTCACCGAGGCAGGAGGAAGTAGAATGTTTTGAACCTCTTGAAGCTTGTCACCAGGTAGAGAAACTTGAATGTAATTTGTTTCAGATGCTAATTTTTTTTCTACTTCAGAACAGCATTGCAAGGAAGAGTGTCCTCAGGACGAAAAAACAAGGGAATGGGGAATGCAAGCCCTCTCCACAGAACTGAGTTCAGCTGGAAGATTTTAGGAGGAGAACTCATCTTCGAGCTGTTTCAGAATAAGCAGTCTCAGTCTGTGGTAATGAACACCTCTTAGTTTCTTCCTAGTGATTCAGCTTTCTGTTTAAAGGAACTCTGTCGTTCAGGGAATTGTGAGTGTCTGACTGCGTCCCATCAGATAGTCCTCGAGCTCCAGGGACTAGATGAACCTAATAGGAGAATGGTGGCAACAGAGACAAAACCCAAAGCGCAAAAGAGAACTCGACTGATATCCAGAAGCATTCTCAGGCCACTTTTCTCTCTGGAGGGATGCACAATAGCAAAGAGGGAAAAAAGGGAAAACGTCCAAGTTTAATTTGAACTGGCTCAGATCTGATTCTCTCAAGCTAGCAAGGAAGAGGTCTTTAGCCGTACCTCTGGCCCCACCCTTAGGCCAAAAAGCTCCAGACAGAGGAGGAAAAAAATTAGACTAGATAGAAGTGCCTTGGCTAAACTCTAGCTAGTCACCAGATGACTTGCCTAATTTCTCTCCTGTGTGCAAATGCCCAGATTAGAATTCAATGGTGTGGTGTCATTATAAGGGTGTTGGACTGGGATTTGGGAGATACAGGTTCAAATCCCCACTCTAACATAGAAGCTCTGAGCATGTACAAAGGTTAGAGTTCCCAATTACTTCATCGCTTCCCCTATATGTATGTGTTTGTGTGAGTGAAAGGCCAGGAGCGCAGGGAGGATTATGAAACACAGTCTCCTCTCTTACTTTACAGGGAAACTTTATTAGCTACGGGATATTAAACCAGATCACAAGAGAGGGGGAAATGACTATAGCGCCTACTAGTGAGGCAGATCTAAGGAAAGAAACAGGAAAGATCATCTCACCAAGCTAAATTTAACAATACAGACATTTGCCTCCACCTCCATCCTTGGATGCCCATGGAGCAAATGCCAATCCTGACTCACTCCAGCTCCACACAAGGGAATCTGATTCCTAACATCTGAACAGTGTTAACTGGAAGATAGCAACCTTAACGCTTTCTGTGCTAGCTGGCTTGAAGTCCTTCACCCAATCCAGAGTTTAAGAGTTCGCTTCCAAGCGGGATGGTGAACCTCCTTTCCCTAGTCACTCTTGGGTGCAGAACCCACATATGTAAATACCCAGATCATGTTTTACAATTGCTATCCATCTTGCCATTCTTGGCAGATATGAACAGGGGCAAATCTACTATGAAACTCATGAAGCTTCAGGGCTTCAGGGCCCCTAATCCTGGAGAGGCCCTGAAGCAACTTTTTTTTAAAATGAATGGATTTGTCAACACAATTGATGGAGCTTTTTAAGGTGTTATTAAAATAAGGCTCTTTTAGTTACAGAATCATGAGCCAATGGGTTGAAGTACTTAATATTGACCTTAGGATATGCTCTAATACGCATTTCATATGGCCTCAAATGTCTCTGTAATTGCTCAAATTTCAAAATTTTCTCAGGGCTCCCCTAATCCCAGCCCAGCCAGCCTCTTCAAAAGGATAGCACAGTCAGTGGTATCTGCGGGTGCTGAGGGGTCTAGGAGAATCAACAGGAATGATAAAAGACATTATGGCGGGGATATTGGATAAGATGATCACTGGTAACCAAGGCCATTTCCCTCCCAAAGCCAGGCCTGAATCCAGATTGTTGTAACTCTAGATCATCCGTGCACTCGACCACCTGAAGCTATATAGCCACCCACTAGGTCAAACGCCCAAGACCTTGTCTGTCAAGAGGAGGTGCCAAGAACATCAAGACATCATAACTTGTCAATTTCCTCTCAGGAGAGGAGTGTGGCCAAGCTGAAGTAGGGATAATTTCCATGTTCTCATATCTGCAGTTTCAACCCCAAATCTCTATTTCAGTTTTATTTACTCTTCTACACAATTCTTCATCTTCATATTATATTCTGTTTCCTTGAACTGAAAATTTCTAACTCAGTGTATACATTTCCCAATGTTAATTGTGTATCAGCAGTTTTAGAATATGTATGAATGATGCACGTTACATTTTAATAGTCTATTGAACTTTTAAAAAAGACAACATTCTTTTATAATCCAAACAAATTCACAAAAACCAGTAGCATAAAAGGGAGAGTCCAAACCATGGATTAAGATATCAGTGAATGCAAGAAGAAATGAAATAGGATATTTCCTCATCTCTAGTCACAGGCGAAACAGAGAGCCATTGTTGCTCATTGACCCAGAATTGTTTGTGTGGTTCTGTCCTGGGACTTCCCTTACACTCTTGTCTAGGACCTTTCCTGGACTTATGCCGGGACGTCCTCTGGTGTCTTACTTAGGACATCTGCTGGATTCTTTGTCTTTGTCTACTCAGGAACCAAATTTCTGGAATAAAAACTGGAAATTATAGTATGTGTAAATATGATCTAAAACTCCTGGTTTGCTCAGTACTTCATGAGTCTTGCTGGACTTGGGACCAGGGTTCATGGGAATGCTGACGATCACTGAAATCAAGGATTGACCTGGGGAAGGGTCAATTTTGAGAGGCAAAACTCGAAAATCAGTGTAGGCAGAATTCCAGCAAATTCGCCAACTGGCCTGAAAAAAAGTTCTTTAAAGGAGGCTTATTGTATAGAAATGGGCAGTTGAAACTTTTCACAGCATGGTAAATAACCTTTGATCACACCACCTGGTAAATAACATTTTATCGAACCTCTATTAAAAGGATAGAGGTTTTGTCTTCAGGCCAACTGACGACTCCATTCCATAGTGCCTACAAAAGTACTTGTATGTTTGCCTCATCCCACAAGCATCTGTATCTCTTGACAAGGCCTATTGGTTGGGTAAGGATATTTAGTGGGTAAATAATGTGTTTTTTACAGGATGAAAAAAAGGAGGCCTGGTAGCAGTGTTCCCTCTAAGCTGAGTCAGTGTGAGCTAGCTCACAGTTTTGTAGCCTCTGGCTCACATATTTTTGTCCTAGCACAGGAAGGATGGCTCTGGAGCAAACTAACTTATGCAGTAGCCAAATCGCTCACTCACACAACTTTAATGCCAGTAGCTCACAAAGTCGAGTTTTTGCCCACAAGACTCCACAGCTTAGAGGGAGCATTGCCTGGTAGTACCGAATATTAAATTACATCATCAAGCATCGGCTCTGGTTTGGATCTCAGATTGGATTACAAACCCCAAAAGAGGAATACTGAATTGGAAATAGCTGATGTTGTGTCCTGAAGCTGGAGTCTGTCCTATCTCTTGCCGTGTTAAGCTTCAGGCACAAGAGGGAATTGTAAGTTATTGCATTCCCATTGGTTGGTTTCTATGAAACTGTGTAAATAGCCAATCACAACTGTACATAGCTTTTTGGAGGGAACAGACCTTATTGGTCTTTATCCTTGTTTACCTGTTAGTTGTTAACTTATTTAGGGGTGTGGCTTTGACAGCCCGGAACATTTAAAAAGGGAGCTGTGCTCCACTATTCTGTGCGTGTGTTGTTGAGTTGAGTTTGCTGTTACAATAAAGCTGAAATCACTTTTGCTGAAATCAAATCGTGTTGAGTTGCATACTTAACAGCTGATACAATGGAAGGGATGCAGATTCTATGGATGAAGAAGACATGGAAAACTATTCAAAAAGAAGATGGCAGTCATATTTTGAGGGACAGATTACTAAGAATATGGTATCGGTGTAAAAATAGAATAAGTCCACCCACTTCACCACTGACATCTCCAGTTAATGCTTATTATGACTCAAGTATTAGAACTAACCGATCATGTAAGCTACAATTATATGATAAGGGAAAATTAAATCTTGGCAAAAAAGTCTGAAATGAAGGAAAGAACATTCAGTGGCTGGTATACTACCAAATGGTATCCAAATATAAAGAACAAACACCAAAAGGAGGAGGTTGCTTAAGAAAGAAAACAGCCTATGAATAACTAATTACAGGAAACTTTAAAATATTTATTAGGAAAAATATATAAAATGTTTGCAATAGAAAGCAGAAACAGAACAAGGGAAGGACTGTAAGATTAAATAGATGAAAATTTTTGAATGTTTCAAAGATCCAGCGGGGAAAACTTATAGACTAAAGAAAGTAGATTTACGGAGTCCCAAAGGTTAAGGGAGAATTGCTATAAAATGTTTTTAGATGGTACATTACACCCAAAGAAATTGCAAAAACTAATAAGAGTTATAATGGAAAATGTCAGAAATGTCAAAGTACGGATGCAAAATTTTAGCATATGTGGTGGACATGTAATAAAGCAAGTCAATGTTGGATAAAGATCCTTGAAGAGATACAAAAGATATTAAAATTTAACTTTGCAATGGATCAAAAAGCACGTTATTAAATATTTTTACCAAGCAATGTTACAAGAATGCACAGTGAGTTATTCAAATATATGGCAAGGGTGAAATTGGTGTCTAAATGGAAGGCTAAAAAATGTCCAGAATTGACGGACTGGAAAAACAAATTGAGTATGAGACAATGGAAAAAATAACGTCTTATTTGCATCGAATTGAATTCAGAATTTCAAGAAAAATGGAATGCATTTTTGACTATATCACTGAAAATTATTTACGTATGTATTTATTTATTTGATTTATATCCCAGCCTCCCCACTGGGCAGGCTCAGGGTGGCTGAATTGTTAAAGTGAGAACAATTAAGAGATAGAATCAGGGAATATATGTTTGTGATAATGAAATGTTAGATACAAAGTTAGGAGGAAAAGGTAGAATATAGATAAAAAGAAGTGAAAATCTAGAGTACATATAAACAACTCTTACGCAATAAAGTAAGTTCTGCTTGACAATTTTAATAAATGGAATAAAATGTAGTTAGATCTGATTGACAGAGCACTTGTCCATGAATGATTCTCAGTATCTATGTCTATGCTTATGTTTGTGTCCACAAAACATGATCGCTTATGTATAATTGAAGTAATGTATTGTACATACACACACAGACACATTGTTCATTTTTGTTTATTTGTAAAATTTTAAAATAATAACAAAAAATCCTGCCCTTTCTGTTAAAGAAGAAGAAGAGTTCTTTCTTATACACCAGTTTACCATAAAGAGTCTCAAAGCGGCTGACAATCACCGTCCCTTCCTGTCCCCACAGCAGGCATCTTGTGAGGCAGGTGGGGCCGAGAGAGTTTTGAGAGAACTGTGACTGGCCCGAGGTCACCCACCAGGCTTCATGTGGAGGAGGAGTGAGGAATCGGAGCTGGTTCTCCAGATTAGAGCCTGCCGTTCTTAACTACAACAAGACAAGGCGGGCTATGAATCAAAATAAATAAATAAATAAACAAACACTGGCTCCACGCTGCTAGAAGCTCAAAGTGGCCAACATCATTTGTTCCCCCTTCGTTTATCCCCACAATAGTTCTGTGAAGCAGGTTAGGCTGGGAGAAGGTGACTGATGCTAAGGTAAAACAGCAACCTCATGGAAGCTTATTTGAACCTGGGTCTCAAAAGATGTAGCTGATGTGTCAGTCACTCGAGTACACTGATATCAACAAGAATAATACCAACAATAATGAATATCCCACTTTTCCCCATGAAGGAAAACTCATACAGATTTTAAAAACTGAGGACGGCATCAGTCAGCATTTTAGCCGTGTCCAGTATGAAAAAAGACATAAAATGATAAACAAACGAAGACAGATAGAGAGAAGGTGGCAGAAGGTGAAGAAGTGCATTTAATATCTGGATCCCTTTCCCCTAAAGAGTTTCTGCAGAGCCCGTTTCACATCCTTGTTCCTCAAGCTATATATCAGGGGGTTGAGCATGGGAGTCACAGCTCCATAGAGAAGAGAGAGCATCTTGTCTCTCTCAGAGGTATATTTGGATTTTGGTTGAAGGTACATGGCCATGGATGAACCATAGAAGATGGCAACAACAGCTAGGTGAGAGCTACAGGTAGAAAGAGGCTTGCTCCAGCCCTGGTCAGAACGGATTCGCCAAACTGCCAGGCCGATTCGCGAATATGTCACCAAGATAAAAGTAAATGGTACAATAAGTAGCACTGCAGTGTTGATAAAAGAAACAATATTGTTTAAATGATTGTCACCACATATCAGCTTGCCGACTGTTTGGGGCTCACAAGTGAAGTGGTCAATGACATTAGAGCCGCAGAACCGTTTAGGCCCCGCGACTGTAGGAATGAGGGTTAGGATAAAGCCAGTGCCCCAAGTTCCAATGGCCATTTGGACACAAACTTTCCAGCTCATGATCACCGTGTAGTGTAAGGGGCGGCATATTGCCACAAAGCGGTCATATGCCATGACAGCCAGGAGGACATACTCTGTAGTCCCTAGATACAGGCTGATGTGTAACTGGGCCATGCAGGCCACAAAGGAAATGGTAGTTCTCTCTGTGCTGAAAGTAACCAAGACCTGTGGGACGCTGCTGGTGGTGTAACAAATGTCCAGAAAGGAGAGATTGCTGAGGAGAAAGTACATGGGGTTATGAAGGTGGGAGTCTGTAATGATCAGTATAACCATCAGGCCATTCCCCAGCAAGTTGATGAGGTAGACAACCAGAACAATCCAGAAGAAGATGGTTTGAGCCACAGGATGGTTTGAGAGACCAAGCAGAATGAACTCCGTCACCACTGTCTCACTGTTGTTGTTCATCATCTACTTCACATCTTCTCCCCTGGACAAGGAGTTGTGTGAGGAGACCGCTTTAATGTCTAGGCTGTCAATTCAATAAAATGGATAGCTGAAGGAAAAAAGAACACTCACTGGTTAACAGTCATAAGCCTAGCTTGTGTCAGACCAAGTTGCAAGAAGAATCTCTCCTTATATATAATCCTGTTTTGGGGTGAACGTTCCACACACTCCCACAGCCTTTGGCTATCTCAGCTGTCACTCAGAAGGTCTGCCAATCCCCTGGCTGCATTGCCTCACTGCATTGTCTCAGTCCCACCCACAGAGCTGGTGGCCAGCGTCTCGGCCTCAGTCTGGACGGAGCTGGCGAAGGGGACGGAAGTAAGTCTATATGTTTTTTAGTAGTCTATATTTATGTTTTTTAGTAGTATACATTTATAATTTATTTATCCATTTTATTGCATGTATTTAATTTCCCATTTCTTTCTATTTTTTACAGAACTTTCTTCTGGTCCTTCTTGTATTTATATTTTGTATCTGTATGATTGTACTGTACTATTATATTAGCCAAGATGTTCCTCACTGTGTTCGACCTCTGAAGAAGGCCTATGCAGGCCGAAAGGTATCAGGTCAAGTCCATTAGCCCTTGTGTGTTAGAATGTGGTATTTATTCTACTAGGATCGAAATACTAGTTTCTGGAAACCCCGGGGCAAAGGCTGGCATCTGATCGCGGGAGCGCCAGTATCCCGCAGCTCCTGACGCCCACCCATGTCCCGGGCTTTCCGGATGTTGTAAGTTTCCATGGGATGCGCACCAATGCTGAACAGCGCATGTGCACACACAAGACACCGAAAGCAGCCCCCCACCCACGGCGCATGCGCACTTCGCAACAGCGCGGATTGCGTGGTCTGCTGCGCTGTTTTTTTGCCGCGCTGCAGCAGCGCGGTGTGATCGGCGCACAGAGCTGGAGCGTGGCAACCCGGTGGCCCGTGTGATCGGGCTACCGTGCCTTATTTAGTTCCAGGGCAAACTGCCACGCCTCTCCCCCATGTTTTCTGGCCCGTATGACTGGGGCAATATTAAGCTTTTATTGTTGGCCCTCTTTTCTATTTAACTAACCTTTTCAGGTTCTGGACTATCACATTCTGGCCCTTTACGGATGCTAATTATTTCTGCTTGTTATGTTTTATCCTGTCTCTTCCTTGATCTCATCTGATTTCATGTGAATCCTCCTCTGTGCATCTCCAACATTCTTTGCCCACTCTGAACAGATTGATTTCTCTTTGATTATCAGTTCATGCTGGCTGAGGTATTAGAACCTTCCTCCTAGAGTGAGAACACCCAAGTTCTTGTTCAAGCCTGGGGGAGAGATGAATGAACCTAATTCAGCACTCTTAGGTCAGATTCTCCCCTTGCATTTCCTTTTATGAGAGAATAATACATCGACAACAGTATATTCGGGAAGATTCAAACATTTCCCCCACATTTCCCCAGATATGGTAATTTTTAGTGTCCAATCTGTGGGCATGCATTGTTTTGCATTGCAACTGTCTTGTTTGCAGAGAGCCAGAGGACGCTGTTGACACATGATAGCACATATAGGAGAAGAGCAAATGCATAAGTCCCAGATTGTATAGCGGATTTTATTAGGTCTTGCATTCATAATTCCCTGAATGTTTATGGGAATCTCAGAACACGTTACTGAATCAATTTCTGACTCCCCCCTTCTAACCAATGTTAATTTCAGCATCCTTCAGAGCTAAAAGCTGCATATCACTCACAGGCTACATGTTGTTGACTTAACTCCAGTGCATTGTTCCCGTGTCTGGGTTTTATGTAAAAGCACAAAGCTTGCTCCAGCAGCTGGCTGCATCCGTTAGTAAAACAAATATTTTCAGCCATGAATAGAATTTTGCAAGAGCAATTCTGTGTCTGCAAAAAAAAGGGGGGGGAGGAGCTGCTCTGAAGTAATTTATCACTTGTTGCTAATGCAACAAGACTTAATTATATGCAAACTGTGAAATGCATGATCAGACCTCCTGACATTTTCATTAACCATCAATCAATCAGTAAATAATAAAAAGCAGTGGAAGGTCCAAATATAGGCCAAGGCTGCGTCATCATTGGGAGGGAGCAGTTCATACTTCTCCCCTGTGAAGTTTCTCTGAAAGAGATTATTCCTCCCCACACACCAGGATGTGGGGGGAAAGAGAGTGGTCATATAGGCACATACAGCTAGCAGGTCTCTCCCCACATCGTCTTTTAGCTATCAAGGAAAATGGCAGGAAATATAATCCATTGTCTTTAAAAGAGGATTTCTAAATTCTTGGTTTTAAAAGAATGCCAGAACTGGGGATAGTGACTGCTCTCACTGTTAATTTTATATCGTACCTCACTATTTATAGCACTTCCTGTAAAATCCTTTACAGAGTTAATCCACATGGAGCCTATTGACTCCCGTGGATTTAGACTGGAGAAACTCTGCAGAGAAGTGCAAAGCTACACTTTTCCATTGAAGTCAGCGGGGTTGGAAGAGTAACTCTGTTCCGAATGGCACTGTTATAATGCCATTCTAAGGAGAGTCACACCCTCTTAAGCCACTGAAATCAGCAGGTTTAGAAGGGTGTAGGTTTGGATTTCCACTGTGAATCTATCAATAAGTTGTATTTTTATATCTCCCTTCCCACTAAACAGTTCAGAGGGGCACACATAGTTCTCCTTTCCTCATTATTTCCTCACAAGAACCGTCTGAGGTAATTTAGGCTGAGGAAAAGTTAACTGGCCCCTGGTCACCTAGTGAGCTTCATGACAGAGTGGATATTTGAACTTAGGTTTCCCAGTTCCCAATCCAGGATTCTCAGGGAGGGGCTATGGCTCAGTGGCAGAGCCTCTGCTTGGCACACAGAAGGTCTTAGGTTCAATCCCCAGCATCTCCAGTGAAAAGGATGAGGTAGTATTGATGTGAAAAACTTCTACCTGAGACTTTAGAGATCCACGGCTACTCCAAATAGATTAGACTGACCTTGATGGACCGATGGTCTCATTCAGTGAAAATGGATTCCACAAAGATCTCCTTCGCCCACCTTGTGTTAGGAGTAAGCAAGACCTTTACTATAAACACTCACCGAGGTTGGAGGAAGTAGAATGTTTTGAACCTCTTGAAGCTTGTCACCAGGTAGAGAAACTTGAATGTAATTTTTTTGAGGTGCTAATTTTTTTTCTACTTCAGAACAGCATTGCAAGGAAGAGTGTCCTCAGGATGAAGAAACGAGGGAATGGGGAATGCAAGCCCTCTCCACAGAACTGAGTACGGCTGGAAGATTTTAGGAGGAGAACTCATCTTCGAGCTGTTTCAGAATAAGCAGTCTCAGTCTGTGGTAATGAAAACCTCTTAGTTTCTTCCTAGTGATTCAGCTTTCTGTTTAAAGGAACTTTGTTGTTCAGGGAATTGTGAGTGTTTGGCTGTGTCCCATCAGATTGTCCTTGAGCTCCAGGGACTAGATGAACCTAATAGGAGAATGGTGGCAACAGAGACAAAACCCAAAGCACACAAGAGAACTTGACTGAACCATTCTCAGGCCACTTTTCTCTCTGGAGGGATGCACAATACCATAGAGTGAAAAAAGGGAAGATGTCCAAGTTTAATTTGAACTGGTTCAGATCTGATTCTCACAAGCTAACAAGCAAGAAGTCTTTAGCTGTACCTCTGGCCCCTTCCTTAGGCCAAAAAGCTGCAGAAAGAGAAGGGAAAAAAATTAGACTAGATAGAAATGCCTTGGCTAAACTCTAGCTAGTCACCAGATGACTTGCCTCATTTCTCTCCTGTGCTCAAATGCCCAGATTAGAATTCAATGGTGTGGTGTCATTGTAAGGGTGTTGGACTGGGATTTGGGAGATACTGTTTCGAATCCCCACTCTGTCATGGAAGCTCTGAGCATGTACAAAGGGCAGAGTTTCCCAATTACTTCAGTGCTTCCCCTGTATGTCTGTGGTTGTGTGAGTGAAAGGCCAGGAGCACAGGAAGGAATATGAAACACAGTCTCCTCGTCAAATATACTGGGTTAGAGACACGTAAAGTGATCAGCTCATAGTTCAATTGTTATTTCAGCAAGGGGAAAGTAGACTGGAAGTCCCTGGCCGAAGCCGGGTATTTATGCCTGAAAAGGGTTACACCCAAAACACACCCCACTCCCAACGGTAGGCTACTTACGCACCCCACTCCCTACGATAGGATATTTACACTCCATGTTTCCGAACTGGTTTACTCCAGGATCCCTGCCTCCCTACTGGTCTATTCTAGGATTCTAGCAAGCTATTGTTATGCATCCTCAAGCTAAGTCCTTTTGCAAGTACAGTTCAGGCTCGATATATAACACCTCTCTCAAAAAGGTAAACTTTATTAGTTATAAATACAAAACTAGATCACAAGAGTAGGGGAAATAAGTATCGTGCCTACTAGTGATGCAGATTTAAGAAAAGAAACAGGAAAGATCATCTCACCAAGCTAAATTTAACAGAAGTTTGCCTCCACCTCCATTCTTGGATGCCTATGGAGCAAATGCCAATCCTGACTCACCTCCACTCCACACAAGGAAATCTGATTCCTAACATCCCAACAACGCTTACTGGAAGTTACAGCCTCAACGCTTTCCGTGCTAGCTGGCTTGAAGTCTCTTACCCAATCTGGAGCTTAAGAGGTCGCTCCCAAGTGGGGTGGTGAACCCTCATCCCCCAATCATTCATGGGTGCAGAGCCCACACATGTTAATCCCCAGATCATGTTTTACCACTGCCATCCATTTTGCCATTCTTGGCAGGTATGAATAGGGGCGGATCTACAGTGAAACAAATGAAGCTTCGGGGCTTCAGGGCCCCTGATACTGGAGGGGACCTGAAGCAACTTTTTTTTAATGAGTGAATTTGTCAACAAAATTGATGGAGCTTTTTAAAGTGTTTGTTATTAAAACAAGACTATGGCCGAGTTCAGACTGGCAGTTTGGCCCGATATAGGCACATTTCAGAAACGTTTCACAAATGGATTAAAGGGGCCGGTTCACACAGGCACAGCCGTTAGGCGTTCCCCAGCCGTACTCAACCCGTCTTGTAATGCTTCCCTCCCGAGTTTAAAAAGTACCAGGTGAAAGTGGTGGCATTGAGCGCATTGATCCTGCTTCCTGGAAGTGTGGACGCTAAAAGCCATGAACAAGCCGCCCCAATTGCTGATGCGCATAAGCGCATGTAGCTGGATTTTTTTTTAAAAGCCGCTTACAGCCGCACCTCCGCCAGGGGCTGGCCAACAGTGTGAACGCTCCCTTGCAACTCCTCCCTGATATGCTCCCACATCAGTTGGTGTAGTGTGACCGGGAATACCCGGAACATGTTGTTCTGGGTCTTTTTGCCATGACTCCCTCATGCTTCACACTGCCAATCTGAACTCAGCCAATTTTAGTGACAGAATTATAAGGTTGAAGTACTTAATATTGACCTTAGAATATGCTCTAGTACCTGTTTCATATGGCCTCAAAATATCTCTGTAATTGCTCAAATTTCAAAATTTTCTCAGGGGCCCCCTAATCCCAGCCCAGGCAGCCTCTTCAAAAGTATAGCACAGTCGGTGGTATCTGCGGGTGCTGAGGGGTCCAGGAGAATCAACAGGAATGCAGGAACATCAAGACATCATAACTTGTCAATTTTCTCTCAGGAGTGTGGCCAAGCTGAAGTAGGGATAATTTTGACATTCTCCTGTCCACAGTTTCAACCCCAGACCTCTATTTCAGTCTTATTTCCTCTTCTACGCAGTTCTTCATCTTCATATTATATTCAGTTTCCTTGAACCGAAAATTTCTAACTCAATGTATACATGTCCCAATGTTGATTGTGTATCAGTAATTTTAGAATATGTATGAATGATGTATGTTGCATTTTAATAGTCTATTGAACTTTTTAGAAAAGACAACATTCTTTTATAATCCGAACAAATTCACAAAAACCAGTAGCATAAAAGGGAGAGTCCAAACCATGGATTAAGATATCAGTGAATGCAAGAAGAAATGAAATAGGATATTTCCTCATCTCTAGTCACAGAAGAAACAGAGAGCCATTGTTGCTCACTGACCCAGAATTGTTTGTGTGGTTCTGTCCTGGGACTTCCCTTATGCTCTTCTCTAGGACTTCCCCTGGACTCTTTCTTGGGACCTTTCCTGGACTTTTGCCTGAATGGCCTCTGGAGTTTTAGGGTCCGGTCACACTGCCGTTTTGATCAGGATTCACTGCTGTTTACTTGCGCATGTCAGTTTCACGTTCACACGCGCCAATCTGCCTCCCACCGCGAAGCGGGCTTACTCGCGCAATGCTTCCGGGTTTTCCTGACCCCTGGAGAAACTAGTGTTTTCCTGGCACTTCCGCTTTGATTGCGCGATTTCAGCTGTGTGGACAGCCCCTCTCTCGCAAGGATTGCGATTAGGGCTGTCTGAACGTTCTTGGGGTTCTTTTTTTTTTAAAGCTTCCAGTTTGAGCGCTTGAGCAAACATGCGCTTAATAAATCCATTTAAAGTTTAATAATGGATTTATTAAGCGCATGTTTAGTCAAGCGCTCAAACCAGAAGCTTTAAAAAAAAAACGCACAAAGATGGCCCTGGAGGCGGGAACTAGAGGTGGGGCAGCCTGGATGGGGCCGGCAAGGAGGATGGCGGAGACGGCAGAGCCTATTTTCATGGGTCAATGGCGGCGGCGGCGGCAGCACCCCCCCCAAAGTGTCGGCAGGAGCAGCAGCCGCCCAAGCCTCCCCGTGGCCGGCAGGATCGCCTGGAAGGACGGCGCAGCAGCAGGCAAGTGGGTGCTGGGAAAGAGGAGCTGGCTGCATGTAGACAGCCCAATGCAAATAAAAATGTTCCCGATTTAAATAAACCGGGAACAAAGCGCATGTCAGTTGCAGTGTGACCAGAGCCTTACTTAGGACATCTGCTGGATTCTTTGTCTGGGTCCACTCAGGCACCAAAAGTTCTGAAATAAAAACTCGCAATTATAATATGTGGAAACGTATTATAATTGTGTAAATCCTGCATATTATAATATGTGTAAAACCTGCATTGGGCAGGGGGTTGGACTAGATGGTCTGTATGGCCCCTTCCAACTCTATGATTCTAAACGTGATCTAAAACTTCTGGTTTGATCAGTACTTCATGAGTCTTGCTGGATTTGGGCCCAGGGTTCACGGGAATGCTGACAATCACCAGATGGAGGACCACTGAAGATGAAGGATCAAGGAATGACCTGGGAAAGGGTCAATTTTGAGAGGTAAAGCTTGAAGATCAGTGTAGGCAGAATTCCAGCAAATTTGCCAACTGGCTTGAAGAAAAAAAATGTTCTTTAAAAGAGGCTTAATGCATAGAAATGGGCAGCTGAAACTTTTCACAGCACTGAGATAAATCACACTGCCTTGTAAATAGCATTTGATCAAGCTATTAAAAGGATAGAGGGCTTTTCTCCAGGCCAACTGACAACTCTATTCCATAGTGCCTACAAAACTACTTGTGTTTTTTCCTCATCCCACAAGCATCTGTAGCTCTTGATGAGGCCTACTGGGTGGATAAAGAGATTTAGTAGGTAAATTGTGTTTTTTTCTGTTACAATAATCAATTTTAGTCCAGACACAAATGTAGAGCCTTTAGTTTTTTTGAGGAAAACGCATAGATAAAAAGAGAAGATAAGGATAAAAAATACGTTACACACAAGCGCAGCCAGTCTAATAGCCAGGGTCCGACATACCGGAGGGACCGCCTTTCCCCATATATATCCCAGATAGTACTTCTGTCGGGGTCGCAAAACCAGTTGGCCCTTCCAGGTCCCAAGGATGCAAGGCTAGCTATGACCAGAGAGAGAGCTTTTTCAGTGGCGGCGCCATATTGGTGGAATGAGCTCCTGGAAGAGACCAGGGCCCTGCAGGACCTTTTACAGTTCCACAGGGCCTGCAAGACAAAGCTCTTCCACCAGGCCTTCAACTAAGAGCCGCCACCACCACCACCACCACCACTACCACTACCATCTTTAATAACAACAGAAGCCTGGTGCCTGCTCTACTATTACTAGCCTGTGCTCGCCGACCGAAACTGAGAAAGACCAACGAGCTGAATATAAAGTTAATTTATTGACTTTATGAGGCCATCTTGATATAATTTAACTGCTAGCACTTTAATTGTAAATTGCTGTAATGAATTGTTAAGGAATTGTTTTATGAGGTGTTTTTAGATGTGTGTGATATTAATGTTAACATGTTTTTTATGATGGTAGCCGCCCTGTTTCTGCTTTTGTGGGGAGGGCGGGGTCCAAGTTTAATAAATAAATAAATAATAAATAAAACCGATCCCATTAAGAAACAAATAATCCTACTGAGAAAAAGTGAAACATTTATGGCCAGGTAGAATCTCGGCTATCAAAATGAATATTTTACCAAAGTTGATCTTTTTGTTCCAAATGCTACCAATTGATATAGATGAAAAGTTTCTTAAAATGGCAGAAAACAATAAACAATTTCATTTGAAACAGAAAGAAACCAAGAGTAAAATTTTAAATTTTACAGGATGAAGAAAAAAGGAAGCCTGGCAGTACTGAATATTAAATTATATTGCCAAGCATCTGCATTGGTTTGGATCTCAGATTGGATTACAAATCCAAAAAGAGGAATACTAAATTGGAAACAGCTGATACGAAGGAAGGGATGCACAATTATTTATGGATGAGAAGTCATTAAACACTTTTCAAAAACAAGATCACAGTCATATTTTTTTGGGGGGGATTACTAAGAATATGGTATCGATGTAAAAATAGAACGAGCCCACCCAATTCACCACTGACATCTCCAATTAATGCTTATTATGATGCAAGCCTTAGAAAAAACTGATCATATGACCTATGATTATATGATGAAACAAGGGAACATTATATCTTGGCAAGAAGTCTGAAATGAAGGAAAGAACATCCATTGGCTAATATACTACCAAATGGTATCCAAATATAGAAGAAGAAGAGATTGGATTTATACCCCGCCCTTCACTTGGAGTCTCAGAGCAGCTTACAAGCTCCTTTCCCTTCCCCTCCTTACAACAGACACCCTGTGAAATAGGTGGGGCTGAGAGAACTCTGATACAGCTGTGCCAGAGCTTGTGACTGACCCAAGGTCACATCAGCAGGTGTAAGTGGAGGAGTGGGGAATCAAACCTAGTTCTCCCAGATTAGAGTCTGCACACTTAACCACTACACCAAACTGGCAAGAAGAACAAACATTAAAAAGAGGAGGTTGCTTAAGAAAGAAAACGGCCTATGAACAACTAATTACAGGAGACTTAAAAACATTTATTAGGAAAAATATGTAAAGTGCTATTGAAATACAAAACAGAAACAGAAAAAGTGAAAGATTAAACAGATGAAAAATTTTGAATGTTTCAAAGATACAGTGAGAAAACTTACAGACTAAAGAAAGTAAATTTACTGAATCCCAAAGGTTAAGGGAGAATTGCTATAAAATATTTTTAAGATAGTACATTACATCCAAAGAAATTGCAAAAACTTATAGGAGTTGTAACAGAAAATGTTAGACATGTCAAAGTACAGATACAACATTTTAGCATATGTGGTGGACATGTAATAAAGCAAAAAAATAAAAAATAAATAAAAATTGGATAAAGATCCATGAAGAGATACAAAAGATATTAAAATTTAAGTTTGCAATGGATCAAAAAACATATTATTAAATATTTTACCAAGCAATATTACAAGGATGTACAGTGAGCTATTCAAATATATGGTAAGGGTGGTAAAGTGAAATATGCATCTAAAAGGAAGGCTGAAAAATGTCCAGAATTGATGGACTGGAAAAACAAACTAATTGAGTATGCAACAATGGCAAAACTAACATCTTATTTGCATAACAGATCAAATTCAGAATTTCTAGAAAAATGGAATGTATTTTTGACTATATCACTGAAAATTAAGACTAAATTGTTAAAGAACTATTAAGAGATAGAATCAGGCAATATATGTTTGTGATAATGAAATCTCAGATATAAAGTAATGAGGAAAAGGTAGAATATGGATTAGAAAAGAAGTACAAATCTAGAGTACATATAAACAATTCTTAAGCAATAAAGATCGGAAAAAATGTAATTAGATAACGACAGACAAAGCAGTTGTCCATGAATGATTCTCAATATCTATGTCCAGACTTATGTTTGTAAACACGAAAGATGATTGCTCATGTATAATGGAAGTAATGTATCATACATACACAGACACATAGGTTGTTAATTTTTGTTTATTTGCAAAAATAAAAAATAATAACAAACAATACTGCCCTTTCTGTTAAAGAAGAAGAAGAGTTCTTTCTTATACACCACTTTACCATAAGGGGTCTCAAAGCGGCTGACAATCACCTTCCCTTCCTGTCCCCAGATAAGGAACCTTGTGAGGCAGTTGGGGCTGAGAGAGTTTTGAGAGAACTGTGACTGGCCCGAGGTCACCCACCAGGCTTTATGTGGAGGATGAGTGGAGAATCAGACCTGGTTCACCAGATTAGAGCCCGCCATTCTTAACTACGACATCACACTGGATCTATGCTGCTAGGAGCTCAAGGTGGCCGACATAATTAGTTCCACCTTCACTTTACCTCCATGAGAGCTCTGTGAAGCAGGTTAGGCTGGGAGGGGGGTGACTGATGCTAAAATGAAACAGCAATATCATGGAAGGTTATTTGAACCTGGGTTTCTAAAGATTTAGCTGACATGTTGCTCACCAGAGTACACTGATATCAACAAGAATAATACCAACAATAACGAATATCCCACTTTTCCCCATGATGGAAAACTCATACAAATTTTAAAAAGTGAGGATGGCATCGGTCAGCATTTTAGCCATGTCCAGGATGAAAAAAGACATAAAATGATAAACAAACAAAGACAGATAGAGAGAAGGTGGCAGAAGGTGAAGAAGTGCATTTAATATCTGGATCCCATTCCCCCAAAGAGTTTCTGCAGAGCCCATTTCACATCCTTGTTCCTCAAGCTATATATCAGGGGGTTGAGCATGGGAGTCACAGCTCCATAGAGAAGAGAGAGCATCTTGTCTCTCTCAGAGGTATATTTGGATTTTGGTTGAAGGTACATGGCCATGGATGAACCATAGTAGATGCCAACAACAGCTAGGTGAGAGCTACAGGTAGAGAGAGCCTTGCTCCAGCCCTGGTCAGAACGCACCCGCCAAACTGCCAGGCCGATTCGCAAATATGTCACCAAGATAAAAGTAAATGGTACAATAAGGAGCAATGCAGTGGTGGTAAGAGATACAATATCACTGAAGTGGGTGTCTCCACAGATCAGCTTACTGACTGTTTGGGGCTCACAAGTGAAGTGGTCGATGACATTAGAGCCGCAGAACCGTTTAGGGCCTGCGACTGTAGGGATGAGGGTCAGGATAAAGCCAGTACCCCAAGTTCCAATGGCCATTTGGACACAAACTCTCCAGCTCATGATCACTGTGTAGTGTAGGGGGCGGCATATGGCCACAAAGCGGTCATATGCCATGACAGCCAGGAGGACACACTCTGTGGTGCCTAGATACAGGCTGATGTGTACCTGGGCCATGCAGGCCACTAAGGAAATGGTAGTTCTCTCTGTGTTGAAAGTAACCAAGATCTGTGGGAGGCTGCTGGTGGTGTAGCAAATGTCCAGGAAGGAGAGGTTGCTGAGGAAAAAGTACATGGGAGTATGGAGGTAGGAATCTGTAATGATCACTATAACCATCAGGCCATTCCCCAGCAAGTTGATGAGGTAGACTGCCAGAACAATCCAGAAGAAGATGGTCTGAACCACAGGATGGTTTGAGAGACCAAGCAAAATGAACTCCGTCACCACCGTCTCACTGTTGTTGTTCATCATTTACTCCACATCTTCTCCCCTGGGCAAGGAGTTGTGTGAGGAGACTGCTTTAATGTCTAGGCTGTCAATTCAAGAAAACGGATAGCTGAAGAAAAAAAAAGAACACTCACTGGTTAACAGTCCTAAGCCTAGCTTGTGTCAGACCAAGTTATGAGAAGAATAAAATTATAAAAGGAAAGATGTGAGTTTGCTTGTTTGTTTTCTTGTTTAGGTTTTTAAATTTTATTAAAGTTAAAAGTCAATCTTCTCTTAGTTGTAGGCATGCCTGAATACCTGGAATATATGACAGAGAGGATGAAAAGAAAGTTACATTCAAACTCTGATGGACAAAGAAACCAATATAAATTCTGTGAAATCATTGCAAAACCTGAAAGAGTACTTATACAATTGAATATCTAATTTTTATAAAAACTATCCCTATATATTTCCCTCCCTCCCTACCCATATTGTTTTACTTATTTATTATTCTCTCCAACCAATACTTCCATCTTTTTAAGGTAGGACATGACATGATGTAACTATTGTTTATAGTAAGATGAGGATAGGTTTTACAAACCTTTTGATATCATCATGTGTATGTACTGTTGGATGTCTTTGAATGATATTACAGGATGCTTATTGTGTTCTTTGTGCTGCAAAGTTTAAATTACATTTACTTTCTTACCCTCTGTATTAAAAAATCTCTGTATTCTTGCATGGCAGCATATAAAATAAACTTGACTTTGACCTTAATAAAATTTGCTAACCTAAACAGTTACTTCTTGCCTACATGCTCAGTTGCAGTCCGATGCTCTAACTAACTCTCCATAACACAGATATACGTAATTACAGAGTTTGGAGAGGTAATCATTTTCATGGTGTAGAAAGTGCCACCAAGGCTGACTTATGCCAACCACATAGAGTTTTCAACCCACAAAGTCTCTACACAACAACCCAGGGGCTCATTGGAGGTCTCCCACCAAAGCTCTACCCAGGACTGACCCTGTTTAGCTTCTGAGAACTGATGAGATCAGGGCAGCTTGGGCTATCCAGGTCAGGGTGATCATTTTCCTAAACCAGTTATATGGCCATGATGATAATTCAAACAGGAATATCAATACATACTTCCTTTTATCTGTTCTAACCCGACTGCTCAGCAATTTCATGGAGTGCCCACGTGTTCTTGTATTGTGAGAAAGGGAGAAAAGTATTTCTTTCTCAACCTGCTCAATCCCATTCATAATCTTATAAAGTATGAGTACTGGATTTTATGCAAAAGCATAAAGTTTGCTCCAGCAGCTGGCTGCATCTGTTAGTTAAAGAAAATAATTGCAGACATGAATAAAGTTCTTCAAGAGCAATTCTGTGTCTGCAAAAAGGAAAAAGGGGGAGCTGCTCTAATGTAGAAGAAGAAGAAGAAGAGGAAGAGGAAGAGGAAGAAGAAGAAGAAGAAGAAGAAGAAGAAGAAGAAGAGGAGGAGGAGGAGTTTGGATTTATACCCTGCCCTTCACTGCCCAAAGGCATCTCCGAGTGGCTTACAAACGCCTTCCCCTTCCCCTCCCCACAACAGACACCCTGTGAGGTCGGTGGGGCTGAGAGAACTTCTGACAGAAACTGTCCTTGAGAGAACAGCTGTGCCAGAGCTTGTGACTGACCCGAGGTCACATCAGCAGGTGCAAGTGGAGGAGTGGGGAATCGAACCCAGTTCTCC
Organism: Gekko gecko; assembly: GCA_029375565.1. NCBI lineage: Eukaryota > Metazoa > Chordata > Lepidosauria > Squamata > Gekkonidae > Gekko > Gekko gecko. The sequence continues at coordinate 289,185,201 of JAPDNY010000002.1, forward strand.
CAGATTAGAGTCCGCGCACTTAACCACTACACCAAACTGGCTCTGTCATTTATCTGTTGTCACTAGACACTAATGCAAGAAGACCTAAATATATATACAATCTGTGAAATGCCTGATCAGACCTCCTGGCATTTTCATTAACCATCAATCAATAAGTAAATAGTAAAAAGGAGTGGAAGGCCCAAATATAGGTCAAGCTGAGTTCTTGGTTGAGAGGGGTTAATACTTCTCCCCTATGCTATTTTTCTGAAAGGGCCCATTCCCCCCAATGGAACTGGATTACGGTGAAAAATAGTTGTCACATAAGCACATACATGTAATGTAATATATTCTCTTCACAGGATAGTCGTTAAATTCTTGGTTTTAAAAGAACACCAGAACTGGGGATAGTGACCGCTTTCACTTTTAATTTTATATTGTACTTCACTGTTTACAAGCACTTGCTGTACAATCCTATACAGAGTTAATCCACATGGAGCCTATTGACTTCCGTGGATTTAGACTGGAGTAACTCTGCAGAGAACTGCAAAGCTACACATTTCCAAGTCCACTGAGGTCAATGGGCTTGGACGAGTAACTCTGTTCAGGATGGCACTGTTATAATGTCATTCTAAGCAGAGTCACACCCTACTAAGCCATTGAACTCAGCAGATTTAGAAGGGCGTACATTTGGATTTACAGTGTGGATCTATCAATCAGTTACATTTTGATATCTCCCTTTCCACTAAAGAGTTCAGAGAGGCATACATAGTTCTCCTTTCCTCATTATTTTCTCACAAGAACCCTGTGAGGTAATTTAGGCTGAGGAAAAATGAATGGCCCGAGGTCACCTAATGAACTTCATGACAGTGGAGATTTGAATGAAGGCCTCCCAGCTCCTCCCAGCACTCTCAGGGAGGGGCCATGGCTCAGTGGTAGAGACTCTGCTTGGGATGCAGAAGGTATTAGGTTCAATCCCCAGCGTCTCCATGAAAAGGATGATATAGTATTGATGTGACAAACCTCTACCTGAAACCTTAGAGATTCATTGTCACTCCGAGTAGACTATACTGACCTTGATGGACCAATGGTCTCATTTAGTGTAAGGCAAAGTTATGGGAAGCAGATGGAGAGTGAACTTCTGAATTTGGATTCCACAAAGATCTCCTTCACCCTCCTTGTGTTAGGAATAAGCAAGACTCTTACTATAAACACTCACCTGGGCTGGAGGAAGTAGAATGGTCTGAACCACTTGAAGCTTGTCACCAGGTAGAGAAACTTGATTGTAATTTTTTTCCGTTGCTATGTTCCATTTCTACTTCAGAACAGCGTCTGAAAATAAGCGTGTCCTCAGTGTGAAAAAATGAGAGATTGGGGAATAGGAGCTCCCTCCATAGAACTGAGTTTGGCTGGAAGATCTTAAGAAAAGAATGCATCTTCAAGCTACTTCAGCATAAGCAGTCTTCGTTTGTGGTAATGAAAACCTGCTACTTTCTTCCTAGTGATTCACCTTTCTGTTTAAAGAAACTCTGTCGTTCAGGGAATTGTGAGTGTCTGGCTGTGTCCCATCAGATCATCCTCAAGCTCCAGGGACCCAATGAACCTAATAGGAACATGGTGGCAACGGAGACAAAACCCACAGCGCGCAAGAGAACTGGGCTGGTATAAAGAAGCATTCTTAGGCCACTTTTCTCTCTGGAGAGATGCAAAATAACATAGAGGGAAAAAAGGGAAAACGTCCAAGTTTAGTTTGAACTGTTAGAGATCTGATTCTCACAAGCTAACAAGCAAAAGGTCTTTACCTGCACCTCTGGCCCCATCCTTAGGCTAACCAGCTTCGAGGATGGAAATATTAGACTAGTTAGATGTGCCTTGGCTGACTCTAGCTTGTGGCTGAACAACTTGCCTCATTTCTCTCCTGATCTCAAATGCCCAGATTAGATTTCAATAGTGTGGTGTAGTGGTTAGAGTGCTGGGCTGGGATCTGGGACGTACTGGTTCGAATCCCCACTCTGACATGGAAGCTCACTGGGTGATGTTGGGCTGTTCATGCACTCTCAGCCTAACCTACCTCACAGGGTCGTTGTGAGGAGGAGAATGATGCAAGCCGCTTTGGGTCCCCAGAGAAAAGTAGGAAATACATGAAATATAAGTGAAAGAAAGAAACTCTGCCCTGTACTATGATCAAACTATGTGGATATAGCAGAGGGCGTTTCTCTCTGACCGACAGTGAACAGTATCTTCAGCTTTTCTGTCAATGCTGCACTTCCTTGTGAGGAAAAGTTTCTTAGGAAAATTAAAGACATCTCTTTGTTATTACTGATTGAAACAGATGTTACTTGCATCGTGCGTGCATGTCCTGTCCCTTTAATATATATTTATTTAAAGTATCTCTGTGCTGCCTTATCCTCATCCCACTTGAGGCAGCTTACAATTCAAAAACACAACATTAAAAAAGCAATCTGTACTGGTCACTGTAAAGGTTTTCTGCCCACTTCCAGCAAGAGGTTCTCACTGGCATGCAGCCTTGCCCAGAAGCCAGGGCAGAAAGTCACCCACATACACTCTTCAATTCCTCCATCAGGCAGGATTTCAGAATTCTCCTTTGGTAGCCTGCCATCACCTCTGGTTGTCTTTGAGTCTATGTGCATTTGCCTGCATGTAGGCATGTCTGCATGGAGGCAAGTATGTTCTTCTTCTGTGCCACCATCCCAAAATAAATCCAGCCTCCCTTGTTATCAGTGGCTTAAAGGTAAAGGTTCCCTTGCTCGAAAGCCAGTCGAATCCGACTTTAGGGTTGCGGTGCTCATCTCCGTTTCAAAGCCGAAGGGCCAACGCTGTCCGAAGACGTTTCCGTGGTCATGTGGCCAGCATGACTAAACACTAATGTGCACGGAACGCTGTTACCTTCCCACCAAAGTGGTACCTATTTTGTTGTTGTTGTTGTTCAGTCGAGTCCGACTCTTTGCGACCCCATGGACCAGATCACGCCAGGCCCTCCTGTCTTCCGCTGTCCGCTGATAAATAGGTACCTATTTATCTACTTGCAATTTCTTGCTTTCGAACTGCTAGGTTGGCAGGAGCTGGAACTAGAGACGGGAGCTCACTCCGTCATGCAGCACCCGGGTCTCGAACTGCTGAACTACTGACCTTCCACAGCCTGCAGTTCAGCGTTTTAACCACTTGAGCCACCGCAGCTCCTTATCAGTGGCTTGGACAATGCTAATAAAGGCTGTTTCTGAGCACATACAAAGGGCAGAGTTTCTCAATTTCTTCAGTGCTTCCCCTGTATGAATGTGGTTGCATGAGTGAAAGGCCAGGAGCACAGGGAGGAGCCTGAAACATGAATGATATGTGCTGTATTTTAATAGTTTATTGAATATTTTTTTTAAAAAAATACAATCTCCTTCATAATACAAACAATTTTACCAAACTGGTAGCATGAAAGTGAGACTAAGGTGAATGCAAGAAGAAATGAAATAGAACAGGCATGCTCAACTTCGAACAGGTAGTGATCTATTTTTTCCGGCCAAAAGTGCCAGTGATCTACCACCATGAAAATAAAGTTTCAGATTAGTTTCAAATTAGATTTTAACCCACTAAAGTTGGGTTCCACCATCCCCCCTATTTATAATGCACCTTCTGTCATTTACTGGTAAGCAAAATAAGCAAAAACAAAACAGAGGGACAAAGATCCAGAAAGAATTGCAAACATTTTTTAATTTTTTATTGAGTTATAACTTTCTTTAACTGTCTCAATAACTTTAACTTTTATTCAGAGTTATTTGTGTTAAATGTAGGTCAAACAATCATCAAAAAACCCCAAACACCTGTCCAGCAAACCAGGAGACCAAATGGAGCTGGTGATCTACCTCTGATCCCTCCATGATCTACTGCTAGATCACGATCTACCTGTTGGACATACCTGAAATAGAATATGTCCTCATCTGTAGTCACAGAAGAAACAGAGAGCCTTTGCTGCTCACTGATCCAGAATTGTTTGTGTGGTTCTGCCCTGGGACCTCCCCTACACTCTTTTCTAGGGCTTTCTTGGGACCTTTCCTGGACTTTTACCTGGATGTCCTCTGGACTCATACTTGGGACATCTGCTGGATTCTTTGTCTGGGTCCACTCAGACACCAAAAGTTCTGAAATAAAAACTGGCAATTAGTGTATGTATAAACATGATCTAAAACTCCTGGTTTGCTGGATTTGGGACCAGGGTTTATGGGAATGCTGACAATCACCAGATGAAGGACCACTGAAGATGGAAGATCAAAGAATGACCTGGGGATGGGTCAGTTTTGACAGACAAAGCTCGAAGATCAGAGTAGGCAGAATTCCAGCAAATTTGCCAACTGGCCTGAAGCAAAAAATGTTCTTTAAAAGAGGCTTAATGTATAGAAATGGGCACCTGAAGCTTTGCATGGCATTGAAGTTAATCACACTGCCTGGCATTGAAGTTAATCACACTGCCTGGTAAATAACATTTGATCAAGCCTCTGTTAAGGGGATAGAGGTTTTTTGACCAGTCCAACTGAAAACTCTATTTCATAGTGCTGACAAAACCGCTTGTGTGTTTGCCTCATCCCACAAGCATCTGTATCTCTTGATAAGGCCTATTGGTTGGGTAAGGAGATTTAGTAGGTAAATAATGTCTTTTTCCCCTTACAATAATCAATTTTTGTCCAGACACAAATATAGAGCCTTCAGGGTTTTTTGAGAAAGATCCATAGAGAAAAAGAGAAGGCAGGGCTATTTTGGGGCAGGAACGCACAGGAACGGAGTTCCGGTTGGCTCCCAAGTTGGCCACACCCAGCAGGAACTCATTAGCATAACAGGCCACACCCAATAGCAGAAACTCATCAGGATTGGCTATATTAGGGGTGGATGGCCTAACATGCAAAGGAGTTTCTGCTACAAAAAAAAAAGCTCTGGGTTTTGACAACAAACAAGGTAAACAGAATAAGAAGCAAAAGGTGGGTGTGGCTGGATGACCACACTTCTGGTAACATGGGGGTGTGGCCTAATATGCTAATGAGCTGTGCTGTCAGGGGTGTGGCCTAATAGGTTGATGAGTTTCTGCTGTTGGGTGTGGCCTATTATGCTAATGAGTTCCTGCTGGGATTTTTCTACAAAAAAAGCCCTGAGAGAAGGTAAAGATGCAAAATATGTTACAGACAAGTGCAGGTAATCTAATAACCTATCCCATTAAGAAACAAACAATCCTGCTGAGAAAAATTGAAAATTTCATGGCTAGGTAGAATCTCGGCTATCAAAATGAATATTATACCAAAGTTGATCCTTTTGTTCCAAATGCTACCAATTCGTATAGATGAAAAAGTTTTAAAAATGGCAGAAAATAATAAACAATTTCATATGTAATGGAAAGAAACCAAGAGTAATATTTAAAATTGTACAGGATGAAGAAAAAGGAAGCCTGGTGGTGCTGAATATTAAGTTATATCACCAAGCATCTGCATTGGCTTCGATCTCAGATTGGATTGCAAATCCAAAGAAGGGGAATACTAAATTGGAAATAGCTGATACAAAGGAAAGAATCTGAAATTATTTATGGATTAAGAAGTCATTAAAACTATTCAAAAACAAAATCACAGCCATATTTTAGGGAGAGATTACTAAGAATATGGTATTGGTGTAAAATAGAATAAGTCCTCCCACTACATCATTGTAATCTCCAATTAATGCTTATCATGACACAAGTATTAGAAAAAATCTTTATGAGAAGTCCAAAATGAAGGAAGGAACATCCAGTGGCTGATATACCACTAAATGGTAAAGGTTCCCTTGCTCGAAAGCCGGTCGAATCCGACTCTAGGGTTGCGGTGCTCATCTCTGTTTCAAAGCCGAAGAGCCAGCGCCGTCTGAAGTCATTTCCATGGTCATGTGGCCGGCATGACTAAACACCAAGGCGCACGGAATGCTGTTACCTTCCCACCGAAGTGGTACCTATTTATCTACTTGCAATTTCTTGCTTTCAAACTGCTAGGTTGGCAGGAGCTGGAACTAGAGACGGGAGCTCACTCTGTCATGCGGCACCTGGGTCTCGAACTACTGAACTACTGACCTTCCACAGCCTGCAGTTCAGCATCTTAACCACTTGAGCCACCGCAGCTCCTCACTAAATGGTACCCAAATATAAAAAACCAATAGCAAAAGAAGGAGGTTGCTTAAGAAAGAAAACATCCTATGAACAACTAATTACAGGAAACTTTAAAATATTCATTAGGAAGAATATGTAAAATGCTATTGCAATACAAAACAGAAACAGAACAAGTGAAAGATTAAATGGATGAAAAATTCTGAATGTTTCAAATGTGGGGAAGACTTATAGACTAAAGAAAGGACATTTACTGAGTCCCAAAGGTTAAGGGAGAATTGCTATAAAATGTTTTTAGATGGTACATTACACCCAAAGAAATTGCAAAAACTAATAAGAGTTATAACAGAAAATGTTGAAAATATCAAAGTACAGATGCAATATTTTAGCATGTGTGATGGGCATGTAATAAAGCTAGACAATATTGGATACAGATCCATGAAGAGTTACAAGAGATATTCAAGTATAAGTTTGCCATGGATCAAAAAGATATGTTATTAAATATTTTACCAAAAATATTAAACGAATGCAGTGAACTATTCAAATATAAGGTAACAGTGGCAAGGGTGAAATCTGAGTCTAAATGGAAGGCCGAAAAAGGTCCAGAATTGATGGACTGGAAAAACAAATTATTTGAGTATGCAACAATGGCAAAACTAACATCTTATTTGCCTAATAGATCAAATTCATAATTTCAAGAAAAATGGGATGTAATTTTTGAATATGTAGTTGAAAACTGAGACAGAAATGGAGAACAAATAAGAGATAGAGTCAGGCAATATATGTTTGTGATAATGAAATGTTAGATATAAAGAAATGAAGAAAAGATAGACTATAGATGAAAAGAAGTGAAAATCTAGAGTATATATAAATAATTCTTATGCAGCAGAGTAAGTTCTGTTTGGCAATTGTAATAGATAGAATAAAATGTAGTTAGCTGTAATAGATATCAACAAGAATAATACCAACAACAACAAATATCCCACTTCTCCCATCAATAGAAAACCAACTCATACAAACGAATTTTAAAAAGTGAGGATTGCATCAGGCAGCATTTTATCAGTGTCCAGTATGAAAAAGAAGGAAAACGATAAACAAATGAAGACTGGTAGATAGATGGTGGTAGAAGGTGAGGAAATCCATTTAATAACTGGATCCCTTTCCCACAAAGAGTTTCTGCAGAGCCCGTTTCACATCCTTGTTCCTCAAGCTGTATATCAGGGGGTTGAGCATGGGAGTCACAGCTCCATAGAAAACAGAGAAGATCTTGTCGCTGTCAGAGGTATATTTGGATTTTGGTTGAAGGTACATGGCCATGGCTGAACCATAGAAGATGCCAACAACAGCTAGGTGAGAGCTACAGGTAGAGAGAGCCTTGCTGCAGCCCTGGTCAGAACGGATCTGCCAGACTGCCAGGCCGATTCGCAAATATGTCACCATGATAAAAGTGAATGGTACAATAAGGACCAGTATGCTGTTGGTAAAAGAAACAACATTGTTTAAGTGGGTGTCTCCACAGATCAGCTTGCCGACTGTTTGGGCCTCACAACTGAAATGGTTGATGACATTAGAGCCACAGAACCGTTTAGGGCCTGTGACCGTAGGAATGAGGGTCAGGATAAAACCAGTGCCCCAAGTTCCAATGGCCATTTGGACACAAACTCTCCAGCTCATGATCACCGTGTAGTGTAGAGGGCTGCATATGGCCACAAAGCGGTCATATGCCATGACAGCCAGGAGGACACACTCTGTGGTGCCTAGATACAGACTGATGTGAATCTGGGCCATGCAGCCTGTGTAGGAAATGGTAGTTCTCTCTGTGGTGCAGGTAACCAAGGCCTGGGGGACGCTGCTGCTGGTGTAGCAAATGTCCAGGAAGGAGAGGTTGCTGAGGAAAAAGTACATTGGGGTATGGAGGTGAGAGTTGGTAATGATCAGTATAACCATCAGGCCATTCCCCAGCAAGTTGATGAGGTAGATTACTAGAACAATCCAGAAGAAGATGGTTTGCGCCATAGGATGGTTCGAGAGACCAAGCAAAATGAACTCAGTCACCACCGTCTCACTGTTGTTGTTCATCATCTCCTTCGGATCTTCTCCCCTGGGCAAGGAGCTGTGTGAGGAGACTGCTTTAATGTCTAGGCTGTCAGTTGCAGAAATTGGGTAGCTGAAGAACAAATAGAACACTTGCTGGTTAACAGTTATAAGCCTAGCTTGCATCAGACCAAGTTACAAGAAGAATAAGGCAGTAAGAGGAGAGACCTGAGTTTCCTTGTCTCTTTTCTTGTTTAGGTTTTCACCATTTATTAAGGTAAAATTCAGACTTCTCTTAGACTTAGTATGCCAGAATACATGGAATATATGATATAGAAGGTGAAAAAGAAAGTTAAATTCAAACTCTGATTGACAAAGAAACCAATATAAATTCTGTTAAATAATCGAAAACCCTGAAAGAGTACTTTATACAATTGAATATCTAATATTTATCAAACCTATCCCTATATATTTCCTTCCTTCCTTCCTTCCTTCCTTCCTTCCTTCCTTCCTTCCTTCCTTCCTTCCTTCCTTCCTTCCTTCCTTCCTTCCTTCCTTCCTTCCTTCCTTCCTTCCTCCCTCCCTCCCTCCCTCCCTCCCTCCCTCCCTCCCTCCCTCCCTCCCGTATTGCTTTGCTTACTTATTGTTGTCTCTCACCAACTACTTCCATCTTTTCCAGGTTGCACATGATATAATGTAACTACGAATTATAGTGGGATGGGGAAAGGTTTCACAAATCTTTTGATATCATATTGTGTATGTACTGTTGGATGTTTTTGAATGATATTTCAGAATGCATATACTGAGTCCTTTCTTTAAATTAAATTTTAAATTAAAGTTTCTTTCTTACCCTCTGCATCCTAAATTCTCTGTATTCTTGCAGACCAGCAACTAAAATAAACTTGACTTTAATAAACTTTGCAAACTTAAACAGTAGCTTCTTGCTGGCATGCTCAGCTGCAGCCGGATGCTCTCTCTAACTCGCCATGACATAGACGGAGTTAATGGAGTGATAATCATTTTCGTGGTGTAGAAAGTGCCACCAAGTAAGTTACAGCTGACTTACGCCAACCACGAAGCGTTTTCAATCCACAAAACTAACAGAGGTCTTTCCCCATGGCCTGCCTCTGCATAACATCCAGGGTTTCATTGGTGGTCTCCGATCCAAGTTCTGCCCAGGGTTGACCCTGCTTAAGTTCTGAGATCTGATGAGATCTAGGCAGCTTGGGCTATCCGGATCAGGGCGATCATTTTCATAAACCACGGTAATATGGGCTTGATGATAATTCAAACAGAAACATCTATACATACATAAGGCACAATCAGACTTTTCAAGCTCTCCCTGTTCATGGTTTCTTGACCCCGCTGTATGAATATGCTCTTCTTAAGAAGACTGAGTAGAAGAAAATGCTACCCCTCTTTCTTTGGTCTTCAGACCATTAATCTCTCACACACGCAGCCTTGTTTTGCGACCTCATGATCTGAAGCACAGGACTAGCAGGGACAGGAGGGAAGCTCAGATAAGCAGAAGTCCAGGGCCATCTTGTTGACTAACAACGTTTCTTCCAGAATAAGCATTTGGGGGTCAGAACTCATTTTATCAAGTGCATGGCTGGTTACATCCACAGGAGACATATATTTATGCTATAAGTTACAAGCAGCAGACAGGGAGGCCACTTGGAAGCAATAACCAAGCAAAGAGAAATCAATCCACTGAGGGTGGGTGAGGCGACCACTCCTAATTGTTGCAGAAAGGAGAGCTGGAGTAACATGAAATCAGAGGAAATCAAACAAGGTGCAGGGTGAAACATAACAGGTACAACAAACTAACACCTGGAGAAGCCAATGTTGAATCAGGCCAATGGCCCATCTAGTCCAACACTCTGTGTCACACAGTGGCCAAAAATACCAGGTGCCATCAGGAGGTCCAGCAGTGGGGCCAGGACACTAGAAGCCGTCCCACTGCTGCCCCCCCCCCCAGCACCAAGAACAGAGTGCATCACCTGCCCCAGACTGAGAGTTCCTATCTATACCTTGTGGCTAATAGCCACTGATGGACTTCTGCTCCATATGCTTATATAATTCCCTCTTGAAGCTGTCCATGCTTGTAGCTGCCACCACCTCCTGTGGCAGTGAATTCCATGTGTTAATCACTCTTTGGGGGAAGAAGTACTTCCTTTAATCTGTTCTAACCCAACTGCTCAGCAATTTCATTGAGTGCCCACGAGTTCTTTTATTGTGAGAAAGGGAGAAAAGTACTTCTTTCTCAACCTGCTCTATCCCATGCATAATCTTATAAACCTCGATCATGTCACCCCTCAGCTGTCGTTTCTCCAAGTTAAAGAGCCCCAAATGTTTTAACCTTTCTTCATAGGGAGAATACCCAAGCTCTTGTTCAAGCCTGGGGAAGAGATGAATGAACCTAATTCAGCAATCATGTGTCATATTCTCCCTGTGCATTTCCTCATATAGGAGAATAGTAGGTCGACAACCGTACATCCGGGAAGGTCAAAACGTTCTCCCATTTCTCCAGATATGGCAATTTTTTATGTCAGATCTGTGGGCATATATTATGTTGTGTTGCAACTGTCCTGTTTGTAGACAGCCAAAGGACACTGTTGACCCAAGATCAATGCTCCCTCTAAGCTGTGGAGTCTTGTGAGCAAAAATTCTGCTTTGTGAGCCACTGGCATTAAAGTTGTGAGCGATGAATTTGCTCTGGAGCCATCCTTCCTGCATTAAGACAAAAATGTGTCAGCCAGAGGCTAAAAAATTGTAAGCTAGCTCACACTAACTCAGCTTAGAGGGAGCACTGCCCATGATAGTATATACAGGAGAGGAGCAAATGCATGAGTCCAAGATTGTATAGCGTCTATGGGAAGCTCAGAACATATGTCACTGAAATAATTTTTGACACCCTCCTTCTAACCAGTCTTATTTTCAGCATCCTTCTGAAGTAAAAACAGCATATCACTCACAGACTGCATTTTGCTCACTTCACTCCTGTGCATTGTTTTTCTGTCTGGATGAATCCATGAGTACAGGATTTTACGTAAAAGCAAAAAAATTGCTTCCAGAGCCAGCTGTATCCGTTCATTAAACAATATAATTGCAGCCATGAATAAAGTTTTGCAAGAACAATTCTGTGACTACAAAAAAGAGGGAGATCTGCTATAATGTAATAGATCATTTTCCACTAATGCTACATGACCTAATTACATGCGAACTGAGAAATCCCCCATCAGACCTCTTGACATTTTTAGTAACAATAATTAAACGCACAATAAAAAGCAGTGGAAGGCCCAATTATAGGCCAAAGCTGTGTCGCTGGAAGAGAGCAGTTCATACTTTTCCTCTATGCAATTTCTCTGAAGATGATCATTCCTCCCCACACGCCAGGATGTGGGGAAAAGAGAGTTGTCACACAAGCACATACAGCTACCAACTCACATCTGCCTTTAGCTACTAAGGAAAATGTCAGGAAATGTAAACCATTTTCTTTAAAAGAGAATTCTTAAGTTTTTGGTTTTAAAAGAACACGAGAACTAGGTATAGTGATTGCTCTCACTGTTTATAGCACTTGCTGTAAAATGTCAGGAAATGTCAGAAAATGTCAGGAAATGTAAACCATTTTCTTTAAAAGAGAATTCTTAAGTTTTTGGTTTTAAAAGAACACGAGAACTAGGTATAGTGATTGCTCTCACTGTTTATAGCACTTGCTGTACAATACTATATAGAGTTAATCCATACAGAGCCTATTGACTCCAGTGGATTTAGACTGGAATTGCAAAGCTACATGTTTCTAGGTCCACGGAAGTCAATGGGCTTGGAAGAGTAATTCTGTTTAGAATGGCACGGTTATAATACCTTTCTAATCAGAGCTATACCCTACTAAGCTGTTGAACTCAATAGGTTTAGAAGGGTGCACTATGAATTTATCACTTATATTTTGATATCTCCCTTCCCACTAAAGAGTTCAGAGAGACATATGTTGTTCTCCTTTCCTCATTATTTCCTCACAAAAACCCTGTGAGGTATTTTAGGGTGAAAAAAAGTGACTGGCCCCTAGTGAGCTTCATGACAGAGTGGAGATGACAGAGTGTGACAGAGTGTTGGACTAGATGGGCCATTGGCCTGATTCAACATTGGCTTCTCTTATGTTCTTATGAGATCTGAAGCTAGGTTTCCCAGCTCCTAATCCGTCATTCTCAGGGAGGGGCCATGGCTCAGTGGTAGAGCCTCGGCTTGGGACGTAGAAGGTCTTAGGTTCAATCCCCGGCATCACCAGTTAAAAAGATGAGACAGAATTGATGTGAAAAACCTCCACCTGAGATCTTCGAGATCTACTGCCACTCAGTGTAGACTATACTGACCTTGCTGGACCAAGGGTCTGATTCAGTGTGAGGCAGAGCCACTGGAAGCAGATGGGGACCAAATTTCTGAATCTGGGTTACACAAAGATCTCCTTCACCCTCCTTGTGTTAGCAAGGACCATTACTCTAAACACTCACCTGGGTTGGAGGAAGTAGAATGGTTTGAACCACTTGAAGCTTGTCACCAGGTAGGGAAACTTGAATGTAATATTTTTCAGAAGCTATGTTCCATTTCTACTTCAGAACAGCATCGGAAAAGAGGAGTGTCCTCCGGGTGAAAAAACGAGGGAGTGGCAAATACAAGCCCCTTCCACAGAACTGAGTTTGGCTGGAAGATCTTAAGAGAAGAACTCATCTTCAAGCTATTTCAGAATCAGCAGTCTCAGTTTGTGGTAATGAAAACCTCTTTAGGTGCTTCCTAGTGATTCATATTTCTGTTTAAAGAAACTGTGTAGTTCAGGGAATTGTGAGTGCCTGGCTGCATCCCATCAGATTGTCCTCGAGCTCCAGGGACCAGATGAACCTAACAGGAAAATGGTGGCAACAGAGACAAAACCCACAGCGCACAATAGAACACAACTGCTATACTGAAGTGTTCTCAGGCCACCCTTCTCTCTGGAGGGATGCACAATAGCATAGAGAAAAAGAGGGGAAATGTCCAAGTTTAATTTGAGCTGTTTTAAGTCTGATTCTCACAAACTAACGAGCAGAAGGTCTTTAGCTGTACCTCTGGCACCATCTCTAGGCTAAATAGCTGCAGGAAGAGGAGAATAAATAAATCAGACCAGGTAGATGTACCTTGGCTGTTTCTAGCTTGTGACCAGGCCTGTAGCTCCTGTGGGGCCCAGGGGGCCCAGCCCCCTAGTGGTTTTTATGGGCCTCCCTCCCTGAGCCTTGACTCCCACTCCCCCAATTGCCTGTTGGCCTGTCAGCAGGCAGGACGGGTGTGGCACAAGCAGCAGCAGTGGCCCAAGAAACAGCAGAGGTGGTGAGGCTGGGCTGAAAGGTGCTTGCCCCCCTGCCGGCCAGCAGCAGGTAAGCCCAGCTAGGCCAGGCAAAGAGGCAAGCGGGGTCCTTGTCTGGCCCTGGCCAGGCATGCCTGGCTGTGCTCCTGCATGCCAATGCACCCACACACCACACCTTCATGGCCAGCCCAGCCACCAAATGCCTCGCCTCTCCCAGTCCTGGGAGGTTGGGCTGCCCCTAGTGTAGCGATGTGGGAAGGGGCACTGGGGCTCTCTGGGGAGGGAGGGAGGGAGCCCGATGCATAGCATTAGAAGTCAGAGCAGCTACCTCGGCACCATCTTTGAATCCCTCCCCAAGGAGCCAGATGCTCCCCAGGGAAGGTCTGCCCTTGCTGGAGAGGGGGAGGGAAGCTGCCCCCCAATTTAATTAGCTGCTGCCCCCTCAAGCCCCCCCAATCCCTAGCTATGGGGCTGCTTGTGACCAAAAGACTTGCCTCGTTTCTCTCCAAATGTCCAGATTAGATTTCAAAATTGTGATATAGTGGTTAGAGTGGTGGACTGGGATTTGGGAGACACAGGTTCAAATCCCCACTCTGATATGGAAGCTCACTGGGTGATGTCGGGCTGATGGTGCACTCTCAGCCTCACCTACCTCGTAAGGTTGTTGTGAGGATAAAGGACAGGGGAGGAGAATGACAGAAATCACTTTGGGTCCCCAGAGAAAAGTAGGAAATACATGAGATAAGTGAAATAAATAAACTCTACACTGCGCTGTGAACAAAGAACATGGGTGTTATCAGAGTGCCTTTCTCTTTGACTGGCAGTGAACACTGTCTTCAACTCTTCTGTCAGTACTGTACTTCTTTAGGAGCAAAAATTAAAGACATCCATTATTACTGCTAATTGAAACAGATTGTGCTTGCATTGTGTGTGCATGTCCTCTCCCTTGAATATATAGTTATTTAAAGTATTTCTGTGCTACCTTATCCACATCCTGCTTGAGGCAGCTTACAATTAAAAAACACAACATTAAAAAGTAATCTGTGCTTGTTATGTCCTGACTAGTAAATTGACTGTATTCTTTCCTATGTTAAGCTTAAAGTCAGGACAGGATTGTAAGTCTCGACAATCCTATTGGTTGTTGTAATATTTGTAACCAACCAGAAACTATATAATAGTTATGGAGGGAACAAACCTTATTGGTCTTTATCTCTCTAATGTTATTGGCTGTTAACTTAAGTAGGGGCGTGGTTTTGTTAGCCCGCATTGTTTAAAAAGGGAGCTGCGCTCCACTGTTTTGTGTGTGTTGTCTGATCGTCTTGTTGCTGTTAAATAAAGCTGAAATCACTGTTGAAATCACTCTCTTTGTTAAGTCTCATACTTAACAGTACTGGTTACTCTAAAGGTTTTCTGCCCACCTCCAGCGAGATCTTCTTACTAGCATGTAGCCCTGCCTGGAAGTTGAGGCAGAAAGTCACCCAAAAACTCTCATTGATTCCTCCATTAGGCAGAATTTGGAATTAGAATAATAGAATCACAGAATCATAGAGTTGAAAGGGACCTCCAGAAACATCAAGCCCAACCCCCTGCACAATGTAGGAAATTCACACTTACCTCCCCCCCACACCCCCAGTGACCCCTGTTCCATGCGAAAATGGCAACCCCCCCACACAACCCTCCAGGATCCCTGGCCAGACTGGCCTGGGGAAAATTTGTGTCCTGACCCCAAAGTGGTGATCACTACTGAGGCAACCCTTCCTGCCCTCCCTCTCATGATCTCCCTAAGTTCATAGAATCAGCATTGCTGTCAGATGGGCCTCTAGCCTCTGTTTGAAAACCTCCAAAGAAGGAGAGCCCACCACCTCCTGAGGAAGCCTGTTCCACTGAGGAACCACTCTGTCAGAAAGTTCTTCCTAATGTTTAGCTGAATTTCCCCCCCCATTAAATTTCAACCCATTGGCTCTTGTCTGACGTTCTGGGGCAACAGAAAACAACTTGATACCATCTTCTATATGACATCCCTTCAAGTACTTGAAGATGGTTATCATATCACCACTCAGTCATCTATTCTTCTTTGGTAGCCTACCATCACCTCTGGTTGTCATAGACTCTCCTTGAGTCTATGTGTGTTTGTATGCATGTAGGCATGTTTGCATGTATGGAAGTATGTTCTTCTTCTGTGCCACCATTCCAAATTAAATCCAGCCTCCCTTGTTACCAGTGGCTTGGGCAGCACTAATAAAGGCCGCTTCTGAGCATATGCAAAGGGCAGAGTTTCCCAATTACTTCAGCGCTTCCCCTATATGTATGAGGTTGTGTGAGTGAAAGGCCAGGAGCGCAGGGAAGAATCAGAAACATGAATGATGTATGCTGTATTTTAATCATTTATTGAATGTTTTTTAAAATACAACCCCCTTCACGTAATACCAACAAATTCATGAAACTGGTAGCATAAAAGGGAGAGTTCAAACCAGGGACTAAGGTATCAGTGAATGCAAGAAGAAATGAAATAGGATATTTCCTCATCCCTAGTCACAGAAGATACAGAGAGCCATTGTTGCTCACAGACCCAGAATTGTTTGTGTGGTTCTGCCCTAGGACTTCCCTTACGCTCTTCTCTAGGACTTCCCCTGGACTCTTTCTTGGGACCTTTCTTGGACTTATGTCTGAATGTCCCCTGGACGCTTACTTGGGACCTTCCCTGGATTCTTTCCTTGGCTCCACTAAGGATCAAAAGTTCTGGAATAAAAATTGGCAATTATAGTTTGTTTAAACATGATCTAAAGCTCCTCATTTGCTCAGTTATTCACAGGTCATGCTGGGTCTGGGATCTGGATTCATGGGAATGCTGATAATCACCAGATGAAGGACCATTGAAGAAGCAGGATCAAAGAATGACCTAACTAAGGGTCAGTTTTGAAAGCTCCAAGATCAGTGTAGACAGAATTCCAGCAGATTTGCCTACTGGAATGAAGGAAAAAATGTTCTTTAAAAGAGGCTTAGGCTGATTTCCCACTACAGCTGCCTCGGGGTTGCGCCGCCGTTTGCCCCGATACTATTAGTCAATTTCACACCCAAAGCCGCGGGGCTGCATTTGACCTGCGGCTTTGCCCGATTTCCCCTGCAGTTTTGTGATCCTGTTTTTTGAGGATTACGAAACTGCGGGGGAAATCGGGCGAAGCCGCGGGTCAAAATGCCGCCCCGCGGCTTCGGGTGTGAAATTGACGAATAGTATCGGGGCAAACGGCGGCGCAACCCCGAGGCAGCTGTAGTGGGAAATCAGCCTTAATGTATAGAAATTGGCAGCTGAAGCTTTTCATGGCATAGAGGTAGACCACAACACCATCTGGAAAATGGCATTCCGTCAAGCTTCTATTAAAGAGATAAAGGGTTTTTGTCCAGGCCAGTTTACTAGTTCCATAGCGCTGACAAAAGTACTTGTATGTTTGTCTCATTCCACAAGTTTCCGTATCTCTTGATAAGGCCTCTTGGGTAGGGGAGGAAGAGAATTAGTAGGTAAATAATTTGTTTTTTACCCTTACGATAGTCAGTTTTGGTCCAGACACAAATGCAGAGCTTCATGCGGAGGAGCAGGAATCAAACGAGGTTCTCCAGATTAGAGCTCGCCTTCCTTAACTACTATACCACTCTGCCCCCCACTACTATACCACTCTGAGCTAAGAGCTCAGGGTGGCCAAAATAATTTGTTCCACCTTCACTTTATCCCCATGACAGCTCTGTGAAGCAGGTTAGGTTGGGAGAGAGTGACTGGCCCTAAAGTAAAACAGCAATATCATGGCAGCTGCTTTGAACCTGGGTCTCCAAAGATTACCTAATATGCTAGTTCCCAGAGTATACTGATATCAACAAGAATAATACCACCACCAACGAACATCCTGCTTCTCCTTTCAACAGGAAAACAACTCATACAAACAAATTTTGAAAAGTGGGGATTGCATCAGTCAGTATTTTAGCTGTGTCCAGTACGAAAAATGAAGTAAAATCATAAACAAATGAAAACTGGTAGACAGACGGTGGCAGACAACAAAGAAGTCCATTTAATATCTGGATCCTTTTCCTCCAAAGAATTTCTGCAGTGCCCGTTTCACATCCTTGTTCCTCAGACTATATATCAGAGGGTTGAGCATGGGAGTCACAGCTCCGTAGAAAACAGAGACCATCTTGTCCTTGTCAGAGGTATATTTGGATTTTGGTTGAAGGTACATGGACATGGCTGAACCATAGAAGATGCCAACTACAGTAAGATGAGAGCTACAGGTAGAGAGAGCCTTGCTCCAGCCCTGGTCAGAACGGATCTGCCAAACTGCCAAGCCAATTCGCAAATATGTCACCAAGATAAAAGCGAATGGTACAATAAGGGCCAGTACGCCACTGATAAAAGATACAATATCACTGAAGTGGGTGTCTCCGCAGACCAGCTTGCCAACTGTTTGGGCCTCGCATGTGAAATGATTGATGACATTAGAGCCACAGAACCGTTTAGGGCCTGTGACCGTAGGAATGAGGGTCAGGATAAAACCAGTGCCCCAAGTTCCAATGGCCATTTGGACACAAACTTTCCAGTTCATGATCACTGTATAGTGTAAGGGGCTACATATAGCCACAAAGCGGTCATATGCCATGACAGCCAGGAGGACACACTCTGTGGTGCCTAGATACAAGCACATGTATATCTGGGCCATGCAGCCCATGAAGGAAATGGTAGTTCTCTCTGTGGTGCAGGTAAC
This sequence comes from Gekko gecko, assembly GCA_029375565.1. Lineage (NCBI taxonomy): Eukaryota > Metazoa > Chordata > Lepidosauria > Squamata > Gekkonidae > Gekko > Gekko gecko. The sequence goes on from JAPDNY010000002.1 coordinate 289,203,421, forward strand.
CAAGGCCTGGGGGACACTGCTGCTGGTGTAGCAAATGTCCAAGAAGGAAAGGTTACTGAGGAAAAAGTACATGGGGTTATGCAGGTGGGAGTCGGTAACGATCAGTATAACCATCAGGCCATTCCCCAGCAAGTTGATGAGGTAGATAACTAGAACAATCCAAAAGAAAATGGTCTGAAGAAGAGGATGGTTTGAGAGACCAAGCAAAATGAATTCAGTCACCACTGTTTCACTGTTGTTGTTCATCACCTGCTTTGTATCTTCTCCTCTGGGCACGGAGTTGTGTGAGGAGACTGCTTATAAATGTCTAGGCTGTCAATTGGAGAAAATGGGTAGCTGAAAAACAAAATGAACACTCACTGGTTAACAGTCATAAGCCTTGTATCAGACCAAGTTACAGGAAGAATAAAGGTATAAAAGGAAAGATGTCCATTTGTTTGCTTGCTTCTTTTCTTGTTTAGGTTTTCAAATGTCATTAAAAAGTCAAACTTCTCTTAGTTGTAGGCATGCCTGAATACCTGGGCTGTGTGATTTTACAGAATGCAGCTTGGGTTCTTTGGCCTGAAAAGTTTAAATTAAATTTTCCTTTTTACCCACTTTATCCTAAATTCTCTGTATTCTAGCATGCCAACAACTATACTAAACTAAACTAAACTAAACTAAACTAAACTAAACTAAACTAAACTAAACTAAACTAAACTAAACTAAACTAAACTAAACTAAACTAAACTAAACTAAACTTGACATTGACTTTGACTTTAATACAATTTGCAAACCTAAATAGTTGCTTCTTGCTTACATGTTTAGTTGCAGTCTGATGCTGTACCTAACTCTCCGTAGCATAGAAAAGGATTAGAGTTTATTGAGCGATAATCATTTGTAAGTTATAGAAAGAGATGTCATCACAGTTGACGTACACCAACCACATAGAGTTTTCAAGACACGAAATAAACACAGGTGGTTTGCAATTGCCTGCCTCTGTGTAACAAGTCAGGGTTTTGTTGGTGGTCTCCCATCCAAGTTCTACTCAGGGCTGACCCTGCTTAGCTTCTGAAACCTGATGAGATCTGGGCAGGTTGAGCTATCCAGGTCAAGGGGATCGGTTTCATAAACCACTATAATATGGGCTTGAAGATAATTGAAGCAGAAACATCTATACATTCATAATGCACAATCAAACTTGTCAAGTTCTCCCGGTTTGTAGTTAGTTGAGCCCATTGTAGAAGGAGAGAATTTACTCTTCCTAAGAAGACTGACTAGAAGAAAACGCTATGCCTCTTTCATTGGTCTTCAGCCCATTAATTACACACATATGCAGCCTTGTTTCGGGACCTCATGATCTGATGCACAGGACTAGGAAGAGGAGGGAAGTTCAGGTAAGAAGTCCAGTGGCACCCTGTTGACTAATGCTGTTTCTTCCAGAATAAGCTTTTGGGAGTCAGGAGAACTCACTTTATCAGATGCATAGCTGGACCATCCATAGAAGATACATATTTATGCCATAAATTACAAGCAGAAGAAGGGTGGAAATAGAGACATGTTAGACAGGGAGGCCAGTTGGAAAAAATAACCAAGCAAAGAGAAATCATTTTGTTCAGGGCAGGCGAAGACCACTCCTAATTGCTGAAGACGGGCAGAACAGGATTAACATAAAATCAGATGAAAGCAACCAAAGCACAGTGTGAAACATGACAAGCACAACACACTAACATCTGGAAGGACAGGTCACAATCTGGCCCTTTACAGATGCTAGTTAATTCTGCTTGTTATGTTTGATCCTGTCCCTTCCTTGTTTTCATCTGATTTCATGTTAACCCTACTCTGTCCATCTCCAACATTCCTCACCTACTCTGAATAGCTTGATTTCTCTTTTTTAAGATATGCTTTTTATTTTAGGAAACAAGGTAGCAATAAAAGGGATACAGAAAGAAAAAAAAGGGATTATATAACAAAAAGGGATAATAATTATCTTATGACATTGTGTGTGGTATAGCCAGGAGATCTGAAGATTGTCTGGCAGCCTTAACTCTTTCAGCATTATGCACCACTAGGTGGTGAGCTAGACTTATTGGGGCAGGGGGCTTGGAGAGCTCTGAGAGCTGTAATTGACCCAAAGTTATCCAGCTGGCTTCATATGGAGGGATGCGGATTGAACCCAGCTCTCTAGATTAGAGTCTGCTACTCTTAACCACTACACCTTGGAGAAAGCAAATCCTTCCTAACTATTAAGAAATGTATAAAACTTCTAGATCACTTTAGTTTGGTTATATGAGCTTGGAGATTATGCTTTACCCAGGTTTTTTTTTGGCATTTCTCTGTCTCTAACCACCTCACCCTATGGAAAATTTCTAACAGTTCCTCATTACTGAAGATTGTTTATGCTTGTTTGAACACCGCTCTTTCAGCTGTCCTATATGGGAGATGTTGTAATCTGCCTTATTTGGACAGGCTTTGCCACTGTGGCCTGAATAGGGTTGACTCCTTACCCCACACGATACTGAAATGCCTTTACTACGATTTCTATTGTGAGTTATGGATTGCCCTTATTTTAACAACATTACCTTCTACCTTCTACCTTATCACAAGATAACACAGTCACTTATCTGTAGGTGGATAGAGATCCAAGGATTACACTGAATGTGGCCAAGTCTCTCCCCACCATATTTTCCTTAAAGAAATAAAGGATTCTTTTTTTGTTGCTCAAGATCGTTAGACCAAAGGAGCTTGCAAAAAAGAAAGGAAAGGAAAGGAATTCAATAGGCTTAGAAGGGTGTAGGTTTGGATTACACTCTGGATCTGTTAGTCAATTATATTTTTCTATCTCCCTTCCCACTGAAGAGTTCAGAGAGGCATACATTGTTCTCCCTTCCTCATTATTTCCTCAGAACAACGCTGTGAGGTAATTTAGGTTGAGAAAAAGTGACTGGCCCCAGGTCACCGAGTGAGCTTCATGACAGAGTGAAGATTCGAACCTAGGTTTCCCAGCTCCGAATCCAACACTCTTAGAGAGGGACCATTGCTCAGTGGTAGAGTCTCTGTTTGGCATGCAAAGGTTCAGTCCCTAGCATCTCCAGTTTAAAAGGATGAGGTAGTAGTGATGCGAAAAACCTCTCCCTGAGACCTTAGAGATCCACTGCCGCTCAGCGAAGACAATACTGACCTTGATGGAAACAATAGTTTGATTCAGCATTAGGCAGAGTCACAGGAAGCAGATGGGGACTGAACTTCTGAATTTGGATTCCACAAAGATCTCCTTCACCCTCCTTGTGTTAAGCAAGACCCTTACTCTAAACACTCACCTGGGTTGGAGGAAGTAGAATGGTTTGAACCACTTGAAGCTTGTCACCAGGTAAGGAAACTTGAATGTAATATTTTTCAGAAGCTGTGTTCCATTTCTTCTTCAGAACAGCATCAGAAAAGAAGGTGAAAAAATGAGGGAGTGGGGAATACAAGCCCCCTCCACAGAACCAAGTTTGGCTTTTCAGAGAACTCATCTTCAAGATATTTCAAAATAAGCAGACTCAGTCTGTGGTAATGAAAACCTCTTAGTGACTTCCTAGTGATTCATATTTCTGTTTAAAGAAACTCTGTCATTCAGGGAATTGTGAGCGTCTGGCTGCGTCCCATCAGATTGTCCTCGAGCTCCAGGGACCAGATGAACCTAATAGGAAAATGGTGGCAACAGAGACAAAACGCACAGTGCACAAGAGAACATGACTGATATACAGAAGCATTTTCAGGCCAATTTCTCTCTGGAGGGATGCACAGCAGCACAGAAAAAAAGGGTGTTATGTCTGCTGACCGACACTAAGTGACAGCGACCTTTACCAGAGCTTGGTACTCAAGAGATAATAGGGACTAGGATCCTGAAACCTCAAGCGGTCACCAATAGGAACTTTGGTGGGAAGTTTAAACCCACCAATGGGATCTGGGGGCGGTCCACGGGGACTGTATATAGTTGGCCATCTGGCCAGTAATTGTTGTTCTGTTGTGTACTAGTAAACCATGTGCCAATTATCATGCTGTTTCCTGAGTCCTTAATGCGTGGAACCCACTACACAACAAAGGGGGAAATGGCCAAGTTTAATCTGAACTAGTCCATGTCCTGTTTCTCACAAGCTAACAAGCAAAAGGTCTTTAGCTGGACCTCTGGCCCCATCTTTAGGCTAAATAGCTGTAGAAAGAGGGTGAAAAAATTAGACTAACTAACACCTTGGTCGACATTAGTTTGCCACCAGAATAACTTTCCTCATTTCTCTCCTGTGCTCAAAGGCACGGATTATATTTCAACAGTGTGTTGCAGTGGTTAGATTATTGGACTAGGATTTGGGAGACACAGGTTCGAATCTCCTTCCTGCCATGGAAGCTCACTGGGTGATGTGAAGCTAGTCACACCCTCTCAGCTTTGACTACCTCACAGGCTCTTAGATCAAGTTGGGTAGCCATGTTTGTCCGTCTGTAGCAGTAGAAAAGAGTAAGAGTCCAGTAGCACCTTACAGACTAACAAAAAATTGTGGCATGATATGAGCTTTCATCAGTATGACTAGGAGGCTGGCTATGAAGCTCTTGGGAGGAAGCTGAAGGGAAGGGGGCACAGGTGGTGGTCTCTCTAGTCCTTCCTGTCATAGGAAGGGGCAGGGCTCTTTTTGGGCAGGAACGCACATAAACAGAGTTCCGGCTGGCTCCCAAATTGGCCACGCCCAGCAGGAACTCATTAGCATAACAGGCCACACCCAGCAGCAGAAACTCATTAGGACTGGCTACATTCGGGGTGTGTGGCCTAACATGCAAAGGAGTTCCAGCTCCAAAAAAAGCCCTGGGTTTTGACAACAAACAAGGTAACCAGAATAAGAAGCAAAAGGTGGGTGTGGCTGGATGACCACACTTCTGGTAAAATGGGGGTGTGGCCTAATATGCTAATGAGTTGTGCTGTCAAGGGTGTGGCCTAATATGCTAATGAGTTCCTGCTGGGCTTTTTCTACAAAAAAAGCCCTGGGAAGGGGAATACGATGGGAGAAGATGATAATGGAGGTGAACCACTGGCTGCATTGGTGGTGCTGGCAGGAGCAATTTGGATTCTGGGACCATAGGCTAGGTTTTCTGGATGACAACCTACTAGCACATGATGGACTTCAACTGCCAAGGTCAGGAAAGAATGTGTTTGGCAGAAACCTGGGGAGATTCATCAAGAGGGCTTTAAACTGATACCACAAGGGGAAGGAGATGACCAACACAGCTGATTTAAAGGAAGGAGAGCTAGCTACAGAAGCCCACGTTGGAGGGCTGGGTCTAATGGAGTCAAAGGTGCGGGGCTCCTGGTGTCTATGTACCAATGCCCAAAGTTTGGGCAATATGAAGGAAGAACTTGAGCTTTTAATGCAGACGGAGAGATATGATTTAGTAGGCATTACAGGGACTTGGTGGGATGATTCCCATGACTAGAATGTAGTAGTGGATGGATATGAGTTGTTCAAGAAAAACTGAAAGGGTTGAAAAGGAGGCGGAGTGGTGCTGTATAAGAGGAGAGGGTTTGTTTGCCAGGAAATAGTGGAGGAGGAGGGCTATAGCCCAGTGGAAAGTATCTGAGTAAGGATAAAGGAAGGAAGTACAAACTGTATTGTGGCTGGAGTCTGCTACAGACCTCCTGACCAGAATGAAGAGGTGGATGCTCTCATCCTTGAACAGCTTGACAAGGTATCCAAACAATATCACCTGGTAGTTATGGGTGACTTCAACTTTTCTGATGTGTGCTGGGAGACAAACTCTGCAAAGCGTTCACAGTCATGCACATTCCTGACCTGTCTGTTCCACAACTTCCTTCATCAAATGGTCGAGGGAGCTATGAGGGGCTCAGCCACGCTTGACTTAATATTGACCAACAGGCAAGAGATGGTAGATGGGGTGAAGGTGGTGGGGACCTTAGTGGGAAGTGACCATGTCCTGCTAGAATTCCTTTTGCTGTGGGGGACCACAGAAGTTCATAGGCACACATGTAAGTTAGCTTTCAGTAGGGCAGACTTTAATAAACCCAGACACATTCGATGAGCAAGACTGCTGGAAGGGAAAGGAGCAAGTGAAGGGTGGGCTCTCCTAAAACAAGAGCTCTTGCAAGCTCAAGCCATCACTATTCAAATAGGAAGGAAACTTGGTAGGGAATCCAAGATGACAATATGGATGAACAGAGAACTCTGTAATGTGCTAAGGGAGAAAAAGGAAATGTTCCAGAAATGGAGGCAAGGACATACCTCTAAAGAAGAGCATCTGTGGGTTGCTAGGCACTATAGATCAGCCATCTGAGAGGCCAAAGTTCACAGTGAGCTAAGTTGGCCAGGGAGGCTTGCTACAACAAGAAAATCTTCTTCAGATATGTGAGGAGCAAACGCAAGATAAAAGAGACGATGGGCCCACTGTTAGATGAAAATGGAGAGACTCTGACAGAAGACAGAGAGAAAGCAGGAAGGCTTAATGCTTATTTTGCCTCATTTTTTTCCCCTGAAGTGGTGGCGCAGTGGGTAAAAGCCCCTGCATAACTATAACATCTGAACTGCCAAGCTTTGTCAGTTCTCGCCCCGCGCTGGTGTGAGCAGCCAAGCCTTGTCCTTAGCTCATCGTCCACCTAGCGATTCGAAAGCTTTGGCAAGTAGATAAATTGGGGACCACCCACTAGGGGTGGGCACACCAACCCCTTTAGGGAGGTGTTAGCTGCTGTGGGAAGACGGCTGCTACGTTGTGAGATCGGAAGGTGGAAAATCTGTGTCGGCATTCCCTGCAGTGGAGCGAATCGGCCAGGCGGTGGCAGTGTGACAATGCAACATCATGAGTCCTGACGTCATCAGCCGGCCGACAGAGGAATATGCCGTCGGAACACGCCTGATTCAGCCTGCAGACAAATCCTCCCAAGTGTCTACAGTGTGTGTCTAATAATTGTATGTGTTGTCTCCCCTATTCCCCCATGAATATTGTTAGTCCAGTTGTCAAAAACTGTAAAATCGCTCTGAGCCCACAGGTGTGTGGGAAAAAGTGATCAATAAATTGAAAGTATTATTATTTATTTATTTATTATTAAGAGAACCGGCTTATCTAGGGATGATAGTATGCAAGGCACGGTGTCCTGACTACTGGTTGACATGGACGGAGAGGTAGTACAGAAGGACCTGGCTGCATTGAATGAGTACAAATCAACCAGGTCAGATGGTGTGCACCCAGGAGTGCTCAAAGAACTTTCTAGAGAGCTTGTAGAGTCTTTGTCCATCATCTTCCAGACCTCTTGGAGGACAGGAGATGTGCTGCAAGATTGGAGGAGGGCAGATGTTATCTCAATTTTCAAAAAAGGGAGGAGGAATGACCCAGGAAACGACAGGCCGGTCAGTCTGACCTCTGCCCCAGGGAAGAGACTGGAGCAGATTTTAAAAGGATTGATCTGCAAGTATCTAAAGGGCAACTTGATGATCTGGGGAAGTCAGCATGGATTTGTCCCCAACAGGTCCTGCCAGATCAACATAATTTCCTTCGTTGATTGAGTGACGAGTTTACTGCATTAAGGGAATGCTGTTGATGTTGTTTACCTGGATTTCAGTAAAGCTTTTGACAGGGTTCCCCATGATGTTCTGATGGGTAAACTAAATGACTGTGGACTGGACTGTAGGATAGTTAGGTGGATAGGGAACTGGTTGGAGAACCACACTCAAAGAGTAGTTGTCAATGGCATTTCATCTGAATGGTGGGAGGTGTCCAGTCGGGTGCCACAGGGATTGATTCTGGGCCTGATACTTTTCAATATTTTTATAAATGATCTGGATGGAAGTGTGGAGGGCTTCTTGTTAAATTTTCAGATGATACCTAATTGGGAGGAGCAGTGAACACACCAGAAGTTAGAGACAGAATTCAATGAGATCTGAACTCACTGGAAAAGTGGGTGGATGTGAACAAGGATAAGTACCGAGTTCTACGCCTGGGTAACAAAAATGAGGAACACGCATACTGCATGGGGGATACACTGCTGGGTAGCAGTGTGTGTGAACAAGATCTTGGGGTATGGGTGGACCATAAGTTAAATATGACCAACCAGTGTGATTCAGTGACAAAAAAGGGTAATGTGATCTTGGGGTATATCAACAGAGGCATCACATCTAAATCACAGGATGTCACAGTCCCGCTGTACGCTGCATTGGTCAGTTTGCACACGGAATATTGTGTGCAGTTCTGGAGGCCTCACTTCAAAAAAGATGTGTACAGAATGGAGCAGGTGCAGAGGAGAGCGACGAGGATGATTGGGGGCCTGGAGACCAAGCCCTGTTGAGGAAAGGCTGAGGGACTTGGGAATGTTCATTCTGGAGAAGAGGAGGTTGAAGGGGGCATGATGGCTCTCTTGAAGTATTTGAAGGGCTGTCCCTTAAAGGAGAGCAGGAAGCTGTTCCTCTTGGCCGCAGAGGACAGGACTCGCAATAATGGGTTTAAATTCAGGGCGGGAAGGTACTTGCTGGATATTAGGGAAAACTTTTTTACGGTAAGAGTTCTTCAACAATGGAATCAGCTGCCTAGGGAGGTGGTGAGCAGCTCCCCCTCACTGACAGTCTTTAAGCAGTGGCTGGACAAACCCTTGTCAGGGATGCTCTAGGCTGATCCTGCACTGAGCAGGGCGTTGGACTAGATGGCTTGTATGGCCCCTTCCAACTCTGTGATTCTAGGATTCTATGAGTCATGGCTGACTTCTTCAGAATGTATCTGAAGAAGTGAGCAGTGACTCACGAAAACTCATACCCTATGACAAATTTTGTAAGGCTTTAGGGTGCTACTGGAGTCTTAATCATAAAATGGAGGGGAGAAGAATGATGCAAACCACTTTGGTCCCCCCTCAAAAAAAGTAGGATATAAGTGAAATAAATAAACTCTCCAGTGTACTTTGATCTAAGTATGTCGATGTATCAGAGTGCAAAGTGGATCTGGATCATCTGTGTTCTCCAACACCACCTGTAACTATACAACTCACACCCAATGAAACACCTTTGCCAAGAATGGAATATTAGCCACTGGGGGAGGGGTAGTTGTTTAGGTCATTAGGGTCCAGGGGGGTGCCTCTCTTCAAGGGGGGGTGCCTCTCGTTATTTCTATGTGCTATATTTTCCCTTTAAGACCGAGGGAGGCCAGGCTAGCTGCTACTAGGGCCGGGGCCTTTTCGGTGGTGGCCCCTACCTAGTGGAATGAGCTCCCGGAGGAGATCAGGGCCCTGTGGGACTTTTCTCAGTTCCGCAGGGCCTGCAAAATGGAGCTCTTCCGCCAGGCATTTAATTAGGGGCGGCTGCTGCTGGAGTGCCCGGCCCGTAACTGTACCATCGAGCAGCTGCCCTGAGAGCTGATGAATAGAATAACATCTGGAACATCTAGTGCTCACCATCGAGCGGTTGTCATATGAGTTGGCGAGCAGAAGAACATCCAGCTTTTGTGGAAACCATCTGAAGCGCCCTATTTAATTGAATTTAATTGCTGCCAGCATTTTGTATTGTATTATCTTAATTGCTGTGTTTTAACTATGCATGTTTTATTTGTATTTTATGCTAATTGGAAGCCACCCTGAGCCTGCTTGCGGGGTAGGGTGGGGTATAAGATTGACAATAAATAAATAAAATAAATAAATTGTTTTCTTTTAACATTAACACCCCAGACCATTTGAATGCCTCCCCGATCCTTCCAGGACCCCTCCTGGCCCGTCTGTCTTGGAGTTGCCAGAGGGGGTCACTCTCCAGGCCTTCCCTCTTTAGCCATGCATGCACAGAGGTTTTGGCTGTAGGCGTGGGCGTGGCCAACTCAGAAGCCAGCTGTTCTTGTGCGTTCCTGCCCCAAAATAGCCATGCATCCTACCGTACCTGCAAGAAGCACAGGGTGGCATACATAATTCGCTCCAACTCCATTTTATTCTTACAACCACCCTGTGAGGTAGGTTAGGCTAAGAGAGACTGATTGTACCGAAGTAACAAAGAACACATAATGGCAGATTGTTTGTTTTAATCTTGGTCTCTGACATGTTTGTCTTCAGACTTCATTGATAACAACAACAATACATAACAACAACAATAATGATAACCCCCACAGGAGGCGGCAGGGGCTACAAGCATGGATGGCTTCAAGAGGGAGTGTTAAAAGGGTTGGAACACCTTCCCTATGAAGAAAGGTTGAGGTGCTTGGGGCTCTTTGGCTTGGAGAAACGACGGCTGAGGGGTGACATGATCGAGGTTTATAAGATTATGCATGGAATAGAGCAGGTCGAGAAAGAAGTATTTTTCTCGCTTTCTCACAATACAAGGACTCGTGGGCACTCAGTGAAATTGCTGAGCAGTCGGGTTAGAACAGATAAAAGGAAGTCCTTCTTCCCCCAAAGAGTGATTAACACATGGAATTCGCTGCCACAGGAGGTGGTGGCAGCTACAAGCATGGACGGCTTCAAGAGGGAATTGGATAAGCATATGGAGCAGAGGTCCATCAGTGGCTATTAGCCACAAGGTATAGATAGGGACTCTCAGTCTGGGGCAAGGGATGCACTGTATTCTTGGTGCTTGGGGGGGGGGTCAACAGTGGCAGTGCTTCTAGTGTCCTGGCCCCACTGCTGGACCTCTTGATGGCGCCTGGTATTTTTGGCCACTGTGTGACAGAGTGTTGGACTGGATGGGCCATTGGTTTGATCCGACATTGGCTTCTCTTATGTTCTTATGTAATGAATATCCTGCTTCTCCATGAATGGGAAACCAACTCATACAAAAAACAAATTAAAGGAAGACTGCATTAGTCAGCACTTTAGAGTCCAATATTAAGAATGAGTTAAAATAATCCACAAATGAAGAGTGGTCCAGAGATGGTGGCCGAAGGCGAAGAAGTCCATTTAATATCTGGATCCCTTTTCCCCAAAGAGTTTCTGCAGTGCCCGTTTCACATCCTTGTTCCTCAAACTGTATATCAGGGGGTTGAGCATGGGAGTCACAGCTCCATAGAGAAGAGAGACCATCTTGTCCCCGTCAGAGGTGTATTTGGACTTTGGTTGCAAGTACATGGCCATGGCTGAACCATAGAAGATGCCAACAACAGCTAGGTGAGAGCTACAGGTAGAGAGAGCCTTGCTCCATCCTTGGTTGGAACGGATTCGCCAAACAGCCAGTCCAATTCGCGAATACGTCACCAAGATAAAAGTGAATGGTACAATGAGGACCAGTACACTGCTAATAAAAGATACAATATCACTGAAGTGGGTGTCTCCACAGATCAGCTTGCCAACAGTTTGGGCCTCACAAGTGAAGTGGTTGATGACATTAGAGCCACAGAACCGTTTAGGGCCTGTGATCGTTGGGATGAGGGTCAGGATAAAGCCAGTACCCCAAGTTCCAATGGCCATTTGGACACAAACTTTCCAGCTCATGATCACTGTGTAGTGTAGAGGGCTGCATATGGCCACAAAGCGGTCATATGCCATGACAGCCAGGAGGACACACTCTGTGGTACCTAGATACAGGCTGATGTGTACCTGGGCCATGCAGGCCACTAAGGAAATGGTTGTTCTCTCTGTGGTGAAAGTAACCAAGACCTGTGGGAGGCTGCTGGTGGTGTAGCAAATGTCTAGGAAGGAGAGGTTGCTGAGGAAAAAGTACATGGGCGTATGCAGGTGGGAGTCTGTAACGATCAGTGTAACCATCAGGCCGTTCCCCAGCAAGGTGGTGAGGTAGACTACCAGAACAATCCAGAAGAAGATCACCTGAGCCACAGGATGGTTTGAAAGACCAAGCAAAATGAACTCCGTCACCACCGTCTCAGTGTTGTTGTTTATCATCTGCTTCACATCTTCTCCCCTGGGCAATGAGTTGTGTGAGGAGACTGCTTTAATGTCTAGGCTGTCAATTGGAGAAAATCAGTAGCTGAAGAATAAAAAGAACACTCTCTGATTAACCGTCATAAGCCTAAGTCAGAGGAAGAATAAAGCTATAAAAGAAAAAAAACCCCAGAATTTGCCTGTTCTTGTTTAGGTTTTCACATTTTATTAAAATTAAAAGTCAAACTTCTCTTAGTTGTAGGCATGCCTGAAAAACTGGAATGTAGGATTTCACAGAATCCATATTGGATTTCTGCTGCAAAGTTTAAATTAAATTTTCTTTCTTACCCTCTGTATCATAAATTCTCTGTATTTTTGCAGGGCAATAATTAAAATAAATTTGACTTTGATTTTAATCAGATTTGTAAACCTAAACAGTTGCTTCTTGCATACATGCTTAGTTGCAGTCTGATGCTCTGTCTAAGGCCGTGATCACATGGGCAGTTTGGCCCGACACAGCCACTCCTCCCCTCTGGATCAAATGGGTGCATCCAGACAGCTACATCTGTTCCCCAGCCACACTTATCCCATCATAGCATGTCTTGGAGCCGGGTTAAAAAGGCACCACATCATGTGGCATTTTCAGTTCCCCGTGCAGTCATTGTGCATGGCAGGATGTCTGAACGTGGGGGAGTGCACACAGAATGGATCTGGCAGTCTGAACCAGCAGATCTGTTCTGCCGCTAGGGAGGGTTTTATATGCGCATCTGTGCACATGCACACGAGCACATGTGCACATATGTACACTTATGCACACATGAATTTTGATTTTTTGTTGTTGATGCTTTACCACGGGATGTCTCCGTGGGTAACCCACAGCTTGGTGTGCTGTGTGGCTGCTATGCCCCACAACACTTTCAGCCGGTTCAAGTAGAGGCAGCACCATATCATGCCAAGCTGCCAGTATGACCATGGCCTAGCTCTCAGTAACATAGACAATGACTACAGAGTTTATGGAGTGATAATTGTTCTCATGTTATAAAAAGCGGCATCAAGTCACAGCTGACTTACACCAACCACATAGAGTTTTCAAGGCACAAAACAAACAGAGGTAGTTTGCAATTACCTGCCTCCGTGTAACAACCCAGGGCTTCGTTGGTGGTCTCCCATCCAAGTTCTACCCAGGGCTGACCCTGCTTAACTTCTGAGATCTGATGAGATCCGATGAGATCCAGGTAGTTTGAGCTATCCAGGTCAGGGTGATCATTTTCATAAACCACTGTAATATGGGCTTAGTGATGACTGAAACACAAACATCTATACATACATACCAAACTTGTCAAGTTCATGTTTAGTTAAGCCCATTGTGCAAGGAGAGAATGTGCTCTTCCTAAGAAGACTGAGTAGAAGAAAATGCTATCCCTTTTTCACTGGTCTTCAAACCATTAACCACTCACATACGCAGCCTTGTTTTGTGACCTCATGATTTGATGCACAGGACTAGTAGGGACAGGTGGGAAGCTCAGTTACGCAGAAGTCCAGGGGCATCTTGTTGACTGACAACGTTTCTTCCAGAATATTTATTTATTTATTTATTGAATTTTTACCCTGCCCTCCCAGCCGAGGCCGGGGTAATAAGCTTTGGGGAGTCAGAAGAACTCACTTTATCAGGTACATGGCTGGTACATCCATAGGAGATATATATTTATGCTATAAGCTACAAGCAGGAGAAGGATGGGAGTAGACACATCTTAGAAAGGGAGCAAGTTGGAAACAGTAACCAAGTAAAGAGAAATCAATGTGTTCAGAGTGAGCATGAAGAACCCTTCTAATCATTGAAGATGGGCACAGCAAGATTAACATAAAATCGGATGAAATCGAGCAAGGCCCAGTGTGAATCATGACAAGCCCAACAAACTAACATCAGGAAGGGCAGGCACTATCACAGTCTGGCCCTTTGCAGGTGCCACTTATTTTTGCTCTGTTATGTTTCATCCTGTCTCTTCCTTGATTTCATCTGATTTCCTGTGAATCCTACTCTGTCCATCTCCAAAGTTTTTCACCCATTCTGAATAGATTGATTTCTCTTTGGTTATTGGTTCATGCTAGCTGTGGTATTAGAACCTTCCTCCTAGAGTGAGAACACCCAACCTAAGCTCTTGTTCAAGCCTGGTGGAGAGATGAATGAATCTCAAAGGTCGAATCTACATTTGCATTTTTGAATCAGTTTCATGCTGCATTTGCATTTTTAAATCAGTTCCATGCTGCTGTGACACTGTCTTTCTCTATGTTTGACATCGTCACAGCAGCATGAAACTGATTTAAAAATGCAAATGGAGATTCGACCTTAAGTCAGCACTCTTGGGTCAGATTCTCCCTTTGCATTTCCTTTTATAGGACAGTAGTAGATCAACAACAGTACATTCAGGAAGATTCAAACGTTCCCCCTCCCCATTTTCCCAGATATGGTAATTTTTAATGTGAGATCTTTGGGCATCTATTATTTTGCGTTGCAACTGTCCTGTTTGCAGAGAGCCAGAAGACACTGTTGACACAGGATAGCATATATTGGAGAGGAGCAAATGCAGTCCAAGTCTGTCTAGCTTAGGACATTATGAGTTCCTGCATTAATATTGCCTATATGTCTATGGGAATCTCAGGACGTACGTCACTGAAATAATTTTTGACTCCCACCATCTAACCAGTATTATTTTTAGGATCCTCCAGAAGTAAAAACAGCATATCACACACAGACTGCATTTTGTGCACTTATCACCTACGCAGGATGAATCCATGAGTACTGGATTTTAGCTAGAAGCACAAAGATTGCTCTGGGAGCCAGCTGCATCCTTTAGTTAAGCAAAATAATTGCTGAGATGACTAGGGCTCTGCAAGAGTAATTCGGCGTCTACAAAAAAACCTGAGAGATCCCTAGTTAGACCTCTGGTCAATTTTATTAACAATAAATAAATAATAAAAAGCAGTGGAAGGCCCAAATGTATGCCAACTCTGTATTCTTGGTAAGTAAAGGTAAAGGTTCCCTTGCTCGAAAGCCAGTCGAATCCGACTCTAGGGTTGCGGTGGTCATCTCCGTTTCAAAGCCGAAGAGCCAGCGCTGTCGGAAGACGTTTCCGTGGTCATGTGGCCGGCGTGACTAAACACCAAGGTGCACGGAACGCTGTTACCTTCCCACCGAGTTGGTACCTATTTATCTACTTGCAATTTCTTGCTTTCGAACTGCTAGGTTGGCAGGAGCTGGAACTAGAGACAGGAGCTCACCCTGTCATGCGGCACCCGGGTCTCAAACTGCTGAACTACTGACCTTCCACAGCCTGCAGTTCAGTGTCTTAACCACTTGAGCCACCGCAGCTCCATTCTTGGTAGAGAGGGGTTAATACTTCTCCCCTATGCAATTTCTCTGAAAGAGGTCATTCCCCCCCAACACAACTGGATGTACATGAAAGGTAGCTGTCATATAGGCACATACAGGTAACAGCTGTCCCCTCACATCTGCTTTTAGCTACTGAGGAAATATAATCCCTTCTCTTTAAAAGGTAACCTTTAAATTCTTGGTTTTAAAAGGACATCAGAACTTGGTATGGTGATTGATCTTACTTTTAATTTTATGTCGTATCTCACTGTTTGTAGCACTTGCTGTACAATCCTATACAGAGTTAATCCACATGGAGCCTATTGACTTCAGTGTATTTAGACTGGAGCGACTCTGCAAAGAATAGCAAAGCTTCATGTTTCCAAGTCCACTGAAGTCAATGGGCTTGGAAGAGTAACTGTTCTATTAGGATGGCACTGTTGTAGTGCCATTCTGAGCAGAGTTACACCTTCCTAAGCCACTGAATTCAGTAGACCAGTTCTATTCTCGCTGTATGCAAGAAACAGGGGAGAAATTATTTGGCCTAGTGAAGGATGATAAACTGAATCCTTACTATTAAGAAATGTGTAAAACATCTGGATCACTTTAGTTCAGTTATACAAGCTCAGAGAGTATGCTTTACCCAGTCCCCCCCAGCATTTCTGCATTTATAACCACCCCACCCTATGTAAAATTTCTAACAGTTCCTCATTACTGTAGATCATATATGCTTGTTTGAATGCTGCTCCTTCAGCTGTCCTATATGGGAGGTATTGTAATCTGCCTTGTTCATACAGGCTTTGCCACTGTGACATGAAAAGGGTTGACTCCTTGCCCACCGTGATACTGGCCCCAGGTCACCACATGAACTTCATGACAGTGGAGATTTGAACCTAGGTATCCCAGAGCCTAATCCAACCCACTCAGGGAGGGGCCATCACTCAGTGGTACAGCCACTGCTTGGCATGCAGAAGGCCTTAGGTTCAATCCCTAGCATCTTCAGTTAAAAGGAGGAGATAGTATTGATATGAAAAACCTCTCCCTGAGACCTTAGAGATCCACTGCCACTCAGCAAAGACAATACTGACCTTGATGGACCAATGGTCTGATTCAATATAAGTCAGAGTCATAGGAAGCAGATGAGGACTGAACTTCTGAATCTGGATTCCACAAAGATCTCCTTCACCCTCCTTGTGTTAGGAATAAGCAAGACTCTTACTATAAACACTCACTAGCGTTGGAGGAAGTAGAATGGTTTGAACCGCTTGAAGCTTGTCACCAGTTAGAGAAACTTGAATGTAAACTTGAAATTTTTTTTTCAGGTGCTAGGTTCCATTTCTACTGCAGAGCAGCATCGGAAAAGAACAGTGTCCTCAGGGTGATAAAACGAAGGAATGGGGAACGCAAGCCCCCTCCACAGAACTGAGTTCGGCTGGAAGGTTTTAAGAGAAGAACTCATCTTGAAGCTATTTCAGAATCAGCAGTCTCAGTCGGTGGGAATGAAAACCTCTTAGTTGCTTCCTAGTGATTCATATTTCTGTTTAAAGAAACTGTGCAGTTCAGGGAATTGTAAGTACCTGGCTGAATCCCATCAGATAGTCATAGACCTCCAAGGGCCAGAGGAACCTAATAGGAAAATGGTGGCAACAGAGACCAAACGCACAGTGCTCAAGGCCGAGGACAGACTGGCAATTTGCCCCGGTATCGAGTCGGGGCAAAAAAAACCCGGAGTAAACGATACCGGGTTTTCCCGTCCACACAGCGGGGGCCTCTGCCGGAAGAAACGGGACGGAGGCGCGCGGGAGCGTTCAGACTGCCGTGCCGGAGGCGCGCTATATTCGCTGTTTCCCCATTATTTCGGCTGTGGGCGTATGTGCGCATGAGCGCTTGAGCGCTCATGCGCTCATGCGCATAAGTGCATTTTGGCGATTTTTTTTTTTTTGCCCTGCAACGCCGGCACTGCATTGGGCAGTGGAGCGGAGCACAGCCAATCACAGTGCTGCTGCCTTGTGCCCAACGCGGGTTGCTCCCGGCTTTTCGCCTGCGCGTTCAGACTCCCCGGAAGCGGAGAAACACGCGACGAACGCAGGCTTTTGGATTTGCGAAGGCTTTTATCAGGTGTTTTTTTAAACCGGCTCTGAAGCGCGAGGGCTCCGGTAAGCTCCGGGTGGGGGACGCCAGGCAGATGTGCCTGTGTGAACGTTCCATTTACTCCGATATTGAGTCGCTGTCAGCCCGGGTCCCATCCCGCGGCAAATTGCCAGTCTGTCCTCGGCCCAAGAGAACACGACTGATATATTGAAGTATTTCCAGGTCACTTTTCTCTCTGGAGGGCTGCACGACAGCACAGAAAAAAGGGGAAAATGTCCAGGTTTAATGTGAACTAGTTCATGTCCTGTTTCTCTCAAGCTAACAAGCAAAAGGTCTTTAGCTGGACCTCTGGCCCCATCCTTGGGCTAAATGGCTGTAGGAAGAGGGGAGGAAATTAGATTAGCTAATACCTTGGTCGACATTAGCTTGCCACCAGAATAACTTTCATCATTTATCTCCTGTGTTCCTAGGCACAGATTATATTTCAACAGTGTGGTGCAGTGGTTAGATTATTTGACTAGGGTCTGGGAGACACAGGTTCGAACCCCCTTTCTGCCATGGAAGCTCACTGGGTGGTGTGAAGCTAGTCCCACACTCTCAGCTTTGCCTACCTCACAGGGTTTTGGGGAGGATCAAATGGAGGGGAGGAGAATGATGGAAACCACTTTGGTTCCCCTGGAAAAAAGTAGGATATAAGTGAAATAAGTGAAATAAATAAACTCTCCACTGTCCTGTGATCTAAGTATGTTGACGTATCAAAGTGGAAAGTGGATCTCAATCATCCGTGTTCTCCAAAACCACCTCTAGCCATATAGCCTCCACCAACACGAACACCTTCCCCAGGAATGGAATATTAGCCACTGGGAGGTAGTTGTTTAGGCCACTTGAGTCCAGGATATCTTCTTCAGGAGAGGTCTCACATACACCTCTTACCAGTGGCCAGAACTACATCCTTCCAAAGAGAGGCATTTATTACCTTCTGGATCCATAGAGACTTAATGTATAAATACAGGAAGTTGAACCTTTCATGACACGGAAGTAAAGAACATCACCTGGTCCAACACCTTTGAGGTTTATAAGATTATGCATGGGATAGAGCAAGCCGAGAAAGAAGTACTTTCCCCCCTTTCTCTAAATACAAGAACTCATGGGCACTCAATGAAATTGCTGAACAGTCAGGTTGGAACAGATAAAAGGAAGTACTTCTTCACCCAAAGAGTGATTAACACATGGGATTCACTGCCACAGGAGGTGGGGGCAGCTACAAGCATGGACGGCTTCAAGAGGGAATTAGATAAACATATGGAGCAGAGGTCCATCAGTGGCTGTTAGCCACAAGGTATAGATAGGAACTCTCAGTCTGGGGCTAGTGATGCTCTGTATTCCTGGTGCTTGGAGGGGGGGCAGCAGTGAGAGGGCTTCTAGTGTCCTGGCCCCACTGGTGGATCTCCTGATGGCACCTGGTATTTTTGGCCACTGTGTGACACAGAGTGTTGGACTGGATGGGCCATTGGCCTGATCCAACATTGGCTTCTCTTATGTTGTTATGTTCATAACCTATTATCCTTCCTTCCCTCCCTCCCTTCCATCTTCTGTCCTCTCCCACTAATACTTTCTTATATTCCAGCTTGTGCATGATAAAGGTAACTATTAATATAGTAATATACAGAAAGTTAGTTGCTGTAGATTTTCTGGGTCATGTGGCCGTGGTCTTGGCATTGTAGGACCTGACGTTTCGCCAGTAGCTGTGACTAGCATCCTCAGAGGTATAACACAGAGAGATGCAGTACTTTCTGTGTCGAGGTGAGCAGAAAAATCGTAGACAATATACAGAAAGGTTTCACAAATATTTTTATATCCGATTGTGAATGTACAGTTGGATGCTTTTCAATGATTTGACAGAATGCATAATGGGTTCTTTGTGCTTCAGAGTTTAAATTAAATTAATTTTTCTTTTTTACCCTCTGTATCATGAATTCTTGGTAGTCTTGCATGCCTACAACTAAAATAAACTGACTTTAATAAAATTTGCAATCTTAAGCAGTTGCTTTTTGCTTAACTGCTTAATTCCTGCCAGGTGCTCTTATAACTCTCTTCTCTACAGAATGCACAGAAATAATTGCAGAGTCTATGGAGTGATGATCAGTTCCATGGTTGTAGAAAGTGCCATCAAGTAACTGACTTTTAGCGACCCCTTAGGATTTTCAAGGCAAGAGACAAACAGCAACAAAAAGTATAACAATAATTGTAAACAGGGATGGGCATGACCCACATTTTTGCAATTTGGTTCATGATTCATGGCTGAAGCATGAACCAGTATGTTGGTTTGCAAACTGAACCAGTTCATGTAGGTTCATGGCCCCTGCTTTCTGCTCCTCAAAAGCATTTTGCAGGAAGCAGGCACTGAATCCCCTGCTTTCTGCTCATCACCAAAAGCAAGCCAATCTGAATCAGATTGTTTGGGTCTATTTTGTGGTAGTTTATAACCTATGGAACTTCCTCCTTGAGAGATCCATTAAGCTATTTCCTTGTTTTTATTTTTACTCAAGAAATTGCAAGATGGAAACTTTTTCAAAAAAGTGAAAAAGCAACTAATAAGTATATCAAGTAAATTCTCTTTTGCAAGACCAGTATGGGTTTCTGAGGTTGTTCTGCTTAGGGTTGTTTGCTTGGGGAGCAGAAAGTTGTAGGTTAAATGGCTCCAAGCCATTTAAGCCAAACAGTGGAGTGGCGGGGAGTAAAAAAGCAGGGATTTAAATGGCTCTGAGCCATTTAAACCCCTGCCTTCTGCTCTTCATGAACCCCCACAAACTGCCTTAAAATTTGTGAAAGTTTGTGGCAGCTCTTCAGTTCACAAAAATCACTTTGCGAACCATGAACTGGCCAAAATTCATGATGGACATTTAGTTCATGAGTCAGTTTGTGCCCATCTCAAATTTTCAACATTTTTTTTCCTTTCCATTTTCTTCTTAATTTGTTATTTTGTTTTACATTTGCCTTTTAGGCTTTATTTCCTGGTTTTGTTTTGTTCGCATGTGGTTATGTGCATTTTTGTGTAACTGAGTAATAAAACAAATTCACACAATCTTGCAAATGGAATGCATTCCTACTTCTGCTTTTCAGCTCACAAGTCAAAGAGAAATATGTTTTCTTATCTATTGATGGGCAACAGATTTGGTTAGGGCTGTGGACAGTCTGCTTGTCTGAGGAGACCATTTTATGCTTTCCTTCTAACAGTGATGAGAAGACATGTCCCCACTCTTCCACTGGAGCTAACTTGGATTATTGTATAATATATTTATATTTGTTCTGTCTACCGATCCTCATCCCTTTCTCTCTTATAGGAGGTGTGAGGTGTGTCACACTATGTAGATGATAAGTCTGTTCTCTTTATTTTATTTTTAAGGAGGAGAAGTCATGTGTCTGAGAGATGACCATCTAATACACTGCCCAATTACTCACATTTTTTTTTTAATTTGAAACCAATAGAGTTAAACACTTTGCAAGAAGCTTGTGCTCATGTGTGGGGGCTCTCTGCTGCTGTAATCCTCTCTCTGATCTTTTAGCTGCTGTGAAATAATGTTTTGCAATTTACACAGCATTGAACAACACTAGGCTTACAACAAAAAGTCTTTCCAAGGATTTGTTGACATCACCCCCTACGCCCCCACAGTTGGCTATTAGATTTTTTCTCACAAAAGGTTTTCTGAATTGTCACAAGGTAAAGGTAAAGGTTCCCTTGCTCGAAAGCCAGTTGAATCTGACTCTAGGGTTGCAGTGCTCATCTCCATTTCAAAGCTGAAGAGCCAGCGCTGTCCGAAGACGTTTCCGTGGTCATGTGGCTGGCATGATTAAACACCAAGGTGCATGGAATGCTGTTACCTTCCCACTGAAGTGGTACCTATTTATCGACTTGCAATTTCTTGCTTTCGAACTGCTAGGTTGGCAGGAGCTGGAACTAGAGACAGGAGCTCACTCCGTCATGTGGCACCCGGGTCTCGAACTGCTGAACTACTGACCTTCCACAGCCTGCAGTTCAGCGCCTTAACCACTTGAGCCACCGCAGCTCCTAACCTGAATTGTCATAGTGAGCCACAAAATAGTACAAAAACTCAGAGCTAAATTAATTTTGACTTGAGGTGATTTCTGGACAGATCTCTCCCAACCTTGTATCCAGAGCAAATTTGTTGCATATTGTAACTTTGCATGCAGACAGCGGGAGGATCAGGGAAGGAAGGGGTTAAGAGAATTCTCTCGCTCAGATACATTTGGCAGTTGGTTAGATGTTGAGCCTCTTTGGCGGCTGCTTGTCTTCTGTCTTATATATGGAAGTACAGTCAGGAGTGCAAAATCTTTATTCAGATGTTTTCTTCCCAAGTAGTCTCCAAAAGGCTCCTTTCACATCTTTGTTTCTAAAACTGTAAATCATAGGGTTGAGCATTGGGGTCACTGCTCCATAAAAGAGGGCAATAATTTTATCATGGTCAGAGACGGTCTTGCCTTGTGGCCGCATGTACATGGAGATGGCTGATCCATAGAAGATGCTGACCACCACCAGATGGGACCCACAGGTTGAAAAAGCCTTGCCTCGTCCCTTGGCTGAGTGCATGCGCACCACCGCCTGGGCAATGCGCCCGTAGGTCACCAAGATGAAACCGAAGGGCACAGCAAGGACAATAACACTGTTGATCATCATGACAGTGTCAGTCACATGTGCGTCTGAGCAGGCCAGCTTCAGGAACGCCTGTAGCTCACAAATGAAATGGTTGATGATGTTGTGCCCACACAACTGAGTGGGTTGAAATAGTCTGGGGACCAGGGTCATCACAAAGGCACTGCCCCAAGACAAGGCTGCCAACTGGATACACACCTTCCAACTCATGATGACGGTGTAATGCAAAGGGTTACACACAGCAGCAAAGCGGTCGTACGCCATGACAGCCAGCAAGAAACACTCTGCTATGCCAAGAAAGAGACTAATGTACATTTCAGTTATGCATCTGGCATAGGATATAGTGAGTCGGCGGAGGAAACAGTTGACTAGTAATTGTGGAACACTGCTGGTAGTGTAGAACATGTCCAAGAAGGAGAGGTTGCAGAGAAAGAAGTACATCGGTGTGTGAAGAAGAGGGCTGAGGATGATCAGGACAATCAGAAGGCTGTTACCAAATAGCGTGGTGAGATAGAATAGAGAGAATGCAACAAACACCACCATCTGAGTTCTGCGGTCTTCAGAAATCCCAAGCAAGATGAACTCGGTCACCTCGGTTGCATTGCTGTCCCCCATATGGAGCTTTGCCATTTTCTTCTGTGAAAGAAAGAGAAATACACCTCTTGGGAGACCCCACATCTTGGATATATTATGGATATTCTCTCTTCTTTCGAAATGTGGTTGGGATACTGCCCCCAAAGATCTTACAAGATCAGTGATTTAATTCAAAGGAAAATGAAGTCGATTTCTGGAACAGCAATGACTTCCCTTTGAAAGTAAGTTGTCTTTGAAGTCTATCTATCCAATATATTTCTAGACCTCACTTCCTCCAAGAAGTTTAGGGTAGCACATATAGTTTTCCCTTCCTTCAGTTTAATACGGTTCAAAGATGGAGCGCATTGGTTGGGGGCCATAAGGTATTCATATCTACGAGAAACTTGTAGCCCCCCCTTTTAAACATAGACATCATTAAGATAAAAAGTAGCAAGAGTGAACTAGCTATTCTTACATATTTTAAGGAGGCATTTCATGTATAGATAACCTTGAACGGTCTTTGAAGGTGTAAGATGAGCTAGCCAAGAATGTGCACTCTTATCAAGTGGGGCCATTAGCTATTGTTAGGATAAAACATTAAAATCCTATAGATATGGGTAGTTTGAATGGATCAAGAGCTTTTTCTCAGCAGGGGCTCCTTGCCTATGAGCTGCTTATTGTTGGAGTAAGATACTCATGTGACTGCTCTCCTTTCATCCTTTTTGTGACAATGACGATGGTATAATTTTCTGTTGATTTAGTCAATGTAAAGCATGAAATAATTATGCTTTAATAAAAGCTTAAAATGGAAGTGGAGAGTCTCTGATCGTATTTTACTTGTGTACTGTACCCATAACAAACCAAAAGCGGTACTGACATGTACCTGTGGCCAGGAGTTAAATGATCTATGAAAGGTAGCTACATGCCTAGGGCTTCTTGAGTGCATGCCTGTATCTGAAACAAGCTTCACCTGAGTCATCCAGAACAAGTAGCAGGAAGAGCTGCACTTCCTAAGAGCAGCTCGAAAGATACAGGGGCAAGACGAATTTTTAAGAAGAAGAAGAGGAGATTGGATTTATACCCTGCCCTTCACTACCCGAAGGAGTCTCAGAGAGGCTTTTACAATCCCTTCCCCTCCCTATAACAGACACCCCGTGAGGTAGGTGGGGCTGAGAGAGCTCTTTCAAGAACTGCTCGTGAGAGAACAGCTCTGAGAGAACTCATGACTAACCCAAGATCACCCCAACAGCTGCATGTGGGGGAGTGGGGACTCAAACCCAGTTCTCCCTGATTAGAGTCTGTGCTCCTAACCACTAGACCAAACTGGATCTTTGAAGCCAAAAAGTTGGCTTGAAACCAAGTCTGCTTTTTACATTTGATGTTCGGACCCAAAGTGGCATACATACTGTATGTATCTTTTGCCAGATAAAGCGGAACAACTCTTTATCCCCCATTTAATGCTAGGAACTTATGGAAATATACATTTTAATAAATAATGCAGGTAAAAAAAAATACCTTGTCAGACTGTAGACCAAAATGTAAAATGACATCTGTGAACATTTGTAAATATTTGTAAACATTTTCCCTTCTTTCTTTTTTCCTCCTAAACTTTCCTATTTTGTTTTTTTATTTGGCTTTTCTCCCCCTTATTATATCTTGTTCACGCATAGTTACGTGAGGTTTTTGTGGGACAGAGTACACAAATTGGACTATATTCCTGTTTCTTTTTGTTCTGCTCACAAGTCAAAGAGAAACACGTTTTTCTGTCC
Source organism: Gekko gecko (assembly GCA_029375565.1). Lineage (NCBI taxonomy): Eukaryota > Metazoa > Chordata > Lepidosauria > Squamata > Gekkonidae > Gekko > Gekko gecko. Next base: position 289,227,687 of record JAPDNY010000002.1, read on the forward strand.
ATTGGTGGGCAACAGATCTGGAAACTCTGCTGGTCTGAGGATATCAAGCTATCCATGTGTACTGAGGAAACCATGCAATTCTCCCAAATGGTCATAAGCAGACATTTCCCCACTTCTCCACTGGTGATAAAGTCTGATTTATCAATAACAGCCATGCATTCCTTTTTTTCGTTATTTTAAAACTGGCACACACCTAAGGCTTTTCAGAATTTACATGATAGAATACAATTCTACTGGCTGACTGGTGGCAACCTTAGATTGGCTGGTGGACTGCTTTTTGCATCAATATATCAACAATAATCCCATTACTTTTATTCTAATTTTATTTTCAGACAGTGAGATGTAATTAGGCTTGCTAGCCCCTCCAGTAAGGTTGCCAGGTCCCCTCCTCACTCTGGTGGTGGGATTTGGGGGGCGTTCCAGGAGTGGGTGGGGATGCCCCCAGGCCCTGCCCCCCAAGAACAACCACCCACCCACCCGCCCACCCTCTCCCTCCTCTCCTGCCCAATCCAAAAGGCCTTAGCTGGTCGGCGGAGACCACGTGGCCTGCCGACCAGCTGGACGGCCCTTCAAATTGGACAAGAGGGGAGGGAACAACTATGCACTCCTTGTATGTCTGAGTATTCATCCACTTCTCTCTTACATGCAGGTGATAATTCCATTCTCTTTATTTTATTTTTAAGTGATGGGAGTAAGTGGGAGGTGACCCACCTGATCCACTGCTCAGTTAATCTCAAGGGTCTGGATTGAAACTGACCGAGTAAATCTCTTCACAGTGGATTGATGTTCATATGTGAAGGGTTCTCCTTCTTCTGTAAGCCTCTCTCTGGTGTTTTAGCTGCTGTGAAACAATAAGTAAATTTGGGGATTCACACAGCATTGAACAACAATATGCTTATGAAAAAAAAGCCATCCCTGGGATTTGGAGAAAACTCTTTCCCCCCTCCAGCTGCCCATCAGGTCTTTTAAACAAAATGTTTTATGAGTTCTCATAGCGACCAGTGTTCCCTCTAAGCTGAGCTAGTGTGAGCTAGCTCACAGGGTTTTTTTTATCCTCCAGCTCACATATTTTTGTCTTAGCTCAGGAAGGAGGGCCGCAGAGCAAACTAATTTATGCAGTAGCCAAATCGCTCGCTCACAACTTCAATGCCAGTAGCTCACAAAGTAGAATTTTTGCTCACCAGACCCCACAGCTTAGAGGGAGCATTGTTAGCGACCCACAGAACAGTTCAAAACTCACAGTTGAGTTAGGCTCAGGTGGGTAGCCATGTTAGTCTGAAGCAGCACAACAGAGTCCAGAGGCACCTTTAAGACCACCAAAGTTTTATTCAAGGTATAAGCTTTTGTGTGCAAGGACACTTCATCAGATACAGTCAGATACAGAGCCAGTTTGGTGTAGTGGTTAAGTGTGTGGACTCTGATCTGGGAGAACTGGGTTTGGTTCCCCACGTCTCCACTTGCACCTGCTGGATAACCTTGGGCAAGCCATAGTTCTGATAAGAGCTGTCCTTGAAAGAATAGTTTCTGTCAGAGCTCTCTCAGCCCCACCTACCTCACAGGGTGTCTATTATGGGGAGGGGAAGGGAAAGGAGATTGTAAGTCACTCTGAGACTCTGAGTGAAGGGTGGGGTATAAAACCAATCTCTCCTCCTCCTCCTCCTCCTCCTCCTCCTCCTCCTCCTCCTCCTCCTCCTCCTCCTCCTCCTCCTCCTTCTTCTTCTTCTTCTTCTTCTTCTTCTTCTTCTTCTTCTTCTTCTTCTTCTTCTTCTTCTTCTTCTTCTTCTTCTTCTTCTTCTTCTTCTTCTTCTTCTTCTCCTCCTCCTCCTTCTCCTTCTCCTTCTCCTTCTCCTTCTCCTTCTCCTTCTCCTTCTCCTTCCTCTTGCATCACAGACTGTGATCAAATGCACCCATTTCTGCTTTCCCTGCCAAAGACAGTCCCTGTAGACACCATAGAATGTTCACCAACACATCAGAGATGAAAGACATCATTCTATAATGTAGGGCCCCCTTTCATGACAAGCCATGTCAAGTTGTCAAATGTTATGACAAGGGTGGTGAGGCACACAAAAGGAAAACACACTGCTGTGTGGTCACAGCACACTCCATTCTGGGAAGTCATAATCCCCTATCACTGTGCCATTTTTAAAAGCCATGTTTTAAGAAGAAGAGGAGGAGGAGGAGATTGGATTTCTACCCTGCCCTTCACTACCCGAAGGAATCCCAGAGCGGCTTACAATCTCCTCCTCCCCACCTCACAACAGACACCCTGTGAGGTAGGTGGGGCTGAGAGAGCTCTTTTGAGGACTGCTCAGGAGAGAACAGCTCTGAGAGAACTTGTGACTGACCCAAGGTCACACCAACAGCTGCATGTGGAGGAGTGGGGAATCAAACCCGGTTCTCCCAGATTAGAGTCTGCGCTCCTAACCACTGCACCATTTCCCCTGTGCCCTGCTCCTGTTGCAGTTCATCAGCAAAAACATACAGCTGTCCAAGTGGTTCCCGCTGGGGCAAATAGAAGCTGGAAGCAGGGGGCACGATTTTATCTAGCAAACCTGTCCAATTGATGATTCAGTTTCTGCAAATAGGACTAGATGGACCATGCGTGTTGCTCACTGGGATCAATTTAAAGTGTTAGCTATCCCATACAAAGAGACTGGATTTATACCCCGCCCTTCACTTGGAGTCTCAGAGCCTTCCTGTCTGCGAGGCTGCCTCTCCCCTTGTGCTCCGCCAGGACACCTTCTCTCGTCTGAGCAGGTCTTCTGCAGGTGCCAACCTTCAAATGGACAAAATCAACCACTGCCCTTCGCTGTGCCTTCTCTGTTGTGGCCCCCACCGTATGGAACAGCCAACCTAAGGAGGTCAGGAAGGCTCCCGCTCCCCTGGCTTTCTTCATAATGTGCAAAACTGAATTATTCAAGTGGGCTTTTCTATGCTGGCCATAGAGCCACACTGTACTAAACGTTTCACAAAGTTGCTAGGATAAATTATTGTCTATACAGTACTGTGTACAGCTTCCTGATCCTGGGATCCTACTGCGTAACGTTTGCATAGTTTAATATGGGCAATTTCACCCATGCTAAATAATGCCGTTTCGATCCACTTCGGCAACCGTTTGCGAGTGGATGTCGCCAGGGCTCTTTTTGTAGCAGGAACTCCTTTGCATATTAGGTGACACACCCCTAATGTAGCCAATCCTCCCAGAGCTTACAGTAGCCCCTGTAAGAAGAGCTCTGTAAGCTCCTTGAGGATTGGCTACATTAGGGGTGTGTCACCTAATATGCAAAGGAGTTCCTGCTACAAAAAGAGCCCTGGACATCGCCATTTCACACAGTAATCCAGGTGCAAAGTGCATTGGAATTAGATTGAAAGTGCATTATTCAATGTGTGTGAAAGTGCCCTGTGTCAAGTTAATACTTCTGCTTTGCTTCACTTCTGTTTTTAGACTTCTGGTTGGTTCTAACAATCCCAATTCCTATTGCATTGGCTATTGAATGTCCCGTCCTATCAATTGTATCGACTTGCTTTGTGGAATCCTCCTGGAGCCCAAGCAAGAAGGGCAGACTATGAACAAACAAACAAACAAATAAAATTAGCTGTTGTAGATCTTCCAGGTTGTCTGGCCGTGGTCTTGGCATTGTAGGACCTGACGTTTCGCCAGCAGCTGTGACTGGCACCCTCAGAGATATAACACAGAAAGATGGAGTACTCTCTGTGTCAAGGTGAGACAAAAATGGCAGGCAGGTAATTTTCATCTTGCCTTGACTCAGAGAGTCCTCCATCTGTTATACTTCTGAGGATGCCAGTCACAGCTACTGGCAAAACGTCAGGTCCTACAATGCCAAGACCACGGCCACACAACCCGGAAAATCTACAACAGCTAATGAACTCCAGCCGTGAATGCCTTCGGCAACATAAATAAGTAAAACTTAACTTGCTTACAATACCCGTTTCATCTTGACCCGAGTACCTCATAGAATGGTGTTGTGTTCTTCACAGCTCAAAACGAACAGCCGTTTCAGTTGTCTTGCTTCCGCGGTTGGCAGCACTCTGCATGGCAGCCGGCTGGGTATGTTTGCATTGATCGACCTGTTAATATACTTGCCTGAACTAACTGCAGGGGTCTCAAAAGCCAAAAGCAGCTTATACTTCTAGCAGAAGATCTGGCTGTTCAATCTTTTGTGAGACGTACAGCAGAAGTACTAGGATGGTGGTGGTGGTGGTGGGGAAGGAACCCTATTCTTCTCAGCCTTGGGGATCATTCAATTAATTCATCCCCATGTAAAATCTATCCACGGAGGGTAATAGAATGGTGGATAGAAAATGTATTTCCTTTTTTTTCCAAAAAAGGTTTCAGTAGAATCCTAAGCAATGTTCCCTCTAAGCTGAGTTAGTGTGAGCTAGCTCACAGTCTTTTAGCCTCCAGCTCACAGATTTTTGTCTTAGCTTAGGAAGGATGGCTCCAGAGCAAACTAATTTATGCAGTAGCCAAATTGCCCACTCACAACTTTAATGCCAGTAGCTCACAAAGTAGAATTTTTGCTCACAAGACTCCACAGCTTAGAGGGAATATTGATCCTAAGTAGGAATATCTAAATGGTTCCTTTCAAGCGACGAACCTCCTCACAGCTGGACACTAAGTGGAATCCTCCTGTATATCCTGGCATCTCTTCCAGCCGTCTACAACTGGAATCACTTCTAAATTAGCTCTGCTCTCCAGTGGCTTATGAATATTCCTCTTCATCGTGGCATGTCCCCCTAGAGCAAAAGAAAGAAGCCAGAGGCTGATGCAATAAACTGGCTGTCAGATAACCTCTATCGTAGACAAAACTCAAAGGTTATTCAGCTGCTCAAAGGACAAATTGGGAGGGGGAGGGGGAGGAGGAGAGGAGGAAGAGGAGGAGGAAATTGGATTTCTACCCTGCCCTTCACTATCTCTTGTCCAATTTGAAGGAGTCTCAGAGTGGCTTGCAATATCCCAACGGGGCAAAGGGAGGTGTGACGGCGGTGCAACTCCTTGTGCGAAATCGGTCTCCATGTCACACAGTGGCCAAAAATACCAGGTGCCATCAGAAGGTCCATCAGTGGGGCCAAAACTCCAGAAGCCCTCCCACTCTTCCCCTCCCAGCACCAAGAATACAGAGCCTCACTGCCCCAGGCAGAGCATTCCCTCTATACCTTGTGTCTAATAGCCCCTGATGGGCCTCTGTTCCATATGCTTATCCAGGCCCCTCTTAAAGGCCCACTTGTGGCATACATCATATACTACATATCACTTTGCTGTGAGGGAGGACAAGGTGCACATCACACTTTCTATTGATCTGTGGTGAATGAAAACTTCCTATCAGGTTTTCCCAAACTGAATGAATCTGTGGGCAAGTTTGCAATTTTAATAAAGTGTAGTTGTCACTACCCCAGAATGCTTACTGTGGGGGTCAATCACAAACAGTCGGGAGGTTCTTGCAGAGAAGATTCATCTGGTTCAAGAAGCTTATAATTTTGATTATAATAACTTCAAAAATCCTTTGTATGTAGGTTTAAATAGCCACACCAGGGCTGCGATCATATGCACAATCAGACCTGACATAGGTGCAAATGGTGGGTGGATTTAAAGGGTGTGATCAGACAACAACATCTGGGAAGCGCCCCGCGGCCATCAGCAACCCATTCTGCTCTGCTGCAGAAATGGTGTTAAAAGACACCAGGAAAAATCCGGTAGTTAATGTGTTGCAACAGGCCACGGATGGACTTTCCCATGTTTGATCACTCCAGCACTCTCTCATGGCATTGGGATGGTCTGATCAGTCCATCCCAACTCCGTGCTGTTGTTTTTTCCCTCCTTCGCTGTATGACATCATCGCAAACTCCATAGGAAGTCCTCGGTGTGGAGGTGTAATTCATCGATCCCTCAATTAAGCGCATGGGGAAAAAATAGCACAAAACCTCCCTGACTCACCCGCAGTTGTGTCTGATCGTGCACTGATGGACTATGCCTGCAGCTTCAAAGGGAGGTGTGATCGTGCAACCGCAGGTCAAATTCCTCAAGAGGAAAAAGCCTCACTTCCCCCATGTTTTTTCTGGTGCGTGTGACCACAACTCAGGAAGGCTTTATATCCTTTAAACCCCACCAACCTGACTTGGTACACCATGTCTGAAAAGATTAGGCAGGTTCCAGACCTGTTTAGAGAAATGTGACCTCTGAAAAACTATACCTGGCCTTCACAGTACAATCATAAGATGGGACCGAATTGCTCCTCTGAAATCCATATACAAAGCAACTTTGCAACCTGTCCTTAGAGTCAGTGGAGTTACTTGTTGCATGACTAGAGAGTTTAGAGGCCTCAACGCAGATAACACTTCCAGAGAGAGAGAATTGAACCCTGTGGGACCCCACAATTCATGTCTCATTGGGAAGACCTCTCCTCGAGAGCATCTCTGGAGGAATGAAGAGAAGCAACTAAGGACAGTGCCCCTTATCCCCAGGGATGCCAAATGGTCAACTGCATTGAAAGCCACTGATAGATCCGGAATGGATACCCTCCTTATGCACATGACTGCCTATCAAAGGATAGAAAGATCCCTCTATGTGCCATTATGAGATTTTTATCGGTTGGAGGATGGTGCCTTTAGAAAGGCCTATTAAAATGTATACACAAAAGACCGCTATGTAACAATGGAAAAGTGAAGACATTAGTTGCCCTGGCAGGCCTGCCATACTTTGCTTATCATTTATTTGCATATTTTTGTTGACAGTAAAGTTTCAAAGTGTTCTCATAAGAAGGGGAGTCAACCTACTTGTCTGGCATTAAGGAATGAAAATGGTACCCTAAAGAGTAAATGGATGTGTCACCCACAGCCTCTGCTCCTTTCAGTCATCAGAACTCTCTTCTACAAGTTTGTCCCTTGAGCAGCTGAATAACTTTTGAGTTTGGCCTACCGCAGAGGTTACGTAAGAGCCAAGTTCGTTGCATCAGCCTCGGGCTTGTTTCTTTTGCTCTAAGGGGATCTGCCATGATGAAGCCAAAGATTCGCAAGCCACTAGGGAACAGAGCTAATTAAGAAGTCACTCCTGGTTGTAGATGGTGGGAAGAGATGCCTTGATACGATGGAGGGTTCCACTTAGTGTCTAGCTATGAGGGAATTCATCTCTTGAAAGGAGTCATTTATATATTCCTCCTTAGGATCCTAACTGTGGCTTTTTAAAATAGGAACTCTGTTTTCTATCAGCCATTACATCAAACTCTGTGAACAGATTTTACTGAGGGATGAATTAATTTAATGATCTCCAAGGCTGAGAAGAATAGGGCTCCTTTCCCTCTCCCAGTACTTCTGCTGTATGTCTCGCAAAGGTTTGAACATCCAGATCTTCTACTCGTAGTATTATCTGCTTTGGACTTTTCAAACCTCCACAGTTGGTCCAGGGAACTCTATCAAGTCTGTCAGTACAAACGACCTCAGCCTGTTGCCAAGCAGAATACTTCCAACTGTGGGTTCAGGACAACAGAAATGACCACTCACTTTGTAACACAGAATTAATACCATCCTAGGAGGTGTATGATGCAAGAGGAAACGAGGATTGTAAGCTAGGTAAGTCTTATCTGCAGAAATCAAACCATCGCTAAGCAAAAATTATTAATTGAAAATGACCAAGAAATGGAGATTCATTGAAAAGATGGTCCTACAGTTGCCAAGGGGCTATTTATTCATTTGGGTATCTCTGCCCTACTTTTCTCCTCACTAGGGTCTCAGTGCGTCTTAAAAACAAAGACAAAAATCTACTGCAAGGGGACCCTGCATTTATGGAATGATGTCCTTCATTTCTGAATGGTTGTTAAACATTCTGTGTGACGCCTACAGGGACTACCTTGGAGAAATTAGTGCATTTCTGGACTGACCATTTTCTTTTCACTTTATTATCCATCACCTTTTACCTCCACTAAAATACCACAAACTTTGCACAGCTGAATTTCTGACTGGCAAAAATTTTCTTTTGGAATTGCACATTTTGTACATGAATGCACATGTTTTAATAGTCCAAGGTAGAAAGGAGAGAGAGAGAGAGAGAGAGAGAGAGAGAGAGAGAGAGAGAGAGAGAGAGAGAGAGAGAGAGACCACATGCACTGCAGTCCTACATAACTGCAGCTTTTGAAAGCTGCTACTTGGGTCCAGTGATGCCCAAGTAGAAACACAGACCCCGCACAGTTCTGTCCTCATGAGATCTTGTATATTACATCTACTATATTTTGCAGAGGCCAGAAACTGATAGCACCTCATCTTGCACAATCTGAAATTTTCCACTGGATCCAACCTCATGAGAGATTTGTTCAATGATCATCCTGAAGTTATGATTTTGGACTTTTGAACCATTTTGTCACTCACTATGACAATTCAGAAAACATCAAAAAAGAAAACATTTTGTGAAAAAAATTAAATAGGCAACTGCGGGGGACGGGGGGACAGCTTGTCGACAAATCCTGAGGATGACCTTCTTTTCTAAGCATATTGTTGTTCAGTACTTTGTGAATCCCCCAAAATACTTGTTATTTCAAAGCAGCTAATAGATCAGAGTGAGGTTTACAGAACCAGTAGAATCCTGTACACACACATATGAACAGAGTTTGTGGTGATTGACTCTGTCATTTTTTAATTTCAAACACTTGAGAGTAACTGGGCAGATGATCAGATGGTCACATCTCTGTTACTCTCCTCTCGCTCCTTAAAAATATAATAAATGCAAGGTGTTGATGCTAGAATATGCAGAGATGGCTAAACTTACTTCTTTGATCAGAGATAGCTAAAATTCGTTGGTTAGAGAAAATACATTATCTACATTTTTGGTGGACTGGAAACCCCTTATTGACTTTTTGCATGCAAGGGGGAAAAATGATTTGATGATTTGTGGATTCGATGCTTAAGGAGAATTTTAAACAACAGAAAAGAAAGGAGGTTTATAGATGTAACTCAGTTATGGCTTTAGAGTAAGTAGTCATGTTATAAGTCTGGATTTAGTAATAAGTATTTGTATTTGTCATCAAGGAATTTTGAAAATGTCATTGGTGCGCTTCTTCGATTTCTGTTTTTTCTTTTCCTTTGTTTTTCTTTGCTTCCTCTCTTTTTCTGTTTTTATCTGTATGTTTGAAAAACTTGAAACAAAAAATATAAAAAGCAAAATAAAGATAACAGAATTACCATCCACATGGTATGGAAAGGGGAAAAGGGAAGAATATCCAAATACAGAAGAAATACAAAAGGATAGTGTTCACAAATCAAACGTGAGCACCACTGGGAAAGTAGGGATATATCCTTTGACCATCATCAGAAGAAACACATAGCATGATTTCCTCATACAAACAAGCTCTCCAGAGCCCTAACAACAACTATTGCTCAGCAAGGGACAGGGAAATATATTTCTCTTTGATGTGTGAGCAGAAAGAAAGAAATAGGAATGTATTCCATTTGAATGCACTTGTGACTGTTTATTTTACTACTTGGTTATTCAACAAATGAACATTGCCATGTGTGAACAAAGCCTAAAAAGGAGAAGAGATGAATACAAAACAAATTTTTGAAAGAAAGATAAAAAAAGAACAAAAAGAAAATGTTTACATTTACTATTACATGTTTTCAGGTGGGTAGCCGTGTAGGTTTGAATCAGTAGAACAAAGTTTACATCCAGTGGCACCTTTAAGACCAGCAAAGCTTATGTGTGTGGTTTTTTTTACAGCTTTTCCAATTATTAAATGAGAAAGAAGAGTTTGTGAATCAAGGTCCAGAGAGACAGTTCAAATCCTCAGTTTGGATTTGCTCACAGAATAGTCATGATAATGAAATGAGGGAATGGCGAATTATCATCATCATCATCATCATCATCATCATCATCATCATCAACTGAATTTCCAAATCATCCAATCCCTGAGTACACAGGGCTCTGGGCAATTTAGAACAGGTTAAAAACATACAAAAATATGGATTAAATCAGCAGCTCAGTTAATTCTTAACTTAATGGTCTGCGGATGGCATCCATAACTTAATCTAAAACCTGCTCTGGAGCATTCTTCTGTCTCGTGGGCAAGTTAAGGAGGTGGATGAAGCGGGGAGAATGGAAGAGAGGAGGAGGGTGCAAACTATGATGGGAAACAGTTGTCCTCAGCAAAAAGCCTGGCGGAACATCTCTGGCTTATGTATGCCACCTTAAACTCCTTAGAGGAAGTGAGATCTAAAAATATACTGGACAGATAGACTTCAAGGCCAATTTACTTTGGAAAGGAAATCACTGGTGTTCCACAAATGGACTTCCTTGTCCTTCTGATTAAATATCACTGATCTTATCAGATCTTTTGTGGCACTATCTCAACCATGTTTCAGAATCAAAGAGAATATCCAAAATATACCCAAGATGCACTGTGTCCCAAGAGCTGTATTTCTCTTTCTTTCACAGGGAAGAAAATAGCAAAGGACAATATGGAGGATAGCAATATGACTGTGTTGACCGAGTTTATCTTGCTCGGGATTTCTGATCACCCCAGGGCTCAGATGGTAATGTTTGTGGTTTTCCTCGTCTTCTACCTCCTCACACTGTTCAGTAACAGCCTTCTGATTGTCCTGATCATCCTGAGCCCTCTTCTGCACACACCAATGTATTTCTTTCTTTGCAACCTTTCCTTCTTGGACGTGTTCTACACTACCAGTAGCATTCCACAGATGCTGGTTAACTGTTTCTTCCGCCGACCCACCATATCCTATACCCAATGCATAACAGAGATGTATGTCAGCCTCTTTCTCGGCATAGCAGAGTGTTTCTTGCTGGCTGTCATGGCATATGACCGCTTTGCTGCTGTATGCAACCCTTTGCATTACACCGTCATCATGAGTTGGAAGGTGTGTATCCAGTTGGCGGCCTCGTCTTGGATCAGTGCTGTTGTGATGACCCTTATCCCGAGGCTGATTCAACCCACTCAGTTGTGTGGACACAACATCATCAACCACTTCACTTGTGAGCTGCAAGCATTCCTCAAGCTGGCCTGCTCAGACACACGAGTGACTGAGATTGTCATCATGATCAACAGCGTTATTGTCCTTGCCGTGCCCTTCACTTTCATCTTGGTGACCTACGGGCGCATTGCCCAGGCTGTACTGCGTATACGCTCAGCCGAGGGGCGTGGCAAGGCTTTTTCAACCTGTGGGTCCCATCTGGTGGTGGTCAGCATCTTTTATGGTTCAGCTATCTCCATGTACCTGCGTCCACAAGGGAAAACCATCTCTAACCGTGACAAAATTGTCTCCCTCTTTTATGGAGCAGTGACCCCAATGCTCAACCCTTTGATTTACAGCCTTAGGAATAAAGATGTAAAAGGAGCCTTTTGGAGATTGCTTGGGAAGAAAATGTCTGACTGAAGAATTTGCCCTCCTCCTCTGTGTCCAATTCATCCCCTCCACACTAAAACCCTTTCCTTCGTTTCCCCTCCCTCCCTTCTTTCCCTTCTTTTCGTCCACCCATTTTCTACCTTATTTCTTCCAAGCTTTCTTAATTCGCCCACCCATCTTTCTTTCCTTTCAAATCTCACTAAGTAGAACCACCCCAGAAATCTGTCCTGGTTTCACCAAAAAGATTTTATTTGTTTTAAAAGTATTTATTTTTCACTTTTAAAAACACACTCCTGGCGCCTTACAATTTGGGAGTCATAGAAAAGAGTACGAGTCCAGTATCAACTTAAGGACTAACAAAGTTTGTGGTAGGATACGAACTTTCATGAGTCACTGTTTACTTCTTCAGATATTTGAAGGAAGTGAGCAATGACTCATGAAAGCTCGTACCTTACCACAGTTTTTAGTCTTGAAGGTGCTACTGAACTCTTACTCTTTTCTACTGCTACAGACAGGCTAACATGGCTACCCATCTTGATCTAATTTTTTGGGAAACAGCTCAATGGAGCTCCGAAGCAGGAAGTTCCAGATATTGTAAGCTGACAGAGAACAGGCTCCACCCACTTGTTTCAGGTAGGCTTGCCAGCTTCAAGAAGAGGAATTCCTGTTACCGCCAAAAGTTGTGACTAGAAATAGAGCTTCGAAATAGCAGCAAACAAGATAACTTTTTTTTTCTAAAATGGTTTTATTGATTTTACATTAACTACAAGATTAGCAACAGGATAGGCGTGCACATATAGCCTGCATATATTATTTTATACATACATATAAATATAGCTCTAAATAGTCTAGTCTAAGAAGGCTGTTTTCCAATGTCTTACGAGTCAAACCTTGTGACGTGAGAGCTTAGAATCTAATCTAAAAAGTCTAAAGAGTGACACTTTCCGTTACATGCTGTCCATACAGCATGTCTATAATACCTTTTGAGATTGCTAAATAAGGTGAAGAGTATTTATTACATCAGGTATTGTTCCTTTAGGGGTTAGATGTGCTAATGTGGGAGACCATAAACTTGTAATATCTTCGTGTTCACCTTTAGATTTGTTTTCTTTCAGAATGTCTGAGGGTTTTTCCATTATGTATATGTTCCAAAGTTTTTTTATACCAGAGGATGACGTTTAGATTGTTTGTGGATTTCCACGTAGATGCTATTGTGGTTTTGGCTGCAAATAGTAATAAGCTGTTTCTTTTCCTTTGTGTTTCTTTTCTCCCCCCCCCTTTGAATTTGTCTAATTAATTTAGAGTCTCTCATATGAATTTTAATTGGCCTTGAGTAACAATTGTAAACTATGAACAACACCACATTGTCCACCAGACAGCTACCCAGGGCTTTTTTTGTAGAAAAAGCCCAGCAGGAACTCATTAGCATAATAGGCCACACCCCTGACAGCACAGCTCATTGGCACACTAGGCCACACCCCCATGTTACCAGAAGTGTGGTCATCCAGCCACACCCACCGTTTGCTTCTTATTCTGTTTAACTTGTTTGTTGTCAAAACCCAGGGCTTTTTTTGTAGCAGAAACTTCTTTGCATGTAAGGCCACACACCCCTAATGTGGCCAATCCTAGTGAGTTTCTGCTGTCAGGTGTGGCTTATTATGCTAATGAGTTCCTGCTGGGCGTGGCCAACTCGGGACCCAGCCAGAACTCCGTTCCTGTGCGTTCCTGCCCAAAAATAGCCCTGCATCTACCTACTGTTCACACAGACATTACCCTACATGCACTCTATAGGGTGGGATGGTGGGCAAAATGGCTGGAGAAAGAATGGAGGCTGAAAGTGAGTGTCAAGCCCTTTCACCTGAAATGACCTTCCCCAGATCATATTGGGACCTTACAATTGGTCCCCAGGGGAGAGGGAAGGCTAGCCTTCCCACCGCTCTATGATCAACCACCTCTGTGGCAGGCCTCATCTTCCAGCTAACTTGCCACCCCATGCCCAGCACTGCAAAAGCTGTGGCTAAGTCAGGCCCTCCTCACATTTAGGGCATGAAGCAGTATGGAGCATGGCCTGTGATCTGAGCAAATATGGAGGACCGTACGTGAGAAGGTATTTCAAGAAGTATGTGCATCTACACATCTCACGGCAGGAAGAAAAACCGTGACCAATTTTTTGACTCATCCCCTCTCTCCATCCAAAAAGTGCTCAGGGTGAACACACTCTTCAATAAGGGAGCCTCATCTAATTCTCATGGCTCACCCACAATGGCCACAACCCAAAGTAAAGTGAGATGTGTTTATACCCATTAATTTTAGTGGGCAAATATGCATCTAATGGTGTTCAACTATGGCGGAAACATTACAGCTTGCTATAAGTGTGTGGTGAGGGCAGTGCTCTAAATGTGCTTCACACAAAGATGAGGTTTCCCTAGAACCTTTTGTTTGTGTGTTTATTTCATTTATACCAATGGGGACCCAAAGCGGCTCACCACATTCTCCTCTCCAAACCCCAAGCTGCATAACTTTGCAAATGCAATATAGAAATACTGTAGCACAAAGGTCAGAGTGGGATCGGAGGCTGTTGGGTTCAACTCCCACCGTTCATTGAAATGGTGACTTTGGGTCAGTCACACTGCCTCAGCCTAACATATTTCACAGAGTTGTGGGGGGGGGGAATGAACAGAGAACACTATGCCACTCTGTGCACATTGAAGTGTGACAAAACATTTCTAGTCCCTTTGCCATTTGAATGTGGGAGGTAATGCCAGTACCAGATTATTCTGACTGTATTATCCGTATTCTTTTCTCATGTTTTGTATTTTCTGCATGTAGTCAAACAAGTTCAGAACAGAACAGGATGCAAATGCTAATAAATCTGTTCAGTCGGTCTTGATCCTGTAGTATTTCTTATTACAAATTGATGTTAGTGCACTCTATAGCAACAGAAATGTGAGTTACATCTTTCAGACTGGCCTCTCTTTGTAATAGGTCCTCACATCTTCTTTTCCACAACTTCAAATATAAATACTGTTGTGGACGTACACTTTCTGTATCTGATGAACTGAGCTTTGACTCAGGCTGAAAGAAATTGTGCTAGTTATTAAAGTGCCATGGGACTTCTCTTCAGTTGTTCCTCAACAGACTAACATGGCTTACTTTCTGGAATGTTTTGATGGAACTGCATTATGCTTTTTGGGAGCGTCTATCTTTTGCCACTGATTTCCATCAGTAATAGCATATCTATGATATAGCTCAATAGTCATTTTACAGTACCTCTCTTCCCTCAAAGATTTTTGTGTATTTACACAAATATAATTGGGCAACAAAGATAGAGAGACTGTAAGGTGATACGTAGATCTTATAGGTAAGGAATTTGAATTTACAGGTAGGGATGGGCATGAACTGGAAAAAACATGGTTCTTATTGATTTGCAAACCACAGATCATCATGAACTTTTTGATGCTAGATGAACTGGTTCAGTTTGTGAAGTTTGTGATGGACATGGTAGAATGTGGTTGAACATGCTCCCCCCACAAGCTAGAGACACCAAACTTGCAGAGGATCTCTGGCTGACACTCCTCTACCTGACCTACAACTTTGGTGATGATTGTATTGACGAGGTCCAAGTTACAGCTCCCCCAAAAAGTGCCCCCGGGAATGGGCTTTCTGGGGAAATGACAGGCGCAGGTTCAGGAGGTTCAGGAGTCTTTCATTCTAGCCTCAGAACTTGCCATGCCCATGTAGTAAAGATGTGGTCTCAATTAAGACCTGACTCTCACTCCCACATTTCATTGTATGTTGATGATATGTTAATCCATTCGAACTTAGAAGAACCGACATGTGAAACAAGCAGGGAACTTCTAGGAATCATTCAGGGCACATGCTTCAAAATTAATAGCAAAAAAACCCCACTCCAGCTGGGGAAAACATAAGTTCAGTACTTAGGATTGGCAAACACCATCTACGTTGACCTGCACTTTATATGACTATTGTTTTAGGTGAAATTTTATAGCAATGCATCTATGCACTTGTGTTTTACTGTATTTTAACTTGTTGTATGCTGCCTTGAGCCTGCTTGCGTAGGCAAAGTGGGATATAAATCAAAATAATAAATAAATAAACAAACAGACATTGGGGACCCAAGGCCAATCCCCATATATGCAGACTGGAAACAATCACTAAACATCATGCCCTTACTGGTATTCATTCCCTCCAAGCCCTGCTGCTAACTTTTAACTTTTCCATGGACTTCATTGAGTTTTTCCACAGATAAGGCATGGCCATTGTATGCCCTGATGCAAAAGAATGCCCTATGAGTATGGGGAAAGGAAGAGCAGACAGTGTTTGCAGAATTAAAACAAAGCCTTGCTCAGGCACTTACTTTAGTTTACCCAAATCTGCAGAAGTCTTTCTTTATTCAGTGGCGACTTCAGAAACAAGTATTGGTGTTACTTTATCTCAGCAACAGTCTGAAAAGTCACAGTGTTAGGACTTATGCTTCCTGCAATTTAAGTCGCGTAGAATTACACCACAGGTCTTGCGAGAAAATTTGCCTTGCCTTCGTATGGAGCCTTACTCACAAGGAATTATAGGAAAAAGCCAAAGTAATTGTCTAAACTACTCACACATCTTTAAAATATATTTTGTCAGGTAAAATACAAAATGGACAAGTGTCTAATGTCAATTTCTTGTTCCATGTTTCATCAGAATTAATGGCCCGCTTGGAAATCTGTCTGTAATCTTTGTCACCATGATGTTGGGATAACTACAAACATTAATTCTGATGAAACACGGAACAAGAAATTGACTCCAGACAAGTTGTTTGTAAGGTTCTTCAGTAGCTCGAATGCTACTTGTTTCTTCATTTCAGTTTTCGTCTTTGTTCAGAAGAAGAGAGAAATCGAAACGGTAGATCATTTTGGAGACCACCGTTAACATTACAGCATCTACAACAACATCCACTTTGTTTAAAAACAAACAACCTGTAATTTGTGCTTATTTGTATGTTAATTTCATGTATTCAAACCAAGTTACTAAGATAAACACTACTTTAGCATGACATTCACAGTTCTTTTGTTGCTTTACATTTCGTTCATACAACTGTGGCCATCTTTTGAGCTATCAGTCCCAATACATAACAGGCCCAATTCTATCTGTGTAAATAAAGGGAAATCTTTGAGGAAGGATAGGTACTAAACTATACCATAGATATGCTATTACTGATGAAAATTGGCAGAAGATAGGAGCTCCCCAAAAGAATTATGTAGTCCCATCAAAACATTCCAGAAAGGTAGCCATGTTAGTCTGTTGAGGAACAATTGAACTGAAGTCCACTGGCATTTTAACAACTAACATAATTTGTCCTAGCATGAGCTAGAGCTCAGTTCATCAGGTACAGGAAGTGTACATCAAAAATATTTATATTTGAATGTGTGGAAAAGAAGATGTAAAGGCACGTTTCAAAGAGAGGCCAGTGTGAATGGATGTAACTCACCTTTCTGTTGCACTGACATCACTTTGAAGCAAGAAACATCACAAGATAAAGACCGACTGAACACATTTATTTTCATTTGCATCCTGTTCTGAACTTGTTTGACCATATGCTGGAAATACAAAGCGTCAGTAGAGAAAATGGATAATACAGTCAGAATAATCTGGTACCAATGTTCCCTCTAAGCTGTGGAATCTTGTGAGCAAAAATTCTACTTTGTGAGCTACTGGCATTAAAGTTGAGGGAACAATTTGGCTGTTCCACAAATTAGTTTGCTCTGGAGCCATCCTTCCTGAGCTAAGACAGAAATGTATGAGTATGAGCTGGAGGCTAAAAAACTGTGAGCTGGCTCACACTAACTCAGCTTAGAGGGAACACTGTCTGGTACTGGCATTACCTCTTGCATTCAAATGCCAAATGGACTAGAAATAATGAGTACAGAGTGGCATATATTGTTCTCTGTTCATTTTTTCCACACAACTCTGTGAAGTAGGTTAGGCTAAGACAATGTGACTGGCCAAAGGCTACCCTTTCAACAAAAAGTGGGAGTTTGAGCCAAGACTCTCAGATCCTGCTCTGACATTTGTCCTACAGTGATTCTGGACAGATTTCCATAGTATTTGGAATGCCTTCTTCTGTACATTCCTCTCTGTGCCCTCAGGTCACAAGGAGAGGCCATGCTCCATATTGTTTCCTTTTCTAAATCTAGGGTTGCCTCCCTCCAGGTATTACCATCAGTTATCCCTGAATTATGGCCGATCTCTACACAACAGAAATCAGTTTCCCCTGAAGGAAATGACAGATTCAGAGGATGGACTCTCTGGCATTACATCCTTGCTGATCTCCGACCCCTCTCCCTAAACTCTCCTTGGTTTCTGCCCTCAAATCTCCAGGAATTCCCTACTTGGATAGGCTGGACATATTCTGTGGCAGCTTACATCCTCTGAAACTGCCTCCTTGGGAGATCCAGTCAGCCAGGAGTGTCAAGTATATGGCCTGGGGCCAGAACCGTCCCTGTGCAGGGCTCTTACCTGGCCCATGAGCTACTTTGGCAAGGAAAGGAAGGCAGAAGGCTGCTCAGGGGTGTGTGAGTGGGTGCACACAAACAGTGAGATGTGTGTGATCGAAGCTGTGAAGAAACAGAAAGGAAATGGCAGGGGGCTGATAGGCTGAGGTAAAATAGTGTGTGTGGGGGGGAATGACAGAGAAGGCAGAGAAGGCCTCCTCTTACCACAGCTCAGCAAGAATTGGTGAAGCCACTACATGGGGGAGGGCAAAGCCGAGCAGCCAGTGCTGCCACCACCACACCAACTGGCTTTATATTTTTTCAAACAGTGACTGTTGAGGAGGCTGGCGAGAGCAGGCATGTGAAGCGGTGGTTTGACGATGAAGAGACAGGGCCAATGGGGAAGAGAGGAGGAGGAGGGCTGGTATGTGGGCCATCAGAACAGCAAGTGGAGGAGCAAAGGGGGGGAAGGGACACTGCTGTACCTGCTGCACCTCTGAACAGCCATGGAGCCAGAAGGGAGAATGAGTGTTGGTGTGGGTATGGGATGGCAACCTCCCTTCCCCCCCATCTGTTCTCAGCTCATGTGGGAAAAGGGGTAGCAGGAGGACAAAAAGCACCCCTTAGAGGTTTTGGAAACAGCTTCTCCATCAGGCTTTCCCTTCAGCCCTGTCACTGGAGGTGGGGGGGATCTGGGAGAGCCAGGTTCAGCCACCCTCCTCCTGAGCCAGGGCCCTGTTATCTGGGTCACCCAAGACCGGTCACTCAGCCTGGCCCATCTCACAGGGTTGTTGTTGGGGGTGGGCTGGTGGATCAGGGAGTCCGATGTGCTTCCTTGAGATCCTCAGAGGTAGGATGGGGGAACAAAAGAAACAAAAAGTGAGAGATGGATTGTAGCTGTGATCAGTTGCTCAGGTCAGGCGTATGGGGGTGATGCTGAAAAATGACCTTATTTACTTGCAAAAAAGGTGACGTCTCCTAAAAGTGCTCCATACAAAAAAAGTAATTAATTTGTATGGAAATGTAAGAACCCCCCCTCTTCCCAGCCGCCTGCCTGCTCCGTCGAGGGCTTTGCCGGGGCTCCGCCATGCCAGGGGAATCCAGCTGGTCCGCAGTGCCTCGGCAGTGGGACCTAGGCCTGCCAGGGCAGTCGGGGGGATGGGGGGGGGACGTGGCTCACCTCTCCCCGGCTGCCCCGCCTGCCCCAGCGAGGGCTTCGCCCAGCGAGAGCTTTGCCGGGGCTCCGCTGCGCAGGTGGGATCAGCAGCTGGGCCCAGCTCGCGGCCCACCTCTTCCCGGCTGCCTGCTGTCCAGGCGCGGACAGGGAGCTGTGCTCTGCTGGCCTGCAGCGGGGCTCCCCACGGGTGAAGGGGCGCGGCGGAACCCAGGCGGTTCACAGCAGCACGCACTGGGCCCTCTGGCCCACCTCGGGTTGCCCAGTAAATCAATTGCTTTCACTCCTAGGAATCAATTTTGTTTGTTTGCATTTTGACTAAAAATATTATTGTTAATTGGGTTTGCCTGTGTCCTTAATAAAGTTCATATCTCCTGTACCTGGGCATTACATTTTATGGCACACATGGACTGGCCTGACAAAGTGACATTTATGTCAAATCTGGCGCCCATAACAAATGAGTTCGACACCTCTGCAATAAGTCATTTCCTAATTCTTGTTTTTACCCCACCTCCAAATTGAGAGGCACGTGGAGCATAGTTTTAAAAGTAATCGATCATCTAAAATTTTTATAACAAGTAAACTATGTTTTGTAATACCAGTACAGATTCCAGGACTGGGCCTACTTAGTGTGATTTGTAAGGAAATTAAGATGGGTGGATGAATTAAGAAAGATCTGAAGAAACAAGGAAGAAAAAATGATTGACAGATGGAAAGGGGGGAAAGAAGGAAGGAAGGAAGGAAGGAAGGAAGGAAGGAAGGAAGGAAGGAAGGAAAGAAGGGAGGAAGAAGAAGAAAAAGAAGAAGAGATTGGATTTATACCCCACCCTTCACTACCCAAAGGTGTCTCAGTGTGGCTTACAAACTCCTTTCCCTTCCCCTCCCCTCCCCTCCCCTCCCCACAACAGACACCCTGTGAGGTAGGTGGGGCTGAGAGAGCTCTGACAGAAATGGCTCTTTTTCAAGAACAGCTCTTATCAGAACTATGGCTTGCCCAAGGTCATCCAGCCAGGTGCAAGTGGAGGAGTGGGGAATCAACCCTGGTTCTCCTAGATTACAGTCCGCGCACTTAACCACTACACCAAACTGGAAGGAAAGACTTTTAGTGTGGAGGGGATGAATGGACAGAGAGGAGGAGGGCAATTCTTCAGTCAGACATTTTCTTCCCAAGCAATCTCCAAAAGGCTCCTTTCACATCTTTATTCCTAAGGCTGTAAATCAAAGGGTTGAGCATTGGGGTCACTGCTCCATAAAAGAGGGCGACAATTTTGTCACGGTTGGAGAAAGTTTTGCCTTGTGGCCGCAGGTACATGGAGATAGCTGAACCAAAGAAGATGCTGACCACCACCAGATGGGACCCACAGGTTGAAAATGCCTTGCCACGCCCCTTGTCTGTGTGCATGCGCATTACAGCCTGGGCAATGCGCCCGTAGGTCACCAAGATGAAACCGAAGGGCACGGCAAGGACGATAACGCTGATGATCATGATCACAATCTCAGTCACCCGTGTGTCCGAGCACGCCAGCCTGAGGAATGCCTGCAGCTCACAAGTGAAGTGGTTGATGATGTTGTGTCCACACAACTGAGTGGGTTGAATCAGCCTCGGGATCAGGGTCATCACAAAGGCACTGCCCCAAGACAAGGCTGCCAACTGGATACACACTTTCCAACTCATGATGATAGTGTAATGCAAAGGGTTGCATACGGCAGCAAAGCGGTCGTACGCCATGACAGCCAGCAAGAAACACTCTGCTATGCCAAGAAAGAGGCTGACATACATCTCTGTTATGCATCGGGCATAGGATATGGTGGCTCGGAGAAAGAAGCAGTTGACCAGTATCTGTGGAATGCTGCAGGTAATGTAGAACATGTCCAAGAAGGAAAGGTTGCAGAGAAAGAAATACATTGGAGTGTGCAGAAGAGGGCTCAGGATGATCAGGACAATCAGAAGGCTGTTACTGAACAGTGTGAGGAGGTAGAAGAGGAGGAAAGCCACAAACATCACCATCTGAGCCCTGGGGTGATCAGAAATCCCGAGCAAGATGAACTCGGTCACCATGGTCACATTGCTCTCCCCCATATTGTCCTTTGCAGTTTTCTTCCCTCTGAAAGAAAGAGAAACATAATTCTTGGGACACAGTACATGTTGGAAATCTCTTGTGCAATGTGTTTTGGATAGTGGCACAAAAGATCTGAGAAGGCCAGTGAAATCTAATGAAAAGGAAATGGAAGTCCATTTGTGGAACAGTGGCAATTGTCCTTGAAAAGTATGTTGTCCTTGAAGTATATCTACCTAGTATGTTTCTAGACCTCCATTCCTCCAAAGCATTTAGGGTAGCACACATAGTTCTCTATTTCCTCATTTCATTTTCACATCAAATCCAGACTGAGGATTTGAACCAGGGTCTTTCTGGGCTTTGAATCACACAAACTCCTGCTTCACATTATTGTATACACAAAAGGAGAACATGGAAATAAGGAAAAAGTCCAAGATCTAAGAAAGTTCGTGTGAACAATGAATAACCCATAAATGATTAAATTTAATAATATAAATACCCTATCAATACAAAATAGTACAAAAATCAATGCTCCATAAATTCAACATAATACATACAGTATAAATATCCCATATAAAGTGTCTCAATTATGTAGAAATTTCTTGCCAAATTATAACTATTTCACAAGAAGCACAATCCCCTGGACAAAAGTCTTTAGACTTGCTGCAAATAATACCTGTGTGTTGGATTCCAAATGATACATGCAGCTCCTTTAAGTAATCCTTGCCAAATTTCACAGTTTGCAAAATAATGTAATCGTGCTCAACCTGTTGGATTCCAAAGAATGCATGCGGCTCCTTTAAGAAATCCTTGTCAACTTTCAAAACTTGCAATATAATATAGTTGTATATAGCCTGACAGAAATGATGGCATAAAGCTTCTGCTTCAAAGATCTTCTTCAGAGGCTAGTGACTCACCATCATGCTTATTACTAAAAGGTAAAGAATACAATATAGCAATCCCCTATACTGTACGCTGAATTCAAGCAATGAAACAACCGTTATCTGAATTTAAAAAAATTTAACTTCTCCACATGTACCAACAGATCAAAGAATCCTGATATTAACACATGGAGACTGTCGCATCATGTGTCTTCCAGGAGAGAAATGCAATAATTCTTTGTGCTAGTCTCAGCTAATAAATCTCTTCTTAGGCATTTACTACTAAACTGAATTCACCTGTTGCTGAGATGTTCTTAAAGATGACTGTAAGAAACTTCCTAACTGTAAGAGTGGTTGAGCAGTGGAACAGACTGCCTCAGGAGGTGGTGGATGCTCCTTCGCTGGACATTTTTAAGCAGAGGCTGGATAACCATCTTTCGGGTATGTTGTAGGGCTATCTTTCAGCTATGTTCCTGCAGAGTGCAGGGAGTTGGACTAGACAACCTGCAAGGTCCCTTCCAACTCTAACATTCTATGATAGCCCTAGTAGTTTGTCGAATGTAATAGAATCCTAGAATCATAGAATGGTAGAGTTGGAAGGGACCTTGCAGGTCATCTAGTCCAACCCCCTGCACTCTGCAGGAGTGTAGCCAAAAATAGCCCTACAATATACCCAAAAGATGGTCGTCCGGCCTCTGCTTAAAAATGTCCAGCGAAGGAGCATCCACCACCTCCTGAGGCAGTCTGTTCCACTGCTCAACCACTCTTACAGTTAAGAAGTTTCTCCTGAAATTTAGCTGGTAACAACTCCCTTGTAATTTCCACCCATTAGATCTAGTCTTGCAATCTGGAGCAAGAGAAAATAGATCTGCTCCTTCTTCTACATGACAGCCCTTCAAATATTTGAAGACTGCAATCATGTCCCCTCTAAGCCTTCTCTTTCCCAAGTTAAAAATACCCAAATCTTTCAGCCTTTCCTCATAAGACTTGGTTTCCAACCCTCTCACCATCCTGGTTGCCCTCTTCTGGACATGCTAGAGCTTGTCAACATCCTTCCTAAAATGTGGTGCTCAAAACTGGACACAGTACTCCGGATGAGGCCTGACCATAGCAGAATAGAACAGAACTACCACCTCCCATGATCTGGACACAATGCTTCTGTTAATGCATCCTAAGATTGCATTAGCTTTCTTCACAGGCACATCGCACTGCAGGCTCATGTTTAGCTTGTGATCAACCAGAACACCCGGATCCCTTTCACGTATGCTGCTGTCAAGCCAAGTCCCTCTGTTGAAATTCATTTTATTTGTCTCAGCCCACTGTTCCAGCCTATCTAGATCATTTTGAATCCTGAGTCTGTCTTCTTCAGAATTAGCAATCTCTCCCAGCTTCGTGTTGTTTGCAAATTTGATAAGCATCCCCTCTATGTCTTCCTCCAGGTCATTTATAAAAACATTGAACAACACTGGGCCCAGGACCGAGCCCTGTGGCACTCCACTGGAGACTTCCCTCCATATAGACGCAGAGCCATTTATGAGCTCTCGTCGGGTATGATTTTTCAACCAACCATGAATCCATCCAACGGTTGCACCATCCAGCCCACACTTAACCAGCTTATCCTCAAGGATATCATGAGAAACTTTGTCAAATACTTTATTGAAATCTAGATACACTATATCCACAGCATTACCAGAGTCAAACATTTTAGTAACTCTGTCAAAAAAGGTCCATAGAGCATTTGTTTAATATAGATGCTCATTTGGTTTTAAATGTATTATTGTCCAGAAACATAGTTGGGGGTTTATTATCCTTAATTCTCTAGCATTTTTCTTTGACTTAACATAGTCTGTTAAGGATGTAGCTCGATGCTCGATCGATTTATTACAGCAAGAGCCAATAAAACAGTACAATTTTGATATAAGAAGGATTAAAATAATAATAACATACAAACAGTATAAAAACATTAACAAAAGAAAATTAGTAAAATTAGTAAAATATAATAATGTTAATAAGAGAATCATACAATTTTTTCAGCTAAAATAAGTTTATGTTTCCTAGTAGCTAAGCAACAAAATTTTGTCACAGATAAGTCACTAAGCTCTGAACGTCTTCTAGGAGGAATTTACGAAGGACTTCTGGCCTAAAGTCAAGATAAGACTGCAGAGGGCTAAATCTAGACAGAAGGGGTAGTATAAGATGGTCTCATTCCTCCTGATAAAATCTGCAGAACAGGAGGACATGAGTAATTGATTCCACCATGTGAGCCATGCATGGGCATCTATACGTTCATGCACTGGAACTCGAGTGAATTTACTTTGCAGTACAGTGGAGGGGAGTGCCTCAAAATGGGCTCTGGAAAAGGCCCATTTATAGGGCTCATAGGTAATGTTAACTAAATAAGGGGCAGCAGTAAAATTAGGCCAAGATTTTATATTTCTGAAGTTCTTGGGTTGTGAAGCTTCTTCATTTTGTAATTCCATATCACAAAGCCTCTGCATGAAGTTGTAGTCTGCAACATTTTCTCTTTTAACCATTCAATATTGTTCCAGTCTCCTACTAAGCCATTATTACCACCAAGAAACATAGATGGCGTATCTGCCAAAACATTTTCAGTTTCTATGTCAGTAAAGG
Source organism: Gekko gecko (assembly GCA_029375565.1). Classification (NCBI taxonomy): domain Eukaryota; kingdom Metazoa; phylum Chordata; class Lepidosauria; order Squamata; family Gekkonidae; genus Gekko; species Gekko gecko. The sequence goes on from JAPDNY010000002.1 coordinate 289,252,288, forward strand.
CAAAAGTTTTATCATAATGAGCCATAACTCCAAAAAAACACAAACATACGCAAAAGGAGAACATGGAAATAAGGGAAAAGCCCAAGATATAAGGAAGTCTGTGCGAATAACAAACAACCCATAAATGATGAAATCTAAACTTAATAATATAAACACCCTATAAATACAACATAGTGCATGAATCAGTACTTCATAAATTCAACATAATACATACTTTAGAAATATCCCCATATAAAGTGTCTCAGTCATATAGAAAGTTCTTGCCAAATTATATGTTTTTACAAGAAGCACAGTTCCTGGACTGAAGAAGATCTTTGAAACAGAAGCTTTATGCCGGCATCTTGGCCATGCTTCATACAACTATATTATATTGCAAGTTTTGAAAGTTGGCAAGGACCACTTAAAAGAGCTGTATGCATTATTTGGAATTCAACAGGTTTTTTTTTAATACACTTTATTAGATTTTTAGGATATACAGGGGTAAGGGGAGAAGGGGAAACAAAGTAATAAATCTTCGGCATATAACTCTTCTCCACATTTCATTTCACACTACAAAAGGATAGACTGTGAAATTTTAAAAGTTCATAAAGGCTTCTTCATATTATATTATCAAAAAGTTGAGCACAATTACATTATATTACAAGCTGCGAAAAGGCTACATATTGCAAGTTTCAAAAGTTGGCAAGGATCGCTTTAAAGAGCCCCATGCATTATTTGGCATCCAACAAGTTGAGCACGATTACATTATTTTGCAAGCTGTGAAGTTTGGCAAGGATTACTTAAGGAGCTACATGCATCATTCAGAACCCGGCACACAGGTATTATTTACAGCAAATCCAGAGACTTTGATTCAGGGATCATGCTTCTTGTAAAATACATAAAATTTGGCAAGAACTTTCTACATGACTGAGACCCTTTATAGGGGATATTTATAATGTATGTATTATATTGAATTTATGGTGTATTGATTTATGTACTGTGTTATATTTATAGGGTATTTATATTATTAAATTTAATCATTTATGAGTTATTAGTTATTCCCACAGACTTTCTTATATCTTGGACTTTTTCCACATTATTATATGTCAGCAGCTAAACAACATCTTGTTAAAAACTGTACAACAAAACGTATATCAACAATTGTAAGCCATCATTGCAAGCCGATTTTGCTTAGTGATGGTTTGATTTCTACAGATCAGATTAAAAAACTAAACTTACCTGGCTTACTATACGCATTTCCTCTTCAGTCGAGAAGCTCATATGATTGTATCAATTCTGTGTTCCCAAAAAGAGCAGCAGTTTCAGTTGTCTAGCACCCACCGTTGGCAGCATTCTGTATGGCAACCGGTGGGGGATGTTTGTATCGACAGACTTGTTAAAATACTTGCTCGAACCAATGATGGATATTTGAAAAGCCCAAAGCAGATAATACTACTAGCAGAAGATCTGGATGTTCAGTCCTTCGTGAGACATGCAGCATAAGAACTGGGGGTGGTGTGGGGGGCAGGAAGGAGCCCTATTCTTCTCAACCTTGGAGATCATTCGATTAATTCAACTTTCAGAAAAATCTGTCCAAGGAGGGAAATGTAATGGGTGATAGAAAACACAGTGCCTTTTTGTTAGAAAGCCACCACTAGAATTCTAAACAGGAGTATTTAAATGGCTCCTTTCAAGAGATGAATCTCAGAGCTGGACTCTGCCCCAGTATATCCAGGCCTCTCGTCCAGCCATTGACAACCAGAATTGATTTCTAAATTAGCTCTATTCTCTAGTGCCTTATGAATCTTTGGCTTCATCATGGCAGGTCTCCCTAGGGCAAAATAAACAAGCCTGAGGCTGATGCAAGAAACTGTTAGGTCAGTTTGGTAGACCAAACGCAACGATTATTCAGCTGCTCAAAGGATGAATCTGTAGAAGGAATCGCATGCAACTAGGTTCATCCCTTTCTTATGGGAATGCTATTTTTGTTCACTGGTCATAGAGTTTAAAACTTTGCTGTCTCAGGGTAGGGTTGCCAGCTCCCAGGTGGGAGCAGGGATCCCCCAATTTGGTGGGCTCCAATCCACTGCCAGTCAGCTGGCCAGCAGAGAAAACCCCCACTCCCACCCCCGGCACAATGGAAGTGGTATCATCATGTTGGGGAATGCTGTGTAGTGACACTCTAGTATTTTGGGCAAAACTCTATGGTAACCATAGAATTTTGCCCAAAATACTAGGCTGTCTCTCAGAGCATCCCCAACATGATGTCACTTCCACATGATGTCATCACACTGCGGGCGTCGTTCATGGTGACATCACCATTCCCCCTATACTCTCAGAGAGCTCCCTCCCACCCCCCACTGGGGAGCAAAGAGGATCTGGCAACCCTACCCAGGGGTAAGGGAGGGAGCAAGGGTGAGGAGGAAGAACAACACCACAGACCAGCACCCACCTTCTGCCCAATATGTGGAATGGCAAGCCTTGGGATCCCACAGGGGCGCAAGCCACTGCATGGTTCTTTTGCCACCTGACGGTGAGACCCATCCAATAGCCCCTGAACTCAGCATGCCACTATATGGCTCTACCACCAAACCCCCTTAAGAGAGCCCCCAAGACAGAAGGGGTGGACATACTGGAGCAGCCTCTCCCCAAAATGGAATTTACTGCTGCAGGAATTGGTGGTGGCTACAAGTATAGACAGTTTCAAGAGAGAATTGGATAAACGTATGGACCAGAGGTCCATCAGTGGCTATTAGCCACAAGGTATAGATGGAACACCATGTCTGGGGCAGTGATGCTCTGTGATATTTCAGCATGTGGTTTCCACACATGTCTACGTATACAAGCAAAAATGGGTTGGGGCAAAAAAAGTCTCTAGAGCACCCTGTAGGGACTCTTGCAGGAATGAACACTATGTCCTTAGTGTGAGATGCACGTTTACAGATGAAAGACAGACTTGCCCAAGAGTGCCTCACTTGTTGCTAGGATACAGCCAGGCCTGACTGATAACAAGTCTAGGACAAATCATCCTTCCACGTATCAGTCTCATCTGTGGGGGCCTGTAGACCGTAGGTGGACTCAACCAGCTGGGCACGCATGCGTGATATATTTTATGCTGCAACATAGATTTTACCCAATGAATTAATGCCAACATGACCTTTAATTCTTGCAGTGCTTTTACCTATACCATGTAACCCAATAGCTTTGTGTATGTATCAAAGCATGCTTTGCACATCAGCAGGGGTATAAGGACTCAATCCTTTAGATCTCTAATCTTTAATGTAATATTTCAAATGATAAAAATCATGACCTCCTGCTACTTACCACTGACTCGGCTCCACAGAATAAATTCAATAAATTCCCCTCATTGTACCAGGAAATATCGTCAGATGGGTGACTTCCTCCACATATGGTGGTCTTGCCCAGTCATCTTTTTGGAAACAGGTTCACCAAAATATTCTTTTGATTACAGCTGTAAAGTTAAATTTCCTTTCTGAGGTTTTTTTAATTAGAATATTTTATAAGAATATTTCCAGTAGGAAATAAAGAGCATAATGAGCAAATCTCTATTTTACTTTCTACAGCAAGAAATACACACACACACACACACACATATATGTCAGCAGGGGTATAAGGACTCTGACCACCCTGAAGGGGTCAAGGCATCTTGTTTAGTGGGCCTCGGCTTTGCTCTGCTCTGGAGTTTATTGCAATCTTTATACTAATAGCCAAGTGTCCCCAGTGCATGCGGATACTTAATTCCACAGATCAGGGACACATGGAGGGAAAAGTGATTATCCTGCACATGTGGGCCACTCCCCACATGTGCAGAAAAATGTAAAAACTGTAAAAAAATATAGGGGGAGGTTAAAAATGCCCAAAAAGTAAATCAGCCTTCACTGCAAGTAACGGACTTACCGAGGCAGACGACGAGGAGCGTTCTCTCCCCTCCCTCCCCCTCCTGTAGTTCTGATTGCATTGAGTCATCCCGCATGGCCACGCCCCCTCCACCAAAAGTTCAAGCCTTCCAGCAGCCTCGAGATTTTTAAAGTGACTGAACAACAACAACAATAAAAGCAAACCGCAGCAACTTTCAGCTCCCTTCACTCTGCTCAGGCGGCTCCTTCTGCTTTCCATGAAATTGCAAGAAGAAAGTGCACACTTACGCCAAAAAAAAAAAAGGAAGGGGGGAAAGCCAGCAGAAAATAAACATGTCTTTGATTCTGCCTTTTAGAGCAGGCCTGCCGCTGTTCTTACCTGTTTCCCCGCTTCCTCCCAGCCAATTAGTTTTATGGTTTACTGTTACAGGGAAAATAAAAAACAGAGTGGGAGGGGAGGAAAACCTTTTCTCCTTCAGAGACTACAGGAGTGTGAGTCTGTGTGGGCTTGGTCATTTCTTCCTCTGCACTGAAATGCCAATAAGGAGGGATGGCAACATTTTGTTGCGGGTCCCCTCTTGTAAATTCTATTTCTCCTCCTCCTTCAGACTCAACTGAGTGTTTGTTATTGGCACTAGGGGTGTCCATTCGGCAATAGCTGAGTCAAATAAATACCCAAAAAACACATTATGGGTATTTTACGTTTATTACATAAGCTGAATAGAGATCAGAGATCTGTATTCGGCTACCAGTATAGCTGAATCTGAAAAAGCTGATATTATCTGGCTCTTATTCGGATTCGTTCTGCTATTCCGAATACAACCTGTCATTTAAACCTAACAGCTGACAGGCGGAGCTGCCAGTCAGCTGTTAGATTTAAATGCCTCACCCCAACACATTTCAGGGCTTCTTCCCATCTCCCAGTTCGGGGAGGGAAAGAAAGGCATTTAAACATGCCTGCCCTGACTGCCTGCCCTTCTCTAGCCACCCCGGGGCTGTGAGGCAGCTGGAGAGGAGCAGACAGTGAGCCCAGGCATGGTTCCATGCTTCCCTTGGCTTCCTTAGCCGGCCCACTGTGGTGGATGGGCTGGGGAAGCCAACGGCAGGCATGGAAACATGCCTCCTTCCCTCCTTGTGCCTCTCCGCTGCTGTGGAGAAACTCAGGGAGGGAAGGAAAAGTCAGGGAAGGCCTGTTTAAATACCTTTCTTTCCCTCCCTGATCTCGGGGAGGGAAAGAAATGCATCTAAACATGCCACCTTTGTCTACCTGCCCTTCTCCAGGCACCCCATGGCTGCAGGGCATTTGGGGAAGGGCAGGCAGGGAGCCCGGCATGTTTCCATGCCTGCCCTTCACTTCCCCAGCTGACTCAATGTGCCAGAACGGCTGGGGAAGCCAAGGGCAGACATGAAAGTATGTCTCTTTCCCTCCCTGAGCTTCTCTGCTGCTGTGGAGAAACTCAGGGACGGAAGGAAAAGAGGCATGTTTTCCCCCGATCTGGGGGAAGGGAAAGAAAGGCATCTAAACATGCCTCGTCTGCCTGCCTGCCCTTCTCCAGGTGTCCCGCAGGTGCCCTCTGCTTCCTCAATCTTGGGGAGGGAAAGGAAGGTATTTAAACATGCCTCCTCTGACTTTCCCTCCCCTCCCTGACTTTCTCTGCAGCAACGGAGAAGCTCAGGGAGGGAAGGAGGCATGGAAACATGCCTGTGCTCCCTGCCTGCCCTTTTCCAGATGCTCCACAGCCACAGGGGAGGGAAAGAAAGGCATTTAAACATGCCTTCCCTGCCTTTTCCTTCCCTCCATGAGTTTCTCCGCAGCAGCAGAGAGGTTCGGGGAGGGAAGGAGGCATGTTTCTGGCTGGGGAAGCAAAGGGGAGGCATGGAAACAAATCTGGGCTCCCTGCCTGCCCTTCTCCAGCTACCCCCAGGTCAGCTAGAGAAGGGAAGGCAGACAGAGGAGGCTTTCCCTTGTCAGTTTCACTCCCTTAGTCTTCTGCTGTTAGGTTTAAATGGCTTAAACCTAACAGCTGACTTGCAGGGAGTGAAATTGACAAGAAAAGCCGCAGGGGCTTCCAGAGGGAAAGAAGGCATTTTAACATGCCTCCCTTTCCTCTGGTCAGGTATATCAGACCTGAATATATTCTGCAATACCAAATATTTCCCCAATTTCAAGACTTTACTGGTATTGGACTGGGGAAATGTGGCATTTACCGATATTTTTCAGGTCTGATATACCCAAATCTGAAAAATATCAACTTTTTTTTTTGTACATCCCTAATTAACACACAAACACTCGGGTCATACATTTGTGGAACATTAGGATAGTGCTATTTTTTTGCTACTTTGCATAATTTATTCTGATTTTGGTAGTCATGGGTGGGGTGCAGGCACTAAAGTCATAGCCAAGGCTCCCTCTAAGCTGTGGAGTCTTGTGAGCAAAAATTCTACTTTGTGAGCTACTGGCATTAAAGTTGTGAGTGAGTGATTTGGCTACCACATAAAGTAGTTTGCTCTGGAGCCATCCTTCTTGAGCAAAAATGTGTGAGCTGGAGGCTAAAAAACTGCCAACTAGCTCACACTAAGCTTAGACAGAACATAGGACACAGCCCTAGGCAAAAATGTGTGATCTGGAGGCTAAAAAACTGCCAACTAGCTCACACTAACTCAGCTTAGAGGGAACACTGGTCACAGCCCTACCATTGCCAGTCTTTCAGTCACTGCTTTGGCTTCTGAGGCTTGCACATATACCTCCAGGCATAACTTTTCCCTTCTATAAAGGCTAAAAACTGAAATGCAGCCGAGTTGCTCAGGAAATTGAATGTGCTTCCAGAACCACCTTGGTTATGGTCTTATATCAATAATCCCATTGGAGGAGGTCCGATCTACATGTGACATGCATTTTATACTAGTAATTACTTTGCTGTCACAAAAAACTCTGCATGGGTAATGGGGAGGAGGATATTTGATAACGTTAATGTGGTGGACGTGGGGTGGTTAGAGGGAGGGTAATTGATTGACTGATTTATATGAATTTTCCCCCAGCCTAAATTTTTCCCACTGGTTAACTGATTACTGATCTTTTAATCAAATTGGATTGTTATATTGGAATTGATCAGGCTGATTGTAGTTGTTTAAAGTGTCAACCCAACTGGTTTAGCTGTAACAGGGTGGGTAAATTAGATAGCAATTTAAATAGCTGGAGAATGTATATGGGGTACTTAGTTTAGACAAAGGGTCTGTGATGAGCCAGTTAGATTTTATAATTTGGATGGTTATAGTAAAGGTAAAGGTAAAGGTTCCCTTGCTCGAAAGCCAGTCGAATCCGACTCTAGGGTTGTGGTGCTCATCTCTGTTTCAAAGCCGAAGAGCCAGCGCTGTCCGAAGACGTTTCCGTGGTCATGTGGCCGGCATGACTAAACACCAAGGTGCACGGAACGCTGTTACCTTCCCACCAAAGTGATCCCTATTTATCTACTTGCAATTTCTTGCTTTCGAACTGCTAGGTTGGCAGGAGCTGGAGCTAGAGACAGGAGCTCACCCCGTCATGCAGCACCCGGGTCTCGAACTGCTGAACTACTGACCTTCCACAGCCTGCAGTTCAGCGTCTTAACCACTTGAGCCACCGCAGCTCCATTGGATGGTTATAGCCTCTGCTTATTGTTGGGGAGTGTTGGGGTTGACAGCACTGATGAAGGGAGGCCATGCAAGGGTCAGGGATACTGTCTTGGGTACTGGCTCTGCTGAGGCTGACTACTCCTCAGATGAGGAAGAGGCAGGGAGCAACCCAGCCTCCACTGGAGTTGGCCCAGAAGAAGAACCCCCAACAGCACCTGAGGAGGAAGAGTCCCCAGCAGCTGCACAGGAGGTGCAGCCAGGAGAGATGGATCCTGTGCCTGGCCCAGCACCCCCAGTTGAAGACACCCTAAGGCCAGACTCCCCACCCAGTTCTCTTGAGTGCCCTAGACATAGGGCACATCAGAGGTTGACTATGCAGGAGCGAAGGAGTGCCAGACTGCAGCTCTTGCAAAAGCAATGGGAGGAGCTGTAAGTCTTGGCAGACTTGACTCCCAGGCAAGGAGAATCTGCTCATAAACCCTCCATGCACCTGCTTCAGTGTGGTAGCAACTCTGCATACTCAGGTCTGCTCTGGTGTGTAGCAACCGCTCCTTGTTCCTGATTCCAGCAACTTTGAACTGATTCCCCAGCTATTCAACCTTTGGCTTTGTTGCTTAACTTGATTTTGGACTGTGTTTCCAGCTTTCAGTGTGTAGGTAACCATGGTAACCAGCTGAGCAGCACAGATGGGCGAGATGGGGGAGATATAGCGGTGGTCATAGGTGCTCTTCCTTTAACTGGGATGGAAGAAATCAGAGATATGGAAATGCTCGGACTTTTTCCCATCTATGGCCCATCCCAAGGGATGTTGGTTGTGGGGCTAGGAAAACTTACCCTTCTCTGACACTGATGTTATTCAATGCCAGGTCTACCAATAATAAGATCGATGTGCTCCTTGGCTATCTCATGGAGTCACAGGTAGACCTGGCTTGTGTGACTGAGATCTGGGTGAGAGATGGCAAAACCATCACCTTGAACCAGCTTACTCCATCTGGGTTCTCGGTCTTTCACCAGTTGCAGACATATGGGTGTGGGGGGGAGGCGTGGCTTTGCTCATCCGTGAATTTTGTTCCTTCAGGTCGCTCCCTGCCCCAACAGTCTCCGGCATGGAATGTGTAGGTCTACCGTGTGATGTTTGGCTATCTGGCTATGTACCGACTGCCTAATGCACCAGCAGATACCCTGTCTGACCTGTTAGATGCTGTATCAGGCTGGGCATTGGAATATCCCAGGCTTCTGATCCTGCGTGATTTCAATGTTCATGCCAATGATGCAGCGTCTGTCCAGGCCAGGGACCTAGTGTCATCCGTGGAGGCACTGGGACTCTCCCAGTTTATATCAATGGCCACACGCTGGATTTGATTTTTGGGGATGGGGATGGGGATACATATGGATCTGATGACCACAGATGTAATCCCATGGTCTGACCACTTTGCCTTGAAGGTCTGACTGAGCATACCATGCCCACCCTGTTTAGGCAGCAAGTGCATTTATGCTCGCCCATGGAGTCAAATGGACCCTAATCGGTTTCAGGAAGTTCTGCGGGATCCAATGCCCTATGGTGTCTCGCTGGATGCCCTTCCTGGCTACTGAAATCTTGCTGGGAGAGCATTCGGGCTCCTCTGGAAGAAATCATCAACCTGTCCCTTTCTACTGGGACTTTTCCAGAGGCTTTAAATGAGGCAGTAGTTCACCCGCTCTTGAAAAAGCCTTCATCGGACCCAACAGCCCTGACCAACTACCGCCCAGTATCGAACTTACCATTCCTGAGAAAGTGGTGGCTGAACAACTCCAGGCCTTCCTTGATGATGCTTCCATCCTTGATCCTTTCCAATCTGGCTCCATCCTGGCCATGGGATGGAGACAGCTCTGGTCACCCTTAGGGATGGCCTCTGTAGACATCTGGATCATGGCGGGTCAGTTAGATTTAATGGCAGCATTTGATATGGTTGATTACAATTTTTTGACCCACCGCCTCGCTGATGTAGGATTTCGGGGGACTGCCTTGAAGTGGTTTCCTTCCTTTCTCCGTGGTCAGGGACAGAGGGTGGCGCTGAGCAAGAGGGTCTTCCTGTGGTACCCACTAGAATATGGAGTATCACAGGAGGCGATCCTCACCAATGTTATTTAACGTCTATATGTGCCCCCTCGCCCAGTTAGTCAGAAGTTATGGGCTGGATTGCCATCAGTATGCTGATGACACATAGCTCTATCTGTTAATGGATGATCACTCATCCTCCATTCCTGGAAATCTGGCTGAGGCTTTGGATGCTGTGGCTGGATGGTTGTGGCAGAGTCAACTGAAGCTAAATCCATCAAAGATGGAAGTCCTGTACCTGGATTGTGGGGGTATGGAGGTGGGCACCAGGCTTCCCACACTGGAAGGGGCACCTTTGGTGCCAGCCCAGTCAGTGAAGAGCCTGGGAGTAATGCTGGATTCCTCCTTATCTATGGAGGACCAGTTGCTGCGGTTGCCAGGTCTGCATTCTTCCATCTCAGGCAGATCAGGCTACTGAAGCCCTGTCTCTCCCCCCAGGACTTGGCTACAGTGACCCATGCAATGGTCACTTCCAGGCTTGATTACTGCAACTTGTTCAAAGCAGGCTTAACACTGAAGCTGATCTGGAAATTACAGCTGGTGCAAAATGTGGCGGTGCACCTACTGACATCAACACCTGTGCGGGCTCATGTTTGGCATGTGCTTTGACAGCTGCATTGGTTGCCGGTTGAGGACCAGATCCACTTCAAGGTGTTGGTCCCTTCAAAGGTCCCTTCAAAGACTTATACGGTCTGGGACCAACATACCTAAGGGAATGCCTCTTCCCATATACACCTTGAAGAGCTTTACGCTCTGAGACTCAACATCTCCTGGCGACCCCTGGCCCAAAGGATGTCTGCCTAGCCTCGACCAGGCCCAGGGCTTTTTCTGCCCTGGCCCCCATCTGGTGGAACGTGTTCCTTACTGAGATCAGGGCCCTGTGGGATCTTATTCAATTCTGCAGGGCCTGCAAGACGGAACTGCTCTGCCAGGCTTTTGGCTGAGGCAGTGGGTGTCCACACATGGCCCCTGAGGTTGCTGTCTCCCACCCACTGATAACCGGCCATACTTAGTCACATCAATGGGCCAGACTCTCCCTGCAGAAAGCTATGCTTATTGATTTTATAAGCTTATAATGTGTTTTAAAATTTTATTGTATTTATGGAAATGAAACCCACCCTGAGGCCATTTACGGGATGGGTGGGGTATAAATGCGAAAAATAAATTAAAAAAATTGGGCTCTCCAGTGTCCCGAAGTGAACAAGGCAGCTCCTGCTTACACAAACCTCTATATTGGCATCCCCAAACTCAACAAACTCGTGGGCACATTCACAATTTTATGACAGTGTAGTGAGCACCATCACAAAATGGCTGCTATGCAAACAGTTAGGTAATGAATTCCCCTTTTATTTAGATACCTGCGTAAATGCTTGTGAATGTATGAAATTACATGGTTTTAGATTTTAAAATGAACTGAAGAGTGCAATAGATAAAGTATACAGACATATAACTTTTCATAGATTATAAAAAATGATATTTAAAAGTATGCAAAAGATTCTTCTAAGGACATAAGATGGAACATGGAAAACAAATATGGTATGAAGTATTCAAGCATGTAAACTGGTGATGTAACCGAACCCCACACATTTATGCATTTTTGTGTTATGTACTTGTGTGTTTGGTCGTTGTGATGTTTGCCTTTATAAAATAAATAAATAAATATTATGCAAGAATTTTAAGAGCTATAACATGTAGCCATTCATATATAAGGAACAGCAGTGCAAATATTTAGTTCAAAACTATTAACTATGCAAACGGTTAGGAGGTTTTAAGCCATGTGCCCTCCCACAATGGAGGCAGCTGTTCCTTTTTTTTTTTTTAACTATTTATTATTGGATATATTTCACATATTCAAAATTACATCTTGTAAATATCTCATATCCTTTTCTTTTCTCCCCTCCCCCCAATACAAGGCTTCCCACAATGCTCTTACCCCCTTATAAACTCTATTATCTAATTACCATTAACAAAATATATCACTTTCGTTATCAAATTACGGTAACATTTTAACAATCTTATCATTCTTTTCCTTATTTTCTCCTTAATAACTGTCGAAGCAAATCAATCTGTTTTTAACATCCCAGTTTTTCTCAAGATAGTCTTTGAAATCTTTCCATTCTACAAAAAATGCTTCATCTTCTTCATTATTAAGCTTTCTTGTCAATTTGTCCATTTCTGCCATAAAAAGCATCTTCTTAATCCATTCCCATTTTTCAGGTATCTTTTCTTGTTTCCAGAATTGTGCATAAGTCATTCTAGCTGTTGTAACCAAATATCATAACAATGTTCTCTTGGTTACATTTAACTCTTCCAATTTAAGGCCTAACAACAAAATTTGTGGATCCTTCTTAAAAGTACATCTCAAAATTTTCTGTATTTCATTATGAATCTCTGACCAATAGATCATGGCTTTATCACAAGTCCACCACATATGGTAAAATGAGCCTTCTTTCTTTCTACATTTCCAACATTTGCTAGACATACTCTCATTTATATTAGCAATTTTCTTTGGGGTCATATACCATCTATACATCATTTTATAACAATTCTCTTTCACATTAACACAAGTTGAAATTTTCCTGAAAGAGTGTCTCCTGCACAACCAAAGATGACGCCTTCTGGGTGCCTCGGAAACACCTCCCTCTCCCATTAGGGAGAGGGAAGCTTGGATTGTGCTTTTTAATATAGGAAAGGCATGCTTTGGGGAAGAAGAAAATAGGCTCCGGGAGAATGAGCTGTGTACATCGGCAGGTACCCATAGGTAGCCCATCTTGAGAATCACAATTCTGTATAGTTAGCAGAGCCTTGCAGAATCCAGATACAAGGCAAAACATTGGCACATACAATATCCCAGCACATTCCCACTTTCAGTACTATTCACTCTCTCCAGGGTGAGGAGATCCTTGCAGGACCCCAATTCACAAGCAGAGCTGGAATAAAATTGTCCTCAGTGAAATGAAATGAAAGCTGTGAAACCCGTGGACGTTTTGTAAGCCACCTTGAACCAAGAACAAAGTCAGGAATTAGGATATAAATGTTTTAATAAATAAACTGTCAGACTCAGGCCTTCTTTCTGGTTATTGATTACTGCCGCATTGCCCTTTGTATTGCTCATGCTTACTTTCGCTTCTGTATTCCTGCCTGCTTGGCACATCTGGTTTAGCTTGTGGCCCTTATCAGCCCTCGCTGAGATTCCTAAGGGGTGTGTGTGTGTGTGATTGCTTGTGTGAAGGTGTAAGGATGCGCCACTCGTAACTTTTCCGAATGCAGGCCCCAGACAGTTCTCAGGTCTATGCCTGAGATGTGACCTTGGGAGCAATAAGACTTTGGGAATGGCTAGATGAGTCGTATACTCTTTCATGACCTGTAATAATGCTTGTGTTGTGACGTATGATTGGAATGTGGATCCTGCTCCTTGATTATTGATCCTTTGCTTTAGCCTGCCAGTCCTGACAAAGATGTTGACCTTTACAGTTGACCAAATTTTGCCAATAAAGCTTAACTGAGGAATATTGCATGAAGAGTGGTTTCTCTGAGAGCCTGACACAAATATGGCTAATCCGTGGTATGTAGAAGCATGAGCTATTCAAAACCAGCCTTTCTTCAAAAGGAAAGGGAGAGAGAACAGGCCCCCTATCGATGACCAGCAGTCAGAGCAATGGTACTGATTTGCTTTAGATCTTAATAGTGTGGTTTGATTCTCTTCTGGGCATACAGCAAGGGTCACTGGGGGTGTGGGGGGAGGTATTTGTGAATTTCCCACATTGTGTTGGAGTAGATGGCTCTGGAGGTCCCTTCCAGCTCTATGATTCTATGATTCTTACCATTGTAAATCACATTGTAAGTTTCAAAAAATGGACAGTGAGGGCTACACTTGTGTCAGAGACCACAGCCTGGGTCCCCCTGGGTTATTGCTCCATGCCCCTTGGGCAGCACCCCAGACTGTGGGTCCTCACGGGTAAAATACACACAAGTAAAGCAGACCTCTAAAATATGTAAAGCTTTATTAGAGGATTAAAAAAAGATATGATCACACAGTGCAATCTCCACAGCTCAGCAACAAAGAAAATAAAGAAGCTAGCTGAGTATTAGATGGCAAATCTTGCAGCATAAAATCCAAGCAGTATCCTAGACACATTCTTATGTTGCAATCCATAATGATGAAGCATAACATACCAGAGCATACTAGGGAAGGCATGATCACAGAATTAGCATGGCTTCCCTCAGGCCCATACCATTGTTTTGTTTTTTATTTTTTTTAATTGTCACTCATGGTTACCAATGGATTCAGTATTGTCAAATGCCCTTGTTATAGCTTTTGCCCTCTCACATCAGGTGGTCTCTTGCCTCCAATCAGGAATTCCGTTTGATGGAAGCTTCCAGAAGATGTTACTGTGTGTTCCTAATTCCCCCCTCCCATCTGGTTATGCAACTGAGCACAGGTTCTCAGGATTAACCAATTACCACATTCTTGAGTCTGGCCTTGAAAGAGATAAGGATGGTAGCTGCAGGAAGTTCCAAAAAACAAACACCTGCTGGCCAGACTAGGCCCTCTAAGAATCACGTTAACCTTTGAGGGAAATTCGGGTGCTTTGTCTCACAACTTTTATTAAATAAATAAGATAAAAATGGGATAGCCAAAAGTTATATACTGGCCCTCCTTCCTCGTTCTGGCACTGTTTCAGTGTTTTGATTAATTATTTTGTCATTTGAAATGTATTTTAAATTGTTCAAATATGTTAATGTTTTTATTTTTTGCCACCTTGGGAACCCTGATCAAGTGGAAAGGTGGCATAAAAATGCTCTAACTAAATAAATAATATAAAATTGAACAAGTTGGGTCATAGAAATAACCAGGGGTCATCTTTGATGATGAATTATGTTGGAAATAGCCATATTGAGTCAATTCTAGGTAAGCCAAAAGGGAGATCAGAGCAACTAGTGAGCAGTATGTACCTGCGCAGGACTCCAATTATTACAACTAAGACCAGTTTCTATATGTAGCACTGGTTTGGATATAGGTGGTTGCACCTTCTATTGTTTTTTTCAATTTATATTCCATTTAAATTTTTTCTATGACTCTCAATTAGAAATTGGTATCACATCACTTGTAAATTTGGCCTGGCCACCATGCCTTTACAATTCAAATCTGACATTCATTCGTCAACAATCAGAACAATTTTCTTTGTAGCCTATTAACAGATCCTTATACTGTATCAGCTTAGCCCAACAGATGAGAAATTCACCAAGTTGGGTCTTTCCCCTGCTTTAAAAAAAATCCAGCAGGGATAAGAGTAGCTTATTTACAGCAATCAATCACTGTATGAAGGACATTGATTTTCAAGAAACTTTGGCTAAAGCCTCCTGCCAAGCGTGTTCTTCCCTTCTATTCAATTTAGCTTCAACAATCCCACATCAATATGCACATTCTCTGAGCAAAACCAAACCAAAGGATAACTATATTGATTACTATATTGACCAAAGAACTGCTGTATCTGTGGTTAAATTTCAGTTATCTGCAATTAAAATATGGGCCAAAATAATGTCCCATGTATAATTTACTTAGATTCTAACCCTTACACTGTTAGATATACTAGACTGAATGATATCTGTAGAGAAACAAATGATATATGAGAAATAATAATGTAGATATATATAGAAATAATTAATGATATATGTGGAGAATAAAAGACATTAATAAATTGGGTATTTTTGTGGTTTTGTATGGCTTGTGAGCCATACTAAAGGTTGATTCACTGACTGATATTCAGAAGTTGGAGACATTTTGCAAAGATGTTCCTGGCTTGGGGCACCTTTTGGCTTTGCACTACCCCTCACTGCAGTGTCAATCAAGTCTTCGCAAACATTGGTAACAATTGGGATTTTGCCTTTTAAACAAGAAAAGGAAGGAAACCCCCCTACTTGCTTAATTAATTTATTATGTAAACATTATGTACACTGATACTGTGGCATTAATAAACATAAACAATGTGGAGATCAATAGAATCACACAGCAAGAATCACACAGAAAAATGGCTAGACATATTTGTACAGAAGGGATATCAGTATGGACATTGAGTCTGGAAGGGGTTTACTTCTCTACTTTCCTCCCGATCAGCCTCCATAAGGCTCCCTTCACATCCCTGTTTCTCAGGCTGTAGATCAAGGGGTTGAGCATTGGGGTCACTACTCCATAAAAGACAGCCACTATTTTTTCCCGATCTGTGAATGTCTTGGCCTGAGGCTTCAGGTATCCGGCCAAGGCAGTGCCATAGAAGATGCCCACCACAGCCAGATGAGAGCCACAGGTGGAAAAAGCTTTGCCCCGACCTTCAGCGGAGCGGATGCGCAGGACAGCCAGACCAATGCGCCCATAGGTCAGCAGGATGAAAGTGAAGGGGAACAAAAGAGTGAAAACACTCGTTATCATCATGCTAAGTCCATTGGTGTGAGTGTCAGAGCAGGCCAATTTCAACACTGCTTGGACCTCACATGTAAAATGATTCACCACGTTGCGACCACACAAGCGTGCCTGCATGCTAAAAAAGGGTACGATGGTCAAGAGGAAAGAGCTGAGCCACAGGCTGACTGCCAGGATGATGCACACCTGTTGGCTCATGATCAAGCTATAGTGCAGCGGGCTGCATATTGCCACAAAGCGATCATAAGCCATGACAGCTAGTAAGAGGCACTCAGCCACACCCAAAAAAAGGCCAATGCTCATTTGTGCAAAACACCTGCCTAGGGGGATAATGGCCTCATCTGTGAAGCAGTGCGCCAGCATCTGTGGGACAGAGGTGGTGACATAGCAGACATCAATGAAGGAGAGGTTGCTGAGGAAGAAATACATGGGTGTGTGGAGGTGAGAATCCATCGCAATCAACAACACAATGAGACCATTCCCAGCTACGGTGATGGCATACATGACCAAGAAGAGGACGAACAAGCCGGCGCGCACGTGGGGTTGTCTGGAGAAGCCCACAAGCACAAACTCAGTCACAATGGTTGCATTATCCCAGTCTTCCATATTTCCTGTAAAAGCGGAATGGAGAAGTATAGTAATATTTGTATGGAATTCCATCTTCCAAACATCCCAATGCATCCTTTGGTTAAATGCCCAGATGGAAGATCAGATGGACATCTTTTTTTTTTACAATGATTTGGACACAGAGTGGGGAGACTATGCATGCAATACAGATTGTGTGCCCTTTCAGTCTCAACCACATCAACTGTGGCCGTGCACAATGTACAATACATTCCTAGATTAATTACATGACTAGGTGAATCTGATTTTTATCCATCGATATCGGCATCTGTGGAGAAAGGGAGCTGATTTTAAGAAAGGAGTTAAATTGCAGTGGGAAAGAGATCCGTAACCAGATGAAACCAGATGAAACTGGGTAATGTGTTTCAAATGCCGGTCGCTTTTTGACTGCTTCCCAGTGATTTACATAAGAACATAAGAGAAGCCAATGTTGAATCAGGCCAATGGCCCATCTAGTCCAACACTCTGTCACACAGCAGCCAAAAATACCAGGTGCCATCAGGAGGTCCAGCAGTGGGGCCAGGACACTAGAAGTCCTCCCACTGCTCCTCCCCCAGCACAAAGAATAGAGTGCATCACTTGCCCCAGAGTGAGAATTCCCATCTATACCCTGTGGCTAATAGCCACTGATGGACTTCTGCTCCATATGTTTATCTAATTCCCTCTTGAAACTGTCCATGCTTGTAGCTGCCACCACCTCCTGTGGCAGTGAATTCCATATGTTAATCACTCTTCGGGTGAAGAAGGACTTCCTTTTATCCGTTCTAACTCGACTGCTCAGCAATTTCATGGAGTGCCCACGAGTTCTTGTATTGTGAGAAAGGGAGAAAAGTACTTCTTTCTCAACCTGCTCAATCCCATTCATATTCTTATAAACCTCGATCATGTCACCCCTCACCTTTGTTTAGTTTGTACAATAGATTTGTACAGATTTAGTTTGTACAGATTTGTTTAGTTTGTACAATATTTATATGTGCCCCTTGTTGCATCCCTGAGGAAAATCATACCATGTCTTGCAGTGAGGGTGGATAAGGTTCTCATACTGTGTCCCAAACTGGTCAGGTTATTTCTGTTTCAAGCAAAGGAGGGAGAAGAATAGTTGACGGTTGACTTAAGCAGCCTTAATGAATGCTGATCCAGAGCCGAATTAGAGGATACCTTTTTTTAAAAATAGCCAGGTATGGGTAGCCCCAGCTGAAAAATAGGGGAAGATATTTTATTTTAATTGATTATTAATAATTATTATAGGTAGATGAGAGTGGGCACCCCAATAGGCTAACCAATGGGTTCTCCAGTGCTTGTGCCCTTATGCCCTGGCTCCAGGCACTTAGTTACTAACTTTTTTTTGTAATTAACAAACATCAGTATACACATTACATGCTATATTCAAACACAATAAGAACATACGAGAAGCCAATGTTGGATCATTCAGGCCAATGGCCCATCCAGTCCAACACTCTGTGTCACACAGTGGCCAAAAATACCAGGTGCCATCAGGAGGTCCAGCAGTGGGGCCAGGACACTAGAAGCTCTCCAACTGTTGACCCCCCCCACAAGCACCAAGAATACAGTGCATCACTTGCCCCATAGTTTAAGATATCAAAATACATGTTGGTAACAATATCATATAAGCGCAGTAACATATTCGAACAAATCTGCAAACATCACTTATACACCACAATTTGTATAGTGTATTAACTCAAAACTCTACCTTTTTTTTTGTTCTAATAAGTTTACTTAGTGACTAACGTGGCAGCTCTTTCTTCGTCTCCTGCAGCACTTCAAAAATGTCCTGAGAGATGCCATTGATCAAGGTCGTTCCCCTATACTGGTCAGCATGAAGACCCAGGAACTGGCCTACAGCAGTGAGGAAGTCTCTTTCCCCAACACTTGGATAGGACAGTCCAAAGTGTTCAGTTTGGCTATATCTCCCTATCTTAAGATACCTCTGGGTGTTCGTGTGTTCTAGATGTCTCTTTCTATCTAGCATTTTATTTCTAAATACTGTTGACATGATTATTATAAAGACATCACTGACCTTGTTGTTAAGACTCTGACAGAATCATTCTGCAGTCCTTTTAGGATGGAGTTTCGCCACAGCTCGATCCCTGCGACTGTTTGCACCCAAGGGCCAGGTCAAAGAAGAACTCATGCAGTATAAGCACCCACTCATGTGAACAGCTGTAAATAGGGGAAAACCCAAGTCTCGTCACTTGTAGGACCATAACTGGCCCAATATTCCAAGATAGCAAGGCTGGTACCCTCTTAGGAGAAAAGGAAATCAACTTCTCTGAGAGGAACTCTTGAAATTCCAAAAGCAGGGAAAGAGGATGATTTTAAACAGGGTTGTGGAGGAACATACAGAAAGGATCTATCCATGGGGATTAGCTATGAAAGGCAACTGAAACTTCCATATTCTGAAGCTCTGGACACCAGTCCTGGAGTAGAAATAGCCTTCTGTAATTTCTTAAATTTATCTCTAAAGTGGATCCAATGACTGCCAAGTATTATCCTGGCTTTCTCCTTCCTGAAAAGGGAAGTTAGAATACAGAAACAGGTGGGAATTTGGTCTGGTTCTGCAGAACTCTTAGATTAGGCTGCATCAAATCAATGGTCCATCTTATCCAGCATCCTATTCCATCCAGTGCCAATTCAATTCCATCCAGTGGTGAGAGAAAGCAGACAAGCAAGTTTAAGCAATCCCTTGCTCTTGGCTTTCTATTGGACATCACATACCTCCTCAACACCTTTCAGATGCACATGAAAGGCCAGGCATTCTCAGTCCGAGTTTTTGCCAAACTTTCTCCCTAAGCCTCAGCTGGGGGGAAAAATCCCCCAAATACTCCAAGAGGTGAGATGCAAATTCCAGTTCAGGAATCTAATAAGATTTCATTGTCTAAATACCTCAAAGTAATCTTTGGATGAATTATATTTCACATAGAACTTCACAGGTTTGTACAAATGAAGTCTTGATGGCAAATGGTACAATCACTTTTGGAATCATTAGCAGATGGAATGTGTGTGTGTGTGTATATATATATATATTTGTGTGTGTGTGTGTGTGTGTATATGCAAATCCACCTAATATGATTGTGAATGAACTCCAAAACTCTGGAATATATTCTGCAAACAATATGTGGGTGGGTTTTATATTCTGGAATTATATTCTGGAATTAAAAAATAAAGATACCTCAGGTCTTCCTTTATCTTCTATTTTGTTGCAGCTGATGGTTTCACACAAAATCCAGTATGGTTTCACCAAAGCAGTTATATTATATCCATGACAATTTAAAGAGGTATAATTCCATTCCGAAGATCGCAGTTGTCTTTGGGAGCCCAGGGGACAACATCCCATGGAGACAATTAGCCAAGAAGAGGAGAGCAGAAGCTCAATTCAGCAACTTGAAGTTGCATCACTTCTAGGGTTGGAAGGCCCCCTCCGGGCCACCTGCACGGAATGGGGTGGGTAGAGTTGCCACTTCCTGAAGGTTTGAGACTGCTGCCTAGGGAGGACATGGACCTCTGTGAGCTACAATGCCACAAAGCCCACCCTCCAGATCATCCATTTTCTCCAGGGGAACTAATCTCTGTAGTCTAGTGATGAGCTGTAATTTTGGGGGATCCCCAGGTCCCACCTGGAGGCTGGCATTCCTAATTGCTTCAGATTTAACCAGTTAATGGGGACATTTCTCTAGACACCTTAAAAATCCAAAAGGTGGCAAAGGGATTCGGGCCTTATAACAAATGAGTTCGATGCTCCTGTTCTAGTAGCTATGCCCTACTAAACTCCATATGCAAAAAAACTATTCTTAACAGCATTACCAGGCAGGGGCTAGCAACTAGTGGGAGTCAAGTGGGGACACTGGGGGCACTGCCTGCAACAGTGTGATGTCACTTTCATTACAGACCCAGAAGTGACATCAGTCCTCTCTAGGAATTGCCAGAAACTCTATGATTTGCTACCTCTAGACATGGGAGCTCCCTTCAGACATTATGGCTAGTAATTATGGATGAAGCTCTCCTCCCGTGATTCTAGCTAACCCCTTCTTATAGCTGTCTGATCTTGTGGCCATCACGATTGCCACTGGCTGTGAATTTCAGTTTAATTACTCATTGAGTAAAGAGTTTTTATTTTGTCTGCAGAAGGATTTTTCCCCCGGTAATGGTTTCTGTCGAATGTTTGTGGATGATTCATCCCGTGTTAAATTAATAAAGCAAGTATGCCTATTCAGAAGGATCCCGTGACTGTTAAGAGACACCACTAACTAAGGTTGCCAGCCTCCAGGTGGCACCTGGAGATCTCCCGCTCTTATAATTGATCTCCAGACGATCAATTCCCCTGGAGAAAATGGCTGCTTTGGAGGCTGGACTGCATGGCATTATACCCTACTGAGGTCTCTCACCTCCCCAAGCCCCACCCTCTGCAGGCTCCACCCCCAGAATCCCTAGGTATTTCCCAACCCTGGTGACCCTACCACTAACTAATATGGATCAAGTGATCCCAAGTATATACCTGTTAATTAAGAATTGCAGAAGTATCCTGCAGGATCTAACCAAGGTCCACCTAGTCTAGCATCCTCTGTAAAAAAGGATCAGTAACCAGAAGATGGTGCCCCAGAATTTGGCCAGTGATCCACTGGTGGATTGTCGGATACTTTCTGCTCATCCGTACCCTGCTAATGTACCCTCATCAGAGTGAAATTTCTGAGTTCATCTTAAGGAATGAAGTCAGGCTTCTAATGTGATCGGCCTCTCCCTTTACCCTCCCAAGCACGTTCCTCATAGAGAATACTAGCAGGCTACGGATTTGCTGATGAAGTCAGGACTTACCCCTCCCTCCCAAACAGAGAAAATGATGTCAAGAGCTTGCAATTTTTAAATTTTATTTTTTTAAAATTCCTCTTTATAGAATGTCCATGTTATTTCCTTTTTTTAATGATTGGAAAAGGCACTGTGAGGCAAAGCGCCCTGGTTTCCTCCCAAGGATTAATGTGAATATTTGTAGGCCTCCTTCAACTTACAAGTGTCCATAATTGGGCCTCCCTGCCTACACCATCCTTATCTTTTTCTAGGACAGATTCAAGAATGTGGTAATTAGCTGATCATAGGTACCTAAGAGCCAGTTTGGTGTAGTGGTTAAGACCACTGATTCTAATCTGGAGAACCAGGTTTGAATCTCCACTCCTTATTCAGCTGCTGGGTGACCTTGGGCCAGTCAAAGTTCTCTCAGAGCTGTTCTCTCAAGAGCAGTTCTCTCAGAGCTCTCTCAGCCTCATCTACCTCACAGGGTGTCTGTGGTGGGAAGGGGAAGGGAAAGGAGATTGTGAGGTGCTCTGAGACTCCGAAAGAAGGATGGGGTATAAATCCAACTCTTCTTCTCCTCCTCCTCATCAGTGGGCTCTTTAAATCTTGCAGGAGGGAAAAGAGAGGGGCGGCTGCCAGCTGCACACCTGAAGGTGTGTGGCCACCCACTCACTCCCCCTCCCTCCCCTCCCTCCTCCCCTGCTGCCTGATGAAATCTCCCCATGCCCCACCAACCCAAAATTTCTGGCTACGGGGATGTACCTGTGGCACTCGGATCATTTACAGCAAAGACCAGTTTCTATATGCAGCACTGGTTTGGATGCTGGTGGATACACCTTCCATTGAATTAATACCATATAATTTTTTTCTGAAGAATCCTTGAAGTGCCTAGGTGCGCACATTCTGTGGCTCTCAAATTAGAAACCGGTATCACATCCCTTGCAAATCTGGCTTAGCTACCAAGTCTTTGCACTCAGAATATGGCTTTTGTTAATCAGCAATCAGAACAATTTTCTTAGTAGCCTAATGGCTATATCAGCTAAGCCCAACAGAAGAGAAATTCACCTCGTTGGGTCTTTGCCCTGCTTTTTAAAAACCCAGTGGGGCTAAGTGTAGCTTTTTAAGCCACCCATGACTGTATGAAGGATTTTGATTTTCAAGAAACTTCGGCTAAAGCCTGCCGAGTGTGTTCCCCCCTTCTATTCAATTTAGCTCCAACGATCCCACATCAATATGCATGTCCTCTGAGCAGAATTATTTATTTTATTTATTTACTTAATTTATATCCCGCCCTCCCCGCAAAGGCAGGCTCTGGGCGGCTCACAATCAGATACATAAAAACAATATACAACTTTTAAAACAGATAAAACGCTTAAAAACACAACAGAATGCAAAATACAAAATGCTAGCAGAGCAGTAAACAACGGCGGCATTCTTTTGGCATCCAGATATAACAGTCGCTCCAGAAGATGCTCCAAACAGAAGATGCTCCAACCAAAGAATTACTGTATTGACCAAAGAATTACTGTATTGTCAAAGAAAATATGGGCCAAAATAATGTCCTGTGTATAATTTATTCAGATTCTGACCCTTACATTGTTAGATATAATAGGATGAATGATCTAAGTAGAGATTTAATGTAAGTAAGTAATTTAATATTTTTGGGTATTTTTTCATTGTGTATTGCTTGTAAGCCATAAAAGAAGAAGAAGACGAACACGAAGATGAAGAAGAAGAAGTCGTAGTAGTAATAGTAGTAGTAATTGGATTTATACCCCACCCTTCACTCAGTGTCTCAGAGAGGCTTACAATCTCCTTTCCCCTCCCTGCAACAGACACCCTGTGAGGTGGGTGGGACCGAGAGAGCTCTCTCAAGAACTGCTCTTGAGAGAACAGCTCTGAAAGAACTTGTAACTGAACCAAGGTCACACCAGCAGCTGCATGTGGAGGAGTGGGGAATCAGACCCAGTCCTCCCAGATTAGAGTCAGCGCTCTTAACCACTACACCAAACTGGCTTGGTGATTTGACTGATATTCAAAAGTTAGAGAAATCTTTCAAAGATGTTCTTGGCTCGGGGCACCTGTCTTGCACTACCCTTGACTGCAGTGTTAACCGGGTCTTTGCAAGCATTGGTAACAAATGGGATTTTGCCTTTCGAACAAGGAAAAGAAGAAAACCTCCTATTTGCTTCATTCATATTGTTATTTATTCTATAAAACATTATGTACCCTGATATTGTGATATTAATAACATAGAAAGTGTTGAGATCAAAAGAAGTAGCATGTAGGATCAGAGAAATATTTCTGCTGAAAGGATATCAGTATGGACATTGAATCTAGAAGTGGTTTATTTCTCTGCTTTCCTCCCGATCAGCCTCCATAAGGCTCCCTTCACATCCCTGTTTCTCAGGCTGTAGATCAAGGGGTTGAGCATTGGGGTCACGACCCCATAAAAGATGGCCACTATTTTTTCCCTGTCTGTGAAGGTCTTGGCCTGAGGCCTCAGGTATGCGGCCATGGCGGTGCCATAGAAGATGCCCACCACAGCCAGATGAGAACCACAGGTGGACAAAGCTTTGCCCCGGCTTTCAGCTGAGCGGATGCGCAGGACAGCCAGACCAATGCGCCCGTAGGTCAGCAGGATGAAAGCAAAGGGGAACAGAAGAGTGAAGACACTCGTGAGCAGCATGCTAAGCCCACTGGCGCTAGTGTCCGA
Organism: Gekko gecko; assembly: GCA_029375565.1. Lineage (NCBI taxonomy): Eukaryota > Metazoa > Chordata > Lepidosauria > Squamata > Gekkonidae > Gekko > Gekko gecko. The sequence continues at coordinate 289,276,419 of JAPDNY010000002.1, forward strand.
GCAGGCCAATTTCAACACTGCTTGGAGCTCACATGAGAAATGATTCACCACGTTGCGACCACACAAGCGTGCCTGCATGCTAAAAAAGGGTACGATGGTCAAGAGGAAAGAGCTGAGCCACAGGCTGACTGCCAGGGTGATGCACACCTTCTGGCTCATGATCAAGCTATAGTGCAGCGGGCTGCATATTGCCACAAAGCGGTCATAAGCCATGACCGCTAGCAAGAGGCACTCAGTGATTGCCAAAAAAAGGCTGATGCTCATTTGTGCAAAACACCTGCCCAGAGGTATAACGGGCTTGTCTTGGAAGCCATGTGCCAAAATCTGTGGGACAGAAGTAGTGACATAGCAGACATCGATGAAGGAGAGGTTGCTAAGGAAGAAATACATGGGTGTGTGGAGGTGAGAATCCACCACAGTCAACAGTACAATGAGACTGTTCCCAGTTATGGCAACTATGTACATGACTAAGAAGAAGACAAAGAATGCAGCACGCATGTGGGGTTGTCTGGGGAAGCCCACAAGCACAAACTCAGTCACAGTGGTTGCATTATCCCAATCTTCCATATTTCCTGCAAAAGGGAAATCGATAGTTATAGTAATATCTGGATGAAATTGCATCTTGCAAACATGTCAATGCCTCCTTTGTTATTTTCCAAGGTTTCATTACAGGTTTCATAAATTGGAAGGCAATCACTACATTAAACACTTTTTCTTTGATTATTACAGGCCAGTCCAAACCTATTATTTTAGCGACTCGCGATAATCTAAACACTGATCTTTTTTTACTATGGGTTTGGAAAGATTATTACTCTGTCTACCTTCTTCTTGAGGTTCCCCCCCTCCATAGCTTTAAACACTGTCCTTTCGCTTATCTTCTAATGTTTAAACGATTGTAAACCATTCTATGGAAGATCACATGAACATCTTTTTTCGTCACCGAGTTGGACCCACTGTGGAGTGATACGCTCACAATACGGATTATATGCCTTTTCGTCTCCGCCATGCCACTTGCTCCAGTTCACAATTTATCAAAGGTTACTAAATGAATTTGCTTTTATCCCCCAAATACTAGCCCGGGCCGACCCTGCTTAGCTTTTGAGATCTGATGAGACTGGGCTATCCTGGGCTATCAGTCTGATGTGAAGAAGAAGAAGAAGAAGAAGAAGAAGAAGAAGAAGAAGAAGAAGAAGAAGAAGAAGAAGAAGAAGAAGAAGAAGAAGAAGAAGAAGAAGAAGAAGAAGAAGAAGAAGAAGAAGAAGAGGAGGAGATTGGATTTATACCCCACCCTTCCCTACCCAAAGGTGTCTCAGAGTGGCTTACAAACTCCTTTCCCTTCCCCTCCCCACAACAGACACCCTGTGAGGTAGGTGGGGATGGGAGGGCTCTGACAGGAACTGCTCTTTTTTCAAGAACAGCTCTTATCAGAACTGTGGCTTGCCCAAGGTCATCCAGCCAGGTGCAAGTGGAAGCATGGGGAATCAAACCCGGTTCGCCCAGATTAGAATCCACACACTTAACCACTACACCAAACTGTCCGCCGGGCTGTACAGAGCTGCCTTATACTGAATCAGCTGCTTGGTGTCTCAAGCAGAGGTCTTTCACGTCATTTATTTATTGCCAAATCCTTTGAAAACTGGATGTGCTAAGAACTGAACCTTGGGCATGCTACCAGGAAAGCTGATGCTCTGCCATTGAGCCCTCACTCCACCTCTCCCCATGCCCAAAAAAAGAATGGATGTTCTGCTTTATCATCCAAGAGTTGAGATGAATTAATTCACAATTGGCTATGAATTTTGAACTGGCCCATTTTCTTTATTTAAAACACTCCTCTCTGGTGTGATAAATACTGAGGATCTGTGCGTCCCCAGTTATATGGTGGAAATGGGGGAGGGGGGAGGAATAAATGATATCTAGCAATTTCGCACCCTTGACCCCATTTGTTTTTCATCACAGCATTGCAAATGCATGGGTCCCCCAACCCCTAAAGAAAGAGGCAAGCACCATTATTGGACTAAATGAAAGCTTTATTAATTATTTTAATTTACTTATTAATAATGATTATAGATATATGAGAGTGGGCACCCCAAGAGGCTAACCAATGGGTTCTTCCGTGCTTGTGCCCTCCTTCCCTGGTTCCAGGCACTTAGCTGCTAACTTGGCAGCCCTTTCTTGCTCTCCTGCTGCACATCAAAAATGTACTGAGAGATGCCATTGATCAAGGCTGGCATGAAGGCTGCATGAAGATCCAGGAATCAGCCATCGGCAGTAGGGAAGTCTCTTTACCCAGCACTTGGATAGGATAGTCCAAAATGTCCAGGTGGGCTATATCTCCCTATGCTAAGATACTGCTGGTGTTCATATATTTTAGATGTCTATTTCTATCTAGCATTTTAATTCTAAATAACGTTGACATTTACTTGTTGTAGATTTTCCAGGCTGTATGGTCGTGGTCTTGGCACTGTAGTACTACAATGCCAAGACCATGGCCATAAAGCCCAGAAAATCTACAGCAACTAATGAATTCCAGCTGTGAAAGCCTTCGACAACATAATGTTGACACTTGATTGTCATAAAGAAATCACTGACCTTGTCTGTTGTTAGGACTCCGACAGACTCATTCTGCAGTTCTTTTACAATGGCGTTTCGCCACAGCTCGATCTCCGCAACTGTTTGCACCCAAATGCCAGGTCAAAGAAGAACTCGTGCGGTGTAAGCACCCATTCTTGTGAACAGCTGTAAAGTGGGGGGCGGACCGTAGTCTCATCACTTGTAGTACTACGACTGGCCCAATAGTCTAAGACAGCAAGGTTGGTGCCCTCTTAGGACAAAAGTATATCAGCTTCTCTGACAGGAACTCCTGCAATTTCAATAGCAGGGAAAGAGGATAACTGCAAACAGGTGTACGGAAGATGGAGCCTGTCAGACAGAGCTCTTCCGCCAGGCTTTTGAGTGAGATAGCGGATGTCAAATATCATCTGGCCCTTCCTGTTACCATCCTGCTACCTTTTTTCTACCATGTGTACCATGGTCTTTAATCTTCGACAATACAGGTTTACCCAAGGTAGGATAGTTATAATCTGCAGTCCCCTTTGGGATCTAGTCCATTTTGTCTTTACTTTTCTAACACCACGGCACCAATGTAATAGTTGTGAAATAGTCCAATCGCCATTGTTTAAGGGTTACGTTTATAGTTTTAATCTTGATTATATCATTTTATATTAAATGTTGTAACCCACCCTACCCTGACCCCACTTGTGGGAAGGGCAGGATAGAAACTGAATCAAATAAATAAATAAAAGAACATATAGGATAGATCTATCAGTCGGTATTAGCTATGACAGGCAACTGAAACATCCATATTCTGAAGCTCTGGACGCCAGCCCCGGAGCAGAAACAACCTCCTGTGATGTCATAAATTTATCTCTAAAGTGGATCCAAGGACTGCCAAGTGTTATTCTGGCTCTCTCTTTCCTGAAAAAAGAGGTTAGTTTTTGCTGATCACTACTGGAAACAGAATACTGAAACAGGTAGTAATTTGGTCTGATTCTGCAGAACTCTTAGGTTAGGCTGTGGTTCCCCCTTTGATTAATAATCTGCGTATAAGCAAGGGGTGTTTCTAGCGACCCAGTGCCATGGGCTTAATCAAGCTGCAACTGAAATAGCATCTTGGTTTCAGGAACTGGGACAAAGCCATCCAGACATTCATGATGGGAGTTCACAGTACAGATCTGGTTTATTTAAGAAACCACAAAGACATTTGCACTCTTTTCTCTGCCAAATGCTTTCTTTGTGATGACATTAAATCGTTCCACTCCCTGTAGCTACAATACAAACATTAACAAAATGATCTCCCAACCACACTGCAAGTTCTACATTGAATTAATAGATGCTCCTCAATCTTACTTAAGTCCTGCTCAGTTTGATGGGGCTTCCTTTGAGGTGCGAGTGGGATTTAGTACCAAAAGAGAATACATTTCTCAGCACTTTGTTATGTATTAGATGGCAGAATAAGAACCACACTAGAAATTCAATGGCAACCAAAGATCTGGGAATCAGTGTCTCTATCAAATACATAAAACCTCCGAAAACCACAAATTAAGAAAACTACAATGGGAAGCTGCCTGACAGTCTATTGAGGTCAGTTTTGTCTACTGTGGGATCATTGCCAAAAGTCTTTCAGGTCACCCACTACCAGATCATTTTAACTGGAGATACTAGGGATTAGACATGGAGTCATGAGCAAAGGAGATGTTCTACCCCTGAGCTACCCTCTTTTCTAATGGGAACGACATTGAGCTATGGCTCAGTTCCAAGTGGAACATAAAAGTTCAGCTGTATCAAATCAATGATCTGCCTAGTCCAGCATCCTATTCCATCCAGTGGTCAATTCAATATCAGAGGAAGCATACAAGCAATGTTAAGCAGTCCTTTGCTTTTACATTCCCACTGGACACCACACGCAGCCTCACCATCTCACCATCTTGTAAATGCACATGGAAGACCAGGCACCCTCAGTTCAAGTTTTTGGCCAAACTTTCTCCCTAAGCCTCAGCTGGGAAAAAAACACAACCGAAAATACATCAAGGGTGAGGTGCAAAGTCCGAGTCATGACTTTAATAAGATTTCAAAATTTGAACACCCCGAAGTGATCTTTGGGTGAATTATATTTTCACACAGAACTTCACAGATTTGTACAAATGAAGTCTTAATGGCAAATGGCACCATCACTTTTGGGATCACCACTTTTTAGATGCACATTGAAGACCGGGCATCGTCAGTCTGAATTTTTGCCAAACTTTTTCCCTGAGCCTCAGCCAGGAAAAATACAATATACTCCAAGTGGTGAGATGAGAATTCCGAGTTATGACTCTAATAAGATTTTATTTATTTATTTAATTTGTATCCCGCCCTGCCTGCCAAGGCAGGCTCAGGGCGTCTTGCAGAATGAACACACACACACACACAGAGCGAGAGGGTGAGATATGTTAACTCTTTGGATTAATTATATCTTCACATAGAACTTTGTAGATTTGTGTGAATGAAGTCCTGATGGCCAATGCCACAGTCGCTTTTGGAATCATTAGCACATGAAACATTGATAATTTTTTTGCAAATCCACCCAATATGATCGTGAATGAACTCAAAAACTCTGGAATACGTTCTGCACACAATATCTTCTGGAATTAAACAAAAATAAATAAATAAAGATACCTCATGTCCTACTTCATCTTCTAATTGATTGCACCTGATACGTTCAAAGCAAATCCAGGATGGTTTCACCAAAGCCATTATATTGTATCCATGACCATTTTAAAAGGTAGAATTCCATTTTGAAGATCACAATTGCCTTCGGGAGCCCAGAGGACAACTTCCCATGGAGACAATTAGCCAAGAAGAGGACAGCAGAAGCTCAAATCAGCAATTTGAAGTTGCATCACTTCGGATTTAACCACTTATTAGAGACATTTCTCTAGACACCTTAAAAATCCAAAAGGTGGTAAAGGGATTTTTAGTCAGTCCCTGAGCCCTGACACAAAGTCCAGTGTGTTTTTTTTCCCCAGATTGTCATTATCAGAATATTATCTTCATCTTCTTTCTCTCCCAGAATTAGAATTCCCAATGAAACTTCAACTCAAGAGAAATTCAAAACTCGTAGATTCCTGTGCATACAAAATATAGAAGAGAAGTTAAAAACATAATGACCTGGATGCATTGAAAAGTTCCACTGACAGCAGTGATTTCTATCTGTGGGGGTGTGAGTCTCTTGTCTCCAGCATTCTGCTGAGGGTCCAAATGCCCCTTTGAATGCTGTTCCTTGTGGACGGGGGACCTCCAGGGGCAGAGGGGAGGGATTGGAAGTCTTTAGTGGGAGGAGGGCATGAAAAGGCCCCCCTCCTATCAGCAGAAATCCACACAGGATTCACTCTTTGATAAGTCTATCAAGGAGGAGGAGGAGATTGGATTTATACCCTGCCCTTCACTCGGAGTCTCAGAGCGGCTTACAAACTCCTTTCCCTTCCCCTCCCCACAACAGACACCCTGTGAGGTAGGCGGGCCGAGAGAACCCTGACAGAAACTGCTCTTTTTCGAGAACAGCTGTGCCAAAGCTTGTGACTGACCCAAGCTCACATCAGCAGGTGCAAGTGGAGGAGTGGGGAATCAAACCCGGTTCTCCCAGATCAGAGTCCATGCACTTAACCACTACACCAAACTGGCTCTCAAATTATCAAAATATTTCGGGGGGGATTTGGTGGTGATGGAAGGAGAGGTCAAGACACAGCTGGCTTATGGTGACCTTATAGGATTTTCAGGGCAAGAAATGTTCAGAGGTGGTTTGCCATTGCTTGCCTCTGTGGCATGACCCTGGTATTCCTTTGGTGGTCTCCCATCAAAATCCTAGCCAGGGCCAACCCTGCTTAGCTTCCGAGATCTGAAGAGATCAGGCTAGCCTGGGCTATCCAGGTGTGTGCAGGGATCATATGTCCCTAATTTTTTTTGCCTCTGCTCTGTGGTTTCCATAGGTTCTTGTTCACATTTATTAAAGAGAAAGTTCCTTCAAAAGAAGAAACCATAAGCAAAATACTTGAAACAGCAGAGATGGACAATTCAACTTCAGTTTTGAGAGGACAAAATGAAACAACCTTTGAGAATATATGGTGAATATTTTACAAATGGATGGAAGAGAATAATAATCGAATTTTGCAGACATATAACCGAAATAGAAGAAAGGATGAACTATATATTTAATTATATGCAAGAGATTTTTTATAAAAACTATAAGGTGGAAAAAAAGTAAAAATAACAACTAGATAATGTATGGGGTCAATAACTAGATATAACATTGATGTAAACAAATCCCCAATTTTATGTTTGTATGTTTATATGTTTTGTCCGTCTTTTATTAAATAAGAATGATTGAAGAGCACATTTATTAAAGAGAGATTGTTCATATATCACATTTCTGTTAGGCTCCAAATGCTTTTGCAGTGCTTCTTATAATTCAGAGGGACTTTCACTATCTTATACTGGTATATCTAGATGCTAATGGAGTAAGTAAGATTCCCTTTTGATTCATAATTAAGCTTAAGTGAGGGCTCCATATTACCACAGACATTTCTTCTTCTAGAAAAGTCCATGCCCTTCTGATGTATCATTTATGTAGGGGGTGGGGCTTGGCGCATTATGTCAAGGACAACAGAGGCTTCGAGGCTTTAAAAGGTCTTTTTGCAAGCTGAGTGTGTGGACCACAATCGCCCCTCTCCCTCCCTCCAGTTAGATTTAAAGGGCGCTCCAGCTGGTTGGCGGGCCATGTGGTCCCCACTGATCAGCTGAAGCCCTTTAAATCTGGCAGGAGGGAAGGGAGAGGGATGGCCAGGCAGATGGTCACTCTTGGGCTTTGGGGTGGGGCTTGGCGCATTTCCTCCCACCCACAGAACGCCTCTCAAATCCCCCCGCTGGAGCAACTAGGGGACCTGGCAACCCTAGTAATAACTGTAACTCCTCCCTTAGTCCTCTGACCGCTGAACTGAAGTTGTATTTTCAGTTCTTTATGCTAAATAGAGTCTTTTTCCGAAGCTTCTTCTCTTGGTCAGCATAATTGTCTATTCTAACACCTTTTGCATCTGCACAAAAGGGACGGTGAGTCTCACTCCAAAATGCTGAGCCCAGTGCCTGCTGATGGCTTTGCTTGTATCATAAAATGCTTGGTAGAGCTACTTCGGGGAAAGACATCTGGGTAGGCAGCAGAGGACTGGCAGGTGATTCAACCAATCACAGTCATCGGCTGCCTGCCCAGACACCTCCCCTTGAAGCAGAGTTTCTACTAAGCCAGTTTGGTGTAGTGGTTAGGAGTGTGGACTCTAAAATCTGGGAGAACCGGGTTTGATTCCCCACTTCTCCATGTGCAGCTGCTGGTGTGACCTTGGGTCAGTTACAAGTTCTTTCAGGGCTGTTATCTCACGAGCAGTTCTCGAAAGAGCTCTCTCAGCCTACCTCACAGGGTGTCTGTTGTGGGGAGGGGAAGGGAAAGGGATTGTAAGCCGCTCTGAGACTCCTTCATATAGTGAAAGGCGGGCTATAAATCCAATCTCTTCTCCTTCTCCTTCTTCTTCACATTTTAGAATATAAGCACAGCCATCTGCAAGCAGTGGAAGATTGGGGAAGCTGTTACACAGGCAGTAAGATTCTGAGGCAAAACTTTCCCTGATTGGCTCCAGATTGCTGCTGACTGGGGCTTCCTGTGTTAATGAGTGGCCACTCACGTGCACAGCTTAGAGGGAGCACTGTCTCTCACTATGTGTTGGAAAACATCCAGTTAAAGAAAACATCACCTTTCATGTCCATCAGCCAGGAACTGGAATTAGGCTGGCAGCAATGGCTGGAATACCTGAAACTGGTGGGAGTCCAGTGGGGACAGTGTGATGCACATTCAGGGAAGACCCAGAAGTGACATCAGTCCTCTGTAGAAGCTGCCAGAAACTCCACGTTTTGCAGCCTCTAGAAATGGGTGCTCCTTTCAGACATGATGGCTAGTAGCCTCTGACAGCCCACTCTTCCCATAAATCTGCCTGACCCCTCTTATAGCTGTCTATGTCTGTGGCCATCACTACTTCTGATTGTGAATTTCAGTTTAATTACTCATTGAATGTAATTACTCATCGAGTAAAGACTTTTCCTTTTGTCTGTAGAAGTATTTTTTCTGTTTCTGCTTAATGTTTGTGGATGACTCATCTTGTGTTAAATTTATAAAACAAGAGTGCCTATTCAGAAGGATCCCTTGACAGTTAAGGCATACCACTAACTCATATGTGTGGATTGATCCCAAGTATGGACCTATTGATTAAGAATATCAGAAATATCTTGCAGGATCTGACTGAGGTCCACCTAGTTCAGCCTCATCTGCAAAGAAGACCAGTAATCAGAAGATGGTGCACCAGGAATTGGCCAATGATTCACTGGTGAATTGTTGGATACCTTCTGCTCAGCTGTACCCTGTTAATGTACCCTCATCACAGTGAAATTTCTAAGTACATCTTGAGGAATGAAATCAGGCTTCTAATGTGATCGGCCTATCCCTTTACCCTCCCAAGCATGTTCCTCATAGAGAATACTAGCAGGCTACGAATTTGCTGATGAAGTCAGGACTTATCCTTCCCTCCCAAACAGAGAAAATGACATCAAGAGCTTGCAATTTTAAAATTGTATTCATTTATTTTTTAAAAAATCTTCTTTGTATGATGTCCATGTTCTGGCATATAATGTTTCTATTTAATGACTGGAAAAGGCCCCCAACACAGTCCTTCTGAAGTTTGGTTGGACAGAACTTTGACCTGGTAATTTGATGGACAATAAACTGGACCTCACTTATAGCATAAGGTATTTAATGCACCGTTGAGTTACTTGCACAGAAATGTTAGCATGAACACAGAATCACTGAAAAGTAAATCCGATTCCCAGCATGACCACTGAATTTCACCATGTTGAAAGTCATATCAGGCAATTTAAATGAAGCCCATTGAACTCCAACTAATTAAGCAAATGCATCGATGCAGGCCTTTTTTGGTAGAAAATGTCCAGCAGGAACTCAGTAGCATAATAGGCCACACCCAACATCAGAAACTCATTAGCATATTAGACCACACCCCAACCGTGCAGCTCATTAGTGTATTAGTCCACACCCAATGCTTTCCCTTGGTTTGCCCAGGCAAGCCGGCCCTTGGACAGGCCAGGGAAGGCATGGGGAGTCACCAAGGGGTCACTCTCCAGGCCTTCCCTCTGTAGCCACACACGGAGAGGTTTTGGCTGAAGCCAGCCAGAACTCTGTTCCTGTGCGTTCCTGCCCCAAAATAGCCCTGGCCCTAGTTAGTATTTGGATGGGAGGCCACCAAGGCATCCCAGCATTGCTACGTAGAAGTGAGCCATGGCAAACCACCTCTGAATGCCTCTTGACTTGAAAACCCCATGAGGGATTGCCATGTCAGATGCAACTTAATGACATTTTTGACCACCAAGGGTCCCTTCCCATAACAGTCAATAAAGTTGCAATTTTGATTTTCTTTTTGGCCTTTACATCTAATCATGAAGCATTTCATAATTCTCTCACTGTTCCTTCGATAACTTCTAGTTATTGAAAATATCCCCTTTCACGTCCATCAGCCCAGGAACTGGAATTAGACTGGCTGCCACGGCTGGAATATCTGATTTTCCCTCTATTTGGTTCACACCTCTTGAAAGTTGTGCTTCTTCAGCTGATTCTACTTTGTCTTTTAGAAAAGTACTTGTACTTCTGACACTGTGTTCTAATGGATTGTTTAAAGACAACAGAGGCTTAGTTTCATTAACTCAGGATTTATTTTAGGCACTTTGGAATACACATGCAATAACTGTAACTCATCCTGTAACTCATACCTGAAGATGCATTTCCAGTTCCTTATTATGAACAGAACCCCCCTTTTTTTTTTTTTGCAAATTCCTCTATTGGTCAGCATAATTATCTGTTCTTTGTCTTAGCTGCTATGCTCTACTGAACTCCATAAGCAGAAGTCTATTACTTTCAAGGTTGCCAGGCATGGTCTAACAACCAGCAGGAATCCAGGGGGACATTGGGGTGCTGTGGGCAGTGATCTGATGCCACATCCCGGGAAGACCCAGAAGTAGCTTGAGTCCTCTCAAGCAATCACTGAAAACTCAAGGATTTGCTGCCTCTAGAGATGGGTACTCCATTCAGTCACCATGGCTAGTAGGCATGGAGGGACTTCTCCATGAATCTGTCTAACCCCATTTAAAGTTACATAGGCTTCTGGGCATAATGCCCTTCCCTGATAGTGAATTTCATCATTTAAATAACTGTTGAGTAAAGATGAATTCAGGATCAAGGATTCAAAGTAACAGGCAAAGTCTTGGTTCCAAACTGAAAAAGAAATACAGGTTAGCAGAACACGATTTCAAGGCAACAAGGCAAAACAGGAGTCTGTTCACTGAATAAACAGTTAATAGAGGGTAGTGAGCAAAGTTGCTTCCAGAGGTCGGCATTTCTCTTTTATCAGCCTAATGAGCTGACTCATTTCCCAAAGCATAGATGTTACTTCTCACTGACTGGTGATTCTGGCTCCTGTAACAACTCTGCATCAGAAATCAGTGTTGATTGCCATTGTGCAATTAGCTGGGCACCCCTTTGTCTCTCCTGAGCTGTCAAACGTTCCTGACCTCTCCTGTGCTCAGCTGGTTTGGGAGATTCAGGTGGTGAATGGCACTTTGACTTTTGTCCCATTTCTTTCCTCTTCCGCCAGAATGAGCAACCCTTGTTGCCTGAGGTGTCTTTTGCTGGCTCTGCCTCTAAATCTAGCTGTTCAGGCAGGCATTCTACCAGTACAGGGCCTGACTCTTCCATTTCGTCATCCTCAGAGGAAGAGTAGCTGGCTGGCTCACAACAAAGTCAGAGTGCAATTCACCACAGTCAGATTTTTATTCTGCCTTTCTTCTAAGGAGTTCAGGATGATGTACGTGGTTATTCTCTCCTCCATTTGATCCTCACAAAAACTTAGTGAGGGAGGATTGGCTGAGACAGCGGGAGAGGAATCCCATGAGATTTACGGCTGAGTGGGGATTAGAATCTGTGGCTCCTAAATTTTAATCCAAGTTTCAATATTGTGTGCCTGTGTGTGTGAAGTGTTGTCAAGTTGCTTCAGACTTATGGCAACCCTGTGAATTAATGGCCTCCAAAAGTCCTGCCATTAAAACCTTTGCTGAACCTTGCAAATGGACATCCATGGCTTCCTTGACTGAGTCAATCCATCCCATGTTGGGTCTTCCTCTTTTCCCGCTGCTTTCAACTCTTTCTAGCATTATTATCTCTTAACATAAGAACATAAGAGAAGCCAATGTTGGATCAGGCCAATGGCCCATCCAGTCCAACAGTCTGTGTCAAACAGTGGGTAAAAATACCAGGTGCCATCAGGAGGTCCACCAGCAGGGCCAGGACACCAGAAGCCCTCCCACTGTCCCTCCCCCCAAGCACCAAGAATACAGAGCATTACTTGCCCCAGAGTCCCTATCTATACCTTGTGCCTAATAGCCATGGATGGACCTCTGCTCCATATCTATATATCTAATTCCCAAGTGGCCCCCTGTGTGCGGATATCTAAATCCGCACATCGGGGGCACCTGGGGGGCAGGGAGATTTTCCTGCGCACGTGGGGCAGTCCCCACGTGTGCAGAAAAATCTAAAAAGTGTTTAAAAGTCTAGGGGGGATATCAGAATCCCCAAAAAAGTAAGAGCGTTTCCTGCGCATGCGCAGGGAATGCTCTGGGAACTCTGCGGCGGCTGGCAGCTAAAAGCCGCTCAGTCCTTGACACTGGAACCGAGGGGGGGGGAGAGGAGAGAGCTGAAGGGGGGGGAGGAGATCGGCGGGCCCGGTGGCTGGAAGCCGCTCGGGCCTCGCCTCCGGAGCCGGGGGGTGGGGGGAGGAGGAGGATTGCCGGGGGGGGGAGGAGATCGGCGGGCCCGGTGGCTGGAAGCTGCTCGGGCCTCGCCTCCGGAGCCGGGGGGTGGGGGGAGGAGGAGGATCGCCGGGGGGGGGGGAGGAGATCGGCGGGCCCGGTGGCTGGAAGCTGCTCGGGCCTCGCCTCCGGAGCCGGGGGGTGGGGGGAAGGAGGAGGATCGCCGGAGCGGGGGGGGGAGAATCTGCTGGGGAGGGGGAATCTCGGCGGGCCGGCAGGCCTTGCCGCTGCCGTTGCTGGGGGGAGGGAGGGGGAGGCTTGAGGGGCCGGCCAGCCTCGCCGCCCCTCCGCTGCTGCTGGGGAGGGGGAATCTCGGCGGGCCGGCTGGCCTCGCCACTGCTGCCGCCGCCGCCGCTGCTGGGGGGGGGAGGGGGAAGCTTGGTGGCCGGAATACTCCCTCCCCCCCGCGAGTATCGCGGGTCCCACCTCTTGTCCTTATTCTAATTCCAGACTTTTTTTTTTCTGTGCGGATACCTATTCCCTCCAACAGGGGCCTCACTGTCCTCCAACAGCTTTTCCTGCATAGTCAGTACACTTCCTGGGTTTGTAGAAAAATCTGAAAAGTGGGGAAATCCCTTCAGGGACAGTTGAATTCCCCCCAAAAAGCCTTTTGAAATGGCCTCTGCAGGGACCCAACTCCAGGCAGCAACGGTGAGAGATTAGAACGTTGGAGGGGAGGGGGAGAGGAGGCTTCTGACTGGCTCTGTCAGTCAAAGGGTGGGGGAGGGCCCTTTCTTTCCAGGCCTCTTTCGGCCTTGGAGGGAGGGGGGAGGGGGAAGCCTTGGGGCCAGGCTGGGGGATTCCTGGAGGTTTTGGAGTGGAGTGCAAGGAGGGCAGGATTTGGGGAAGGGAGAGGCCTCAGCTGGGCATCATGCCACAGAATCCACCCTCCAAAGAAGCCATTTTCTCCAGGGAGACAGATCTCTGTTGTTCACAGATCTCTGGAGTTCACTCTCCAGCAGGCCCCACTTGGAGGTTGCCAACCCTAGGCCTGGCAGCAGTCTAGGGTTGCCAGGTCTCCCCACGGGCACTGGCAGGGGATGGGGTAGTGGGGTTGCCAGCTCCAGGTCTGGAAACTCCTGGAGATTTGGGGATGGAGCCTGGGGAGGACAGGGACCTCAGTGGGGTACAATGCCCTAGAGTCCACCCTCCAAAGCATCAATTTTCTCCAGGGGAAGTTATCTCAGTAGTCTGGAGCTGAGCAGTAATTCCAGGGGATCCCCAGATCCCACCTGGAGGCTGGCATCCCTAGGCAGCACCCTCTGGGTGACTTGATACCACCTAATTTGCATGACTCAACTTGGCCTGGCTGCTTGCTGCTGTTCAGCAGCCACCCTATGAAAGCCAGCAGTGGTGCAGCAGTTAGAGCCTCAGAGTAGGGTCTGCAAGACTCAGGTTCAGATCCCCATATTGCGGTGGAAGCTGACTGGGTGATTTTGGACCAGTCACATACTTTCAACCTAACCAACCTCACAGGGTTGTTGTGCAGATAAAAAGGAGGTGAGAATAATGTAAGCTGCTTTGGTCCCCACTGTGGAGAAAGACTATAATTTTCCTTGGTAGAAGCTGTGGGGGAGGGGGTGGAGACGAAAAGCTGAAGACAGATAAAGGCAGATAAAGGTTAAGTTGGCTGTTGGGTGGGAAGGAAATAGGGTTGCCAACTCTGGATTGGGAAACTCCTGGACATTTAAGGGGTGGATCCTGGGAATGGTGGGGTTTGAGGAGGGGAGGAACTTCAGACCAGTATAATGCCATAGACTCCACCCTCCAAACCAGCCATTTCCTCCATGAGAACTACCATTGCCAGCCTCTGGGTGAGGGCTGGAGATCACCCAGAATTACAACTGTTGTCCGGGTGACAGAGATCAGTTCCCCTGGATAAAATGGCTGCTTTGGAGGGTTGAGTCTATGGCTCCACCCCCAGAAGGGAGAAAGAGTGTGAGATAGGTAAGGGTAGAGAGGAGGAAGCAAAGGTGTGAGGAATGGGATGACCATCCTGCAAGTTTCTTGCGGGTCTCCACTTGTGTTTATGTAATTCCCTCTTGAAGCCATCCATGCTTGTAGCCACCACCACCTCCTGTGGCAGTGAATTCCAAGTATTAATCACTCTTTGGGTGAAGTAGTACTTCCTTTTATCTGTTCTAACCCGACCGCTCAGCAATTTCATTGAGTGCCCATGAGTTCTTGTATTGTGAGAAAGGGAAAAAAGTACCTCTTTCCCTATCTGTTCTATCCCAGGCATAACCTTATAAACCTCTATCATGTCACCCCTCAGCCATCATTTCTCCAAGCTAAAGAGCCCCAAGCGCCTTTCCTCATAGGGAAAGTTCTCCAACCCTTTTATCATTCTAGTAATCTAGTTGCCCTCTTCTGCACTTTTTCAAAGCTATAATATACTTTTTGAGGTGTGGTGACCAGAACTGTACACAGCATTCCAAATGACGTCGCACCATTGATTTATATAGGGGCATTATGATATTGGCTGATCTGTTTTCTCTTCCAGTGACTCTTGTCTTCTCATAATATGACCTAAGTACGATAGCCTCAGTTTAGTCATTTAAGCTTCTAGGTAGAGTTCAGGCTTGGTTTGTCTGTGCTACCCAGAAAATTCTCCTCAAACACCACATTTCAAATGAATCAACTTTCTTCCTGTCTGTTTTCTTTCTTGTATGCCTTTTATACTTATTCATATTAATGGATTTAAATATTAAACTTGTCAGAATGAAAGAGTACATGGTACACTGCTAGCAGCTGCTATTTATCTACTTGCAATTTCTTGCTTTTGAACTGCTAGGTTGGCAGGAGCTGGGACCAGAGATGGGAGCTCACTCTGTCACGCGGCCCTAGGGTCTTGAACTGCTGAACTACCAACCTTCCAGTCTGCAGTTCAGCATCTTAACCACTTGAGCTACTGCAGCCCTATGGTTCTATTACATGACAATAAAATTAGCATCAATAACACCATTGAGCAAAAGAGAAGTTGCACACAGAATCATAGAAACATTGCTATGCCTAGGCTTGCCGAAAGGATATCTGACAATATGGACATGGATGTTGGGGAAGTGGTTTATTCCTCTGCTTTCCATCCAATCAGCCTCCATAAGGCTCCCTTCACATCTCTGTTTCTCAGGCTGTAGATCAGGGGGTTGAGCATTGGGGTCACGATCACATAAAAAACAGCCACTATTTTTTCCCGATCTGTGAATGTCTTGGCCTGAGGCTTCAGGTATCCAGCTAAGGCAGTGCCGTAGAAGATGCCCACCACAGCCAGATGAGAGCCGCAGGTGGATAAAGCTTTCCCCCGGCTTTGGGCTGAACGGATGCGCAGGACAGCCAGACCAATACGCCCATAAGTCAGCAGGATGAAGGCAAAGGGGAACAGAAGAGTGAAGACACTCGTGATCAGCATGCTAAGCCCATTGGCACTAGTGTCAGAGCAGGCCAATTTCAACACTGCCTGGACTTCACATATAAAATGATTCACCACGTTGTGGCCACACAAGCGGGCCGGCATACTAAAAAAGGGCACGATGGTCAAGAGGAAAGAGCTGAGCCACAGGCTGACTGCCAGGATGATGCACACTTTTCGATTCATCACCAAGGTGTAGTGCAGCGGGCTGCATATTGCCACAAAGCGGTCATAAGCCATGACCGCTAACAAGAGGCACTCAGCCACTCCCAAAAAGAGAGTGATGGTCATTTGTGCAAAACAGTTGCCCCAGGGGATAATGGCCTTGTCTGTGAAGCAGTGCGCCAGCATCTGTGGGACAGAGGAGGTGACATAGCAGATGTCAATGAAGGAGAGGTTGCTGAGGAAGAAATACATGGGTGTGTGGAGGTGAGAATCCACCACAGTCAGCACCACAATGAGACCATTCCCAGCTACAGTGATGGCATACATGACTAAGAAGAGGACGAACAAGGCAGCGCGCACATGTGGCTGTCTGGAGAAGCCCACGAGCACAAACTCAGTCACTGTGGTTGCGTTATCTCCAACTTCCATATCTCCTGTAAGAGAAAAATTGAGAGTCTTAGTATCATCTGCATGAGGTTTTATCCTACAAACTTTTTAATTCATTCTTTTCTTCAATGTTAAAATGAAGAATCAGGTGAAAATCTTTTTTTGGGGGGAGGGTCATCAAACTTGACCCAGAACAGAGAGAACATGCATGCAAATACTGCTCCTATGGCTTCTCACTCTCAACCATCTGTCCCAATTCAGTTTTTTAAAATTAAAGCTTTACTAGATAAATCTGATTTTATGCTTTGAAATGTGCATCTCTGGAAAAAGCATGCTGATGTTAGAAAAGATACCAAATTTTAGCAGGAAAGAGATCTGTAAACTGATGAAACTGGGTAATTCACCTCAAATACTTGTTACTTCCCTTCCTGATTGTTTCCCACTGGTGTAATAGTTTATCTTGTAGAATATCAGTTAAAAAATGATGTGCATTATTTAAGGAAATACAAAATTAAGAGTTTGGCTAAAGAATGTTTTCAGATTAATTTTCCTTCCCTAGTTTTGCGATCTTATCTTTGGAATGTTTTTAAGGTGAGGAGGAGGACGAGGAGTTGAATTTCTACTCTACCCTTCAGTTGGAGTCTCAGAGCAGCTTACACTCTCCTCCCCTTCCCCTCCCCACAACCTGTGAGAGAGCTTTGAGAGAACTGCTCTTGAGAGAACAGCAGTGAAAGAACTTGTGACTGACCCAAGGTCACCTATCAGCTGCACATGGAGGAGAGGGGAATCAAACCCAATTCTCCATATTAGAGTCTGCTACTCTTAATCACTACACCGTATTGGCTCTCTGAAGAATCTATATGAACTTTATAAATGTAGTATAGAAAGAGAAAATGATTTGATAGAAACGTAAGTTTTATTAAATGGAAGCAATATGGGAGTGGGAGACGAGACCAGGCTCGTCTCGTGGTCAAGTGGGGAGGGGGAGCGGCTTCCCTTCACTTTATATCGCCTCCCCCTCCGCGACCACCCCCACTGACCTTCCCTTAGCCGGTGGCAAAAGGGGGGGGGGAGGCGCGTCTTTTCCCGCCGCGCACTAGCCCCCCCCTTCCGGCCGGCCAGCCTCTCGGTCCCAGCCCGTCCCCGCAAATGGCGGGCCCGGCTTACCCGGTCCCTTTCTGCTTCTATTCACTGTTATTTGTTATTCTGATAGAAATATTAGCAATTGCACTGAGGAATTCCCCTGAACTTAAGGGTGTGCCATCTTCCTGGATGGCAATTAATATGTCTCTAATGGAAAAGAAAGATTTAGGAAAAAATTCTGGGGGGAAAAAACTTCTCAGCCAATTAGATATTTAGGTATTGGTTACAGAAAGATATGTATACAGTAGCAGTATTTAATCATAAAATGTATTTAAAGTTCTGCAGGAAACTCTTGTTTTTGGTTAGGTAGAACTATAAAAAATGTCCGTACTACCCAGAATTTTTTACTCCAGTGGTACCTTTAAGACCAACAAAGTTTTTTTTTTCCCCTGGGTGTAAACTTTCGTGTGCATACACACTTCTTCAGATATATTGAAACAGAGTCACTACCACTACATATTGGTAGTGGGTGAGGAGGATGTTCTCAGAAAGTTCCAATTAGAACTAAGACTGGATTAAGGCAATTGGTAAGACCTGTGAATAGCAGCAGTCAATGCTACCCATACTATGTTCCATGTTGGTCAAGGTAATTCTATTTCAAGGACAGGAGGGAGAAGAATAGATCAATGTTGATGTAAACAGATGGAATGAATGGTCACTCTGGGCCAAACTAGATCTTACATTTTTTAAAGAATCAGTTCTGTGCAGCTCCAGCTGAAACTGGCGGAAATAACTCCCCTCCCCTCATGCCATTTCTGCTTGGGAAAATGGTATGGGGAGAAGACAGGAGCCTCTCCTCCCCTATACTCCAGTTCCAAGCCAAATCAGACTCTCTGTTGTTTTAAAAGAGACATTCCTCACAGCTGCTGTGTGGCTTCATGGAAAGTGAGTACGGTCTGGGGAACCAGCAGCACCGAGAAAGTGGGACAGCCCACCATCAGTCGCACCACTTCAGTTTTAACTGGTGGTGGGACAGCCCAAAGGACCCAGTTTGGATACATCTCCCTATCTTAAGATACCTAAAGCAATGTTCCCTCTAAGCTGTGGAGTCTTGTGAGCAAAAATTCTACTTTGTGAGCTACTGGCATTAAAGATGCCAGTGAGCTATTTGGCTGTTGCATAAATTAGTTTGCTCTGGAGCCCTCTTTCCTGAGCTCAGACAAAAATGTGTGAGCCAGGGGCTAAAAATTGGTGAGCTAGCTCACACTAACTCAGCTTAGAGGGAACACTCACCTCAAGGTGTCCGCATGTTTTAGGTGTCTCTATCTGGTATTTTATTTCTAAATACTTTAACATTGGATTAGTTAGAAAGAAATCACTTACCTCCTCTATTGTTATGGCTTTCACAGAATCATTCTGTTGTCCCGTTATGATGGCACGTCATCACCATTCAGTCCTCACAGTCATTTGAAGTCAAGTGCCAGGTCAAAGAAGATTTCATGCCCTGTATGCACCAACTCGTGTGAATAGCTGTAAAGAAAAAAATCAGGTCTCCTCCCTTGTAGAACCACACATGGCCCAATACTCTAAGACAGCAACACTGGTGCACCATTAGGACAAAAGGACATCCCCTGACAGGAACTCTAGCTATTCCAAAAGCAGGGAAAGAACATTACTTTAAACAGGGATATTGAAAAACAGCAGAACAGCTAAACTGGTGCTGAGGAGCACCTTCAAGACGAACAAGGTGTAAGGTTTTGAGAGCCAAAGCTCCCTTAATCAGATACCCGACCTCATCTATTACCTGATGAAGAGAACTTTAACTCTAGAAAGCTCATATCCTGAAAATCTCTAAGGTGCTCTGTGTGTGTATGAGTGTGTGTATGTGTGTTAAATGCCATCAAGACATTTCTGATTCATGGGGACCCTATGAATTAATGTCCACCAAAACATCCTTGCTCACTCAGGTCTTGCGAACGGAGGGCCCTGGCTTCCTTTCCTGAGTTAATTCACCTCATGTTAGGTCCTCCTCTTACTGGACTCGAATCTCATTTTTCTACTGCAGACCAACACGGCCATCCTCTGAAGCTATCCAGATAGAATGTGTCTATCAGAAGATATTACCTATGATAGGTAACCAAAAGTCCATATTCTGAATCTCTGGACACCAGCCCAGAGCAGAAGCAACCTCATGGAACATCTTAAATTTCTCTCTGAAGTTGATCCAATATGTGCCAAGTGTTATCTTGACTCTCTCTCCTGAAAAGAGAACTTAGTTTTCGCTAGACAGAGAGATATAATGGTCATTTGCAGATTTGGATTTTCCTCAGAATGTAACTGTTTTTTAGCTTCTTCCTCATAAGAAGCTGAGTGTCACCAGACACCAGCATGAGCTCTGCATCTAACTAGTATGCGGATAATAATGGGACCTTTGAATCATGTACTAGCAGTTTCTTTTCCTATTTTTATTTTATTTTTGCAGCATCCAGCCTGGAGTAAGGCTATAGAGACCCTGAAAGCTAGCACAGTTTTAAATGTATACCATCAGTCTGCATCTTCAAGTCCTCTCTCCCAACATCCTTCTGTAAGAACTACGGATGGTCTTGAACTACATTTTTGTAGTTCATTTCAGTCCATGGTTCATGGCCAAACCATGCAACGAACCACAAACCGATTCAAACCTGGAGGTTGGTTTGCAAACCAAACTGGTTTGTAGAGTGGTTTGGCCATGAACCATGAGCTGAAATGAACTGCAAACTTGGTTCATGAACCATGAACTAGCCAAAATTAATCACAAACTTATGTTCGTGAGCTGGTTTGTGCCCATCCCTAATAAGAACTTTTAACAAACTTTTAAGAATAATAACTGCGTGTTTTGTGTCAAACTCAGTCTGTTTGGAAAAGGTTAACTAGACCTGTGGATTATGAGTTTTAACGCTTGTAACCCACAAGCTTGGTTAACAAATTTTGAAAACCAGTTAATATGAAAAGAGAATATATGAGTTTCACATAATGTGTCATGTATTTGATGCTAGATTAACATCCCCACTAGGAATTCAGTGGCAGCCCAAGATCTGGGAATCAGGTTCTCTACCAAATACGTTAAGCCTAAAAATTCCTTGTTCCTTTCCAGTTCCACAACATTAAGGACATAAGAATGTGAAGCTGTATGAGAGAGGTCAGTATTGCCTACTCTGGGATCTTAGGCAAAAGAGGTTAAGCATAGAACCATCACCAAAGAAGATGCTCTATCACTGACTTAGGGTTCATTTCAAAGGGGAAGACGGAGCTATGGTTCACCCACAAGTGAAACATCAGAAAAGCCTGCAAGGGTCCATAGCCCAGCATACTGTTCTCTCCAGTTGCCAATATAATGTCAGAGAAAGCCCACAGGCAAACTAAGGCTGCCCCTTCCTCTTAAGCCCCCAGGAAATCACAAGAGTCCTCATACCCGCCACTTTTTAGATGCAGAATTAAGACCAGGCTTCCTTGATCCAGATTTTTGCCAAACTTTGTCCCTAAATCTTACCTGCAACCAATGCTCCCTCTAAACTGTGGAGTGAGCTACTTTGTGAGCTACTGGAATTAAATATGTGAGTGAGTGATTTGGCTACTGCATGAATTAGTCTGCTCTGGAGCCGTCCTTCCTGAGCTAAGAGAAAAATGTGTGAGCCGGAGGCTAAAAAAGCTGTGAGCTAGCTCACACTAACTCAGCTCAGAGGGAACACTGCCTGCAATCCCCCGCAAATAAAAAACAAAACACTCCCCCAATCTTCCAAGTGTTGAAGTGTGAATTCCAGGTCATTCCTTTATTAAGCATTCAAAGACTAAACATCTTAAAGTGACCTTTGGATTCATTATAGTCCCACATATAACTTCATAGATTTGTGCAAATTAATTCTTGATGTTGCAAGGCCTGATCTTCTTTGGAACCACTGCCAGATGTAACATAAATACCTTTTGGGAAATCCACCTAATATGATTGTGAACAAATTCAAAACCTATGGAATGTATTCTGCTAGTATCGTGCGAAATTGAAAAATAAAGACGTCTCAATGGTTCTTACGTAATCTTCATCTTCTAGCTTGTTGATGCCAAGAGTTTCAAGCAAAATCCAGGATGCTTTCACCAAAGCGGTTATAACCTATCCATGACCATTTTAAAAAGCTAAAATTCCATTCTGAAGATGACAGTTGTCTTTGGGAGCCCAGAGGACGACATCCCATGGAGACAATGAGCCAAGAGGAGGAGAGCAGAAACTCAAAACAGAAACTTGAGGTTGCATCTCTTCAGATTTAGCCAGTTAATGGGTTTCTCTAGACACCTTCAAAATCCAAAAGGTGGTGAAGGAATTCATTGCAGTCCCTGAGCTCTGATATGAAGTCATATTTTTTTTCCAGGTTGTCATTACTTTAGTCTTCGTTTCCCTCCCGGAATGAGAATTCCCAATGCAATTTCAGCTCAAGAGAAATTCTAAACTTGGAGATTCATCCTCAAGCAAAGCATACAAGGAACTTCAGTTAAAAACATAATAAACTGGTTCCACAGCTGGGATTTCTGTCTGTGGGGCATGAGTTTCTTGACTCCTGTTTTCTGCAGAGACTCCAAATGCCCCCTTGAACACTGTTTCTTGTGGACAGCGGACCTCCAAGAACAGCAGATGAGGCACTGGAGGTCTGCAGCAGGAAAGGGAATCAAAATGCCCCTTTTGCAGCAGAAATCTTCACTGGATCCATCCTTTGATAAATCTATCAAAATATTGGAGGGATGGGATTTACACATCCCCTGTTTTGTTGCTCTTCTTGAAATAATTAACTAGCAACATACTGGCCTGTGGTTTTAGTAGATTCTTGTTCACATTTATTAAATCTTTCTTATATAGGCTGAGTTCAGACTGGCAGTTTGAAGCGGGAGCCAGTCATGGCAAAAAAGTCCTGGAACAAACTGTTCCAGGTTTTTCTGGTCACACTGTGCCGACTGATGCGGCAGCATACTGGGAGGAGGCATGTGGGAGCGTTCAGACTGCTGGCCCAGAGGCGCGGCTGTAAACGCCTTTTCCCTGGTAATTCGACTATGTGTGCATGTGTGCATATGCGCTCATGTGTATAAGCACATCCAGCTGATTTGGGGAGGACCCCGTTGCGCCAGCACCTCATTGGGTGGTAGAGCAGAGCACAGCCAATCATATCGCTGCTGCTTTATGCGCAATGCAGGTTGCTCCCGGCTTTTCGGGTTGGCGGTCACACTTCCCAGAGGCGGAATGAAGTGGGATAAACGGACTCTCAGGGATTTGCTACCAATTTCGCCAGATATCTTTTAAACGCAGGAGAGAAGCGGAACAGCACAGGTTGACTACGGGTGGGGAACGCCAGGCAGATGTGCCTGTGTGAACACCCCCTTTAATCCGCTTGTGAAACATGGCTGAAACGTGGCTATAGCGGGGCAGACTGCCTGTCTGAACTCAGCCATAGTATTTCTGGTATGCTCAAAATGCTTTTGCATGGCTTCTAATGCTTTAGAGGGATTTCCCCTGTCTGCTGGAGGTGCATGTTGATCCTGCTGGAGTAGCTGATTTCCCCTTGCCATTACAGACAATAAAGCTGGAGTTCTGACTTTTTTGTCCTTCCATCTAACCCTGTAGTAATGTCATAATTCTTTCACTTGTGCCTTGAAAAACATCCAGTTACTGATAACATCACCTGATGTGACAGTGAACACATGACATATCCCCCCCCCAAAAAACAGGGAAAACTGTGTCAAGAGTTTGCAATTTTTATTATTTTTTTTAAATCCTCTTTCTAGAATGCCCATGTTCTGACATATAAAGTTCTTATTTAATGGCTGAAAAAGGGACCAGCGCAGTACTTTGGAAGTCTGATCAGAAAGAACTTTGACCTGGCAGTTTGATGGACAATAAACTGGACCTCACTTGTCGCATAAGGTATTCAGTGTGATTTAATTACACAGAAATGTTTTGTTAACATCAGTACAGTTTCACTGAAAGATTAATCGAATTCCCAATATGACCACTGAATCTGTTTACATTTCTTTCTCAGTCTAAAAGAGAGGCTTTCGTTGCTGAAAGTCACACCAAGAAATGTAGCATCTTGAACACCATACAATTAAACCAATAAATCCATGTTCTGCTCAGTTGTTCGGTAAAAATAGAAGCATCACAGTACTACAAAATTAAGGTCGAGTTCAGACTGGCTGTTTGAAGCAGGAGGGGGTCGTGGAAAAAAGACCCGGAACAACGTGTTCTGGGTTTCCCCAGTCACACTGTGCGGACTGATGTGGGAGCATACCAGGGAGGACGTGTAAGGGAGCGTTCACACTGTTGGCCTGCCCCTGGTGGAGGCGTCTCTGTAAGTGGCTTTTTGTAATGTAATTTGATTATATGTGCTTATGCGCTCATGTGCGTAAGAGCATCCCTACCGGATCAGCTTGTTCACGTTCACACTTCCGGGAAGCAGGATATATATGGGATAGACATGCTTTCCAGGGTTTGCTACCACTTTCACCAGGTATCTTTTAAACTTGGGAGGGAAGCGTTACAAGACGGGTTGAGTACAGCTGGTGAACGCCAGACAGATGTTCCTGTGTGAATGGCCCCTTTAATCTGTTTGTGAAACGTTGCTGAAACGTGCTTATCTCGGGCCAAACTGCCCGTCTGAAGCCAAAGTGCGCCTTGTGAAGCATATTAGACAATGCATCATAAAGAGGATATATATTTGAAGAGCATAAGAAAAAAACATAAGAGAAGCCAATGTTGAATCAGGCCCATCTAGTCCAACACTCTGTCACACAGCGGCCAAAATATACCAGGTGCGATCAGGAGGTCCAGCAGTGGGGCCAGGACATTGGAAGCCCTCCCACTGTTGCTCCCCCCCAAGCACCAAGAATAGAGTGCATCACCTGCCCCAGACTGAGAGTTCCCATCTATACCCTGTGGCTAATAGCCACTGATGGACTTCTGCTCCATATCCTTATTCTAATAGCCAAAAAGTGCGGATACCTATTCCCTCCAACAGGGGCCTCACTCTCCCCCAACAGCTTTTCCTGCATAGTCAGTAGACTTCCTGGGTTTGTAGAAAAATCCCAGAAGTGAAGAAATCCCTTCAGGAACTCTTGAATTCCCCCAAAAGCCTTTTGAAATGGCCTCTGCAGGGACCTAACTCCAGGCAGCAACGGTGAGAGATTAGAACGTTGGGGGGGGAGGGGGAGGAGAGGCTTCTGACTGGCTCTGTCGGTGGAAGGGGTGGGGGAAGGGCCCTTTCTTTCCAGGCCTCTTTCAGCCTTGGAGGGAGGGAGGGAGGAAGCCTTGGGGCCAGGCCTCACAAAAGTTGCCAGGGCCAGGCTGGGGGATTTCTAGAGATTTTGTGGTGGACTCTAAGGAGGAGGGCTGGGTTTGGGAAGGGAGAGGCCTCAGCTGGGTATAATGCCACAGTTTCCACCCTCCAAAGCAGCCATTTTCTGCAGGGAGACAGACCTCTGCTGTCTAGAGTCCAGTTGTAATTCTGGGGGTCTCCAGGGCACATTTGCAGGTTGGCCACTCTAGGCCTGGCAGCATTCTAGGCTTGCCAGGTCCCCCCTGATTTGCATGACTCACCTAGCCTCGGCTGCTTGCTACCATTCATCAGCAGCCACCCTATGAAAGCCAGTGAGGTGCAGCAGTTAGAGCTTCAAAGCAGGATCTGCAAGGCCCAGGTTCAGATCCCCATCTTGCAGTGGAAGGTGACTGTGTGATTTTGGACCAGTCACATATTTCAGCCTAACCAACCTCACAGGGTTGTTGTGCAGAAAAAAGGAGGAGGGAATAATGAAAGCTGCTTTGGCCCTCACTGTGGAGAAAGACTGTAATTTTCCTAGGTAGAGGCTGGGGGGTAAAGATGGAAAACAGGAGACAGAGAGGCAGATAAAGGTAGGTTGGCTGTTGGTTGGGAAGGAAATAGGGTTGCCAGCTCCAGGTTGGGAAATCCCTGGACATTTGAGGGATGAAGCCTGGAGAGGGTGGGATTTAAGGAGGGGAGGAACTTTGGACTGGTGTAATGCCATAGACTCCACCCTCCAGCCATTTCCTCCATGAGAACCACCATTGCCAACCTCTGGGTGAGGACTGGAGATCACCCAGAATTACAGCTGTTGTCCAGGAGACAGAAATCAGTTCCCCTGGATAAAATGGCTGTTTTGGAGGGTTGAGTCTATGGCATCATACCCTGCTTGCCTCCCCAAGCCTCACTGTCCTAAGGCTCCACCCCCAAATCTCCAGGAAATTCCCAACCTGGAGCTGGCAACCCTAAGGTGAATTGATCTCTGTAGCTGGGAGATCCATTGTGATTCCCAGAGTGCTGCCACTGCTGCTGTGGGGGAGAGAAAGCAGGTGGGTGGCTGAGAGCACTGCCACCACTGCTACTGCTGCTCTGCGGAGTGGGGGAAGAAGCAGGCAGGAGGCTGGGAGAGAGGCTGGGGGCAGAAAGCAGCCAGGAGGCTGGGGGCAGAAAGAAAGAATGATGGGGTGGGGGGCAGAAAGAGAAAGAGTGATGAAGTGGGGAGGCAGAAAAACAAAGAGAAAGATGACAGATCAGAAAGAGAGAGGAAATCACATGCATGGAGCAGAAATAGAGTAAGAAAAGGGGGGCAGAGGGGAGAAATAGTGTGAGAGAGGTAGGGGTGAGCAGAGGAAGCAAAGGTGTGACGAATGAGATAACCATCCCGCAAGTTTCTTGCGGGTCTCCACTTGTGTTTATCTAATTCCCTCTTTGCTTTGGACACTGAAATGGACAGATTTGGTATCCATACGTGGAGATCTGATAGCGACCCTCACAGAGATCCCCAAACAATCAAATTATTTAAATTACTGGTCCCTATCAGTTTGAGCTTGTGGGTACCTTTGGAATTTGAGGAAGATTGGCAAATGCCACTTCAAAATGGCTACTACAGGAGGCACACATACTCACACAAGAGGAAGGCTCTGGTCCCAGCCTGGTAGAACTCCTTACCAAGTGAGTTCAGGGCCCCGCAGGACCTATTACAGTTCTGCAGGGCCTGCGAGATGGAAGTGTTCTGCCAGGCCTTTGGGTGAGGCCGCGGGTGTCCAGTTATATTGGCCTCCCCTGCTCCACCCATCCCTCTCATTCCATCTTAATGGTGTTTAGCACCCATCCTCCAACCAATCATTCCATTGGGGCATACACATGGTGTCCTATGTGAGCTTCTGTAATACTTTTGCCATTTTGTGGTTATGCCATCGGGTTGCTTTTTGAATTGGATTATTGTTTGTCTGTTTTAAAAATGTTTTATTCCGTTTGAATTTTGTTGTGAACCACCCTGAGCCCGCTTGCGGCAGAGGGTGGGTTATAAATATAATAAAATAAATAAATAAATAATGGGGAATATAAGCGCACATATGCAGCGAACAAGCATAAGTGGGGAAAACATGTACACAGAAGAACAGAAACAATTGGTGGAAAGGGAAGACCAAGGCTCTTTTTGTAGCAGGAACTCCTTTGCATATTAGGCGACACACCCCTAATGTAGCCAATCCTCCAAGAGCTTACAGTAGCCCCTGTAAGAAGAGCTCTGTAAGCTCTTGGAGGACTGGCTACATTAGGGATGTGTCGCCTAATATGCAAAGGAGTTCCTGCTACAAAAGAGCCCTGGGGAAGACAAAATGTTCATAGAGAGAAGGCATCCTTGAGAGGAAAGGGGGTGCTTCAGCTGCTCTGGTGCTCCCTAACCCCCACCTCCTCACAGCTGATCCAGGGCTCCTGGATCCTTCTTGAGTGAGCAGTGGGGCAGATCCAAGTGAAAAGCCCTTTTTATTTGTATAAAGTCACACAGTCGCTGGTTCTTCTTTCATAATGGTGAAGGTGCCTACCACGTAGAATGGTGCCTCCCAATCCCAGCCCAGGTAGACAGTCTGGAAGGATACTATGATCAATGGTATTGAAAGCCACTGTAGAGGTCCAGGTTAATCAACAGAGCCACAGTCCCTTTGTCCATCTCCTGGTGCCTGTCATCCACCAGGGTGACCAAGGCTGTTATAACCAGGTCTAAACCCAGACTGGAAGGGATTTAAAACAATTTGCCTCATTCAGGAAATCCTGGAGTTGTCCCACCACTATCCATTCAATCACCTGACTGAAAAATGGCACATCTGAGAATGGTTGATAATGAACGGGATCTCCTGGTCCAGACTAGGCTTCTTTAGAAGTGGACATAGCCCCTTTCAAGGTTCGAGTGACCAACCTGTCTCTTAAGAGAGTGTTAACTACCTCTCAAACCCAGTCAGCCAGCTCCCTTGGCAGATCTAAGTAACCTGGAAGGTCAGGAATCATATAAGCAGGGGATAGCCACAGACTTCCAAAGTTCCTGTCCACATCCTCAAACTGAGTAAACTGAAGAGTATCCCAAACAATTGGAGAAGTCGGCATCCTCTTATAACCTCTTACTTTGTATTTTGTATTCTATGCACATGTAACCCATGCAGTTTTGTAGCTGTTAACAGTATACAGAGATCAGGCATGCCTGCTTTTGCCAATAGGTGGTGTGGCAATTAACTCCCTTCCCCCCCCTCCTATACTTAGTTATTATATTATAGTCATCCAAAGCCGGGCACCCGATCAACAGGCTTACCAACTATTGGAGAGTTTGTGCTATTGTTGATAGGAATGAATTTTTCCCTGTAATATTGATTTGAAGGCTTTTATACACTGTGAGTGCTATGCTAAGGATTTTTCCTTCTAAGAGTCTTCTGTACTTTATGAAGTAGTGTGAACTTCTTGAAGAAGAATTATTGAAATGAAGATCAAAATCCAGAGTCTTTGTCGATTTTGTCTGTGTACCATTTCTGGACTTGCACTATTTATGGACCTGCACATTATATGATGTAATCTGGTTTTACTGATATATGTGGTCCTCTATTATATAAATTGTCTTTTGTGCATAACTTCTTGAGCACTTGCGGTCTGCGTTATTTGTACAATGCCTGTCTACCTGCTGTATATTCCTAACAGCCAGCAGTTCAGCCTGGCCTAGGAAGAGGCAACAGCATCAGAAGGGTGGGGAGAGGCCTGCATAGATTTTGCTGTATTAAGGCCTGCTTTGAATTAATACAGGTAAATGCTGGATCCAACTGAGAAGAGCTGTAGCCTCCCAAGTACAGCCTGGAGACCTCATATGCTATTCCAGTATCTGTGAGCTTTAACCTGAACTTACAACTTATGTATTACCTATGTGCTTAGTTTTTTCCTGTTCTGTGCATCTTTGTGTATTATCCTGAAAATCCATTGCTATGAAGTAATAGCAATCAAACAGGAATGAATGAGGATTTATATGAAAACCTCCATGCCTTATTTATATAAAGAATTTATTTAAAATGTTAAAGTGCACTGGTTGTATTGCCTCTCTTATGTCTGTGTTTAAGTGTACATGTAGCTGCAGCAGTTACACATTCTTAATAACCATAGTTGGGAGTTCCGCTGTCAAAACAGACTGAACCTGCTCACTTTCCCTGCAGATATTAGGACCTTAGTGGGTTACACACAATTGTTTTCTTAACAATTTTTAAATTATTTTTAATTAAGCATTATACGAACATAAGAATTGACTATACCTCAAGAAATAATACAAATCTGTATATAACAGTCAGTTGCGCTTATTGCCTTAAAAGAATAACAGGTCCTAATAATAATGGTTACAGTTCCTAATTAGTGTGAATGACAACATTAGCATGAGCCACAGCACTGAGCTAAAAAGAAATTGCATACAGACCCACAGAAACGCAATATACATCTGCTTGTCAACACAAATTTTGACTTCAGAAGCTGTTTATTCCGCTACTTTCTTCCCCGTCAGCCTCCATAAGGCTGCCTTCACATCCCTGTTTCTCAGGCTGTAGATCAGGGGGTTGAGCATTGGGGTCACGACCCCATAAACGACAGCTGTGACTTTTTCCCTATCTGTGAAAGTTTTGGTCTGAGGCTTGAGGTACATGGCCAAGAGGGCGCCATAATAAAGGCCCACCACAGCCAAATGTGAGCCACAGGTGGATAAAGCTTTCCCTCGTCCTTGGGCCGAGCGGATGCGCAAGACAGCCAGACCAATACGCCCGTATGTCACAAGGATGAAAACAAAGGGCAACAGAAGAGTGAAAACACTCGATATCAGCATATTAAGGGCAGTGGCTTGAGTGTCAGAGCAGGCCAATTTCAACATCGCCTGGGCCTCACACGCAAAATGATTCAACACATTGCGGTCACAGAAGCGGACTGGCATAATAAAAAAAGGAACAACGGTAAAGAGGAAAGAGCTGACCCACAGGCTGACTGCCAGGATGATGCACACCTTTCGATTCATAATTAAGCTATAGTGTAGAGGGCTGCATATTGCCACAAAGCGGTCATAAGCCATGACAGCCAGTACGAGGCAATCAGCCACTCCCAAAAACAGAGCGATGATCATTTGCGCAAAACACCTGCCCAGGGGGATAGTGGGCCTGTCTGTGAAGCAATGCACCAATGTCTGTGGGACAGCATTAGTGCCATAGCAGACGTCAATGAAGGAGAGGTTGCTGAGGAAGAAATACATGGGTGTGTGGAGGTGAGAATCCACCACAATCAACAGCACGATGAGACCATTTGCAGCGACGGTGATGGCATAGATGACTAAGAAGAGGATGAACAAGGCAGCACGCACATGAGGCTGTGTGGAGAGGCCCGTGAGCACAATCTCAGTCACTGTGGTTGCATTCTGCCAATCTTCCATATCCCCTGTAAGAGGGAAATTGAGAATCATAGCATAATCCACATGATATTTTATCTTACAGACTTCTTAAATGCCTCCTAGTCTTAAATGTCTGAATGCGGAAACCAGCAAAAAAACTTTTGGTTCTCAAACTGGACCCATCCCACAGCTGAGAAAAAATGCATGTAAATGAAACTGGTGTGATGTGTCAGTCTCAACTACACCAGTTGGTCCTGTGCAAAACATACAAAGAAAGCTTTACTAGACGGATCTGATTTTATCCCTCAAAATCTTTAGATAAAGCATGCTGATATCAGGAAAGATATCACATCGTGGCAAAGGTATCTGAAAGCAGGTGAGCACCGAGTAGTCCACTGCAAATATCTCTTCACTTCCATCTTTATTTTTTACCCCCACTGGTCTAATTGTTTGGCTTCTACCATTTTGGTTCAAAATTTCATGGGTACCGCGATGAGTCATTTCGGAGAATTATACTCTGCTCTGCAGCAGGTGTTCGAAGGCTGTTCATCCTGCTAGTGGGTGAATGGGCATGGTTCAGGGGATGGGCCAAAGGGAACTTCAGTTATTTAACTATATAAGTCTGGCACCACAAACTTCTAGAATGGAAAATTTCCCAGGAATTACACATACGGTGGTTGCTTACTGTGACCTCATAGGGTTTTCAAGGCAAGAGATGAATAGAGGTGGTTTGCCATTATCTCCCACTGTGTAGCAACCCTGGGTTTCCTCAGTGGTCTCCTATCCAAATACTAACCAAGGCTGGCCCTGCTTAGTTTCCATGATCTGGTGAGATTGGTCTAGCCTGGTCCATCCAGGTCAGGGCAATGACACACATGCCACAATTTTTTAACTGGAAAGTTGAGTCACACCTTTTAAAGAGGCAAACCCATGCATGGAATGGAAAAGCTAGAGGAAGACCACCGGAGGAAGGAAAGGATGATATATTATCTCCTCCCCCACCATTAAGCCCAAATGACCTCCCTCTGAATTGTCTTACTCTATTTTTTTAACAAAAGCAGCCTGTGTAATAGATCCTGATGAGCCGTATATCCCATTATATGGCAAAAGATTTAACCCAACAATTTTGTGAATTTGCATGCAATTGTTTTTCCTGAACTCATTCTCTATAGGAGTGCCTGTGTCTGGTTGCGATCAGGCGTGCCTTTAGATCTGATATAGCTGCTGATGTCAGATGGATCTAAAGTGTACTATCAGACAGCAACATCAGGGAAAGGTTACGCAGTCATCAGCACCCTGTTCTGCCCCGCCCCTGAAACGGAGTAAAAAGACACTGGGGAAAGTCTGGTTCTAGCACTTGCCGATGGGTCACAGAAAGATTTTATGTAGTCTGATCACTCAAGTGCACTCTCAGGCCATTGGGATGGTCTACTCATTCCATCCTGATTGGGCATCATTTTTTTTTCTCGCTTAGCAATGTGCGCATAACCACATAATCATAACCATTTCTAGATCACTTTGAAAATGAAGAGGAAAGGGAGTGATCTTTGTCAGGCAACCATGCCTCACTGTGAATCAAAGGGATCACAGTGCTCCATGGAAGGACTGGCGAACGGTCAGAGTGGAGACTCCCCTCCTGGAAGTTGGAAAGCACATGTGCAAAAAACTGCAACCTTGTTAATGTGCATGCGCAAAAGCAGACAGTCCCCCCCTCATCTGTCTGTACCATCTGATTGTACAGTGACGGGCTGAGCCCACAATGAAATGGATTATACTGGGATGTCTGACTGAGCGACTCCATTTCAAATACCAACAGATGAAATAGGAGCGTCTCCTGACTGCGTCAAATGGCATGTCTGACCACAGCCTATCTGTATTTTAATTTTCTCTTTTATCCAGCACTTTATTTCTGTATGCCCCTTTTGATTATTAAAACAAGCAAATTTCCACTAACCTCATTGGTTGTTAGGAGACTGATGGAATCATTCTGTTGCCTCTCTGTAATGGAGTTTCACCATAGCTTGATTCCTGCAGACATCTGAAGCAAAGTGCCGGGTCACAGAACCATTCATGCATTATCCACAAAGGCAGCAACACTTGTGAATAGCTGCGGGGGGGGGGGGCAAGTCTTTTCACTTGCAGATCTGCAACTATCCCAGTCTTCTAAGACAGAAATGCAACTACCCTCTTTGGGCTAAACAATACCAACTTCTCTGAAACATGGGAAGAGGATAACTTTAAGAAGGAGCATCAAGCAATCGGTTTCCAGCTCTGATTCATTGATTTAAATAAATTTAGCTTGATTTTCTCCTCCCCCACTACCACGTTAGGACCCGAACTTGATACATGTGACACTAGACACATGTGTACGTTTCATATCTAATTACTTTTTAAAGAACATGGTATCCTGTGATTCAACTGATTCATTACACCTGTCTCCTACAATAGAACAAACTTGTCCTTTATATTTCCTGACAAATCCCTTGTTTTTGCAGTCTTAAGCAGGAAGCAAAAACTGGACATTTGCTGAGTTTTTTTAAAAAAACCATAAGAACATAAGAGAAGCCAATGTTGAATCAGGCTAATGGCTCGTCTAGTCCAGTACTCTGTCACACAGTGGCCAAAAATACCAGGTGCCATCAGGAGGTCCAGCAGTGGGGCCAGGACACTAGAAGCCTTTTTCCTTCATAATACTATCTTCCCTGACGTGAATGGTTCAGGCTGGCCTTATCACATCACACTGGCCTGATCTTGTTATATCTTGGAAGCTAAACAGGGTTGACCCTGGTTAGTACTTGGATGGGAGATGAAGAAAGTCTAGGGCTGCTACACAAAGGCAGGAACCTACCTCTGTTTGTCTCTGTAAGTCAGCTGCAACTTGGCGGCACTGTTGTACTCCTAACATTACATATTAGTTTAGTTTCATATGATTTTTTAATTTATTTATACCCCACCTTCTTCACCAATGAGGACTCGATGTTGGTTACACTGTTCTTCTCTCCCACATTTTATTCATTAGACATGGAATCTTTCCATTCCCTATCACTATAACAAAGGCCTTAACAAAATGATTTCCCAACCATGCTCTAAATTCTGCACTGAACAAATATGTGCTGTTCAGTCTCACATATTATTACTTAAGTCCTGCTGTGTACAATGGGCAGTGTTTCTTTACGAGTGGATGAGTTTTAAGAGGCTGATCTTAGTCTCAGTTACTGGGAATAAAATCCAACGGTACTTAGTGAAATTTCCTTCCAAGTAAAAATGGGTGGGGCCAGCTTGTATGTCCGAGTCCTCTCTCCAAACATCCTTGCATCAGAACTTTTTTCACAATGGATGAGGAGAAGTATAATCCTCATACTTCACGAGTTCAGTTTGGATGAATGTTTTCCAAGAAGATGTCATTTAACAACAAGGACAACAATGAAAACCTGAGTACCAAATCTGGAAAAAGAACATGCCCCCCCCCCCCCAAAGAATATGCAAGTTTCATGATAATTTATTAAGTATTTCATGTTAGAATGAGAACCACAGTAGCACTGTAGGAACCCAAGATCTAGTAATCAGGGTCTCCACTAAACATATAAAACTGGTAAAGTGCCTATTCCTTCCCCTACCCACAGCTTAAGAATATGAAGTCACAGTATCATGAGTCTAAGGTCAATATTATCTTCTGTACTGGCAGCTGCTCTCGAGAGTCTCAGGTACAGAGGTCTTTCACATCACCTACTACTATATGATTTTAACTGTAGATGCTGGGCAGATACTCTACCACTAAACCACAGCCTTTTACCAGTCAGAAGACACGGAGTCATGGGAATGTAAGAACAGCCCTGCTACCTCAGATCAATGGTTCATCTGGACTAGAATCCTGCTCCTTACAATAGCAATCCTAACATCACAGAAGACACTCATGTACAGCCCACCCCCCAACCACCCCCTTCCCTACAATTGTTCAGATGCTTATTGGAGACTTAGCTTTGCCCCTAAATCTCAGCTTAATAGAAGTCAAAATAACCCCAATGGTGAGATTTAGATTCCAACAGTGCCATACTAAACAGAGTTAAATCCTCCTCTGCTTAGGATAGCTCTGCAGGTTGAGACAATAAGTCTGAATGTCCCTAAGTGATCTTTGAATCCATTATACTTTTGCCTGTAGCTTCATACATTTGAGCAGAAAGAAACAAAATGGCATCACTATTTTTGGAATTCATAAAAGGTTTATACCTTTTAGGTCATCTGCCTAATATGATCGAGACTATACTTAGAACCTAGGAGGTACACATGGCAAATATCCACTATATGAATGGGCATCATTTTCTGATTTTTTTGAATATTCTTGATTATTCTTACTCAGTCTTCATCCGGAAAAGAAGAAAACACTACCGTGTCGTGGTCAGCAGATGGTTTCAAGCAAAATCCAGGATGCTTTCATCAAAACACTTATATTCTACCCATGACTATTTTTGAAGGTTATGATCTCATTCTGAAGATCAGAACTTCACAACTGTCTTTGGGAATCCAGCGGGACCACCTCCCATGGAGACAATTAGCTAAGAAAGAGCAGAGCAGAAGCTGAACGTATTAACTTGATGTTACACCACTGAAGTTCCCACCAGTTAATGGAAACATGACGGAGCCCGTCACGGGGAGGGCGGATTATAAATCGAAATAAATAAATAAATAAATTCTGCAGATACGTTGGAAGGACATAATGAAGTGAAGGAATTCACTCTGGTCTTTGAGGTCTGCTGAAACTCCAGTTGCTGTTTTTTTCATATTCTAATATAAGGATCTCGAATCTCTTTTTGCTCTCAGAATTAAAATTCCAATTGAATTTTGGCTTAACATATGAGGAATCTTAAGAAAAGTCAAAACAGTTTTGATACTGACACCAATATGCAGGTTGACACCAATATGTAGGTTAATGACTGATTACTGGCTGGTCTACATAAGAACATAAAAGAAGCAAATGTTGGATCAGGCCAATGGCTCATCAGTCCAACACTCTGTAACACAGTGGCCAAAAATACCAAGTGTCATCAGGAGGTCCATCACGGGGGCCAGGACACTAGAAGCCCTCTCACTGCTGCCCCCCCCCAAGCACCAAGAATACAGTGCATCACTTGCCCCAGACTGAGAGTTCCTATCTATACCTTGCGGCTAACAGCCACTGATGGACCTCTGCTCAATTAAATTTCAATTAAATACTCAATTAAACTTCCCTGAATTAGTGCAAAATAACCCATTGCAGCTACCAGCATTTGGGGCAAGTGCTCCATGGCCACCAAGTTAGCCAGTATTATCACTAGCTTCATTAATCCTCATCTCCATGTGCTGTTCAAAAACGAAGAGCTTGGCTGATGCTGCTAAGTCACAAAGTCATTCTCTTCCCAGCCCAACAGACCACTCAATCCAATGAGTCAATCCAATGACGGGATAGCTAGGGAACTGCCAGCCCATTGTTTGAAGGCTCAGGGTTGTTAGACTAAGGAAGGCCTAAACCCACCGAGACAGACCTAAAGCCATTTTTTTCTTGACAAAGTTGTTTCCAAAAGAGAGAGAACATTTCCACTGTTCCATCTGCTGTTCCATTCAGTCAAAGACAATATAGATCAGGGGTGTCAAACATATGGCCCGTGGGCTGGATCTGGCCCCTGAAGGGTTCCTATTCAGCCCATGAGCAACTGGCTCTGCTGCTTCCTGCATTCACTGCTCCTTTTGCCCAGTCTCTTCTATATCCTGCTTTGAGGAGGAGAGAAAGAAAGCCAAGCCTCCCTTCTCTTGATTGGCTGAGGGCTCCTCCCCCTTCTCCTTCTCCTCTGGGGAGGGAGGGGGAAGAAAAGAGAGAAAGAAAGAGAGAGAGAAAGAGAGAGAGATGGAGTCCCATGGCACTTTTAAGACCAACAATGTTTTATTTCAGGCATAAGCTTATGTGTGCAACCACACTTGGGGGGGGGGGAGTGAGAAACTGAGCAAGAGAGAGAGAGTGTCCCATGGAACCTTTAAGACAAACAACGTTTTATTCCAGGTATAAGATTTTGTGTGCATACACACTTCTTTGGGGGAGGAGGGAGGGTGGGAGGGAACGAGAGAGAGAGAGCAGTTAAGTGGCTAAATTTGCAGATGACTCAAAGTTGTTCAGGGTGGTGAGAACCAGGGAGAATTGCTTTTTTTTTTTTTTGAAACAAAATTTTTATTGGGATGCATTCAACATTGTTAAACATCGTTACCAATACAATTTCCAAAGATTCTCATCCCATCCCCCCACCCCCCCAATAGGCTTCCAACACTGCTAATAACAAAAAAGAAAAAGCTAAGAGGTAATCAAGTTTAGACTTATAACAATCGATAAACCAGGTAACAAAATTCAGATACATAAAAACCTGACTTTTTCCAACATAATTTCCAATAAAGGTACAGTACAATCAAATAATCATTTCATTTCACATTCCGTATCAATACAAATCAAGATTGTACATTTTCCCTTTCATTCTATATTCAGTTTCCATGTAGAATTTCAGGCCTTCCCAGTCTTTTAGATATTGTTCTGCCATTTGTCCATTTAGTTTTTTCGTCATTTTGTCCATTTCAGCTAAAAATAGCAGTTTTCTTAACCAGTCATGTATATCTGGCACCTTCTCCGCTTTCCATTGTTGAGCAAAAGCCATTCTCGCCGATGTAATCATATACCATAATAGTGTCCTTTTTTCTTGTGGGATTTTTTCCATTGTCAAACCTAAGAGAAGAAGTTCCGGACTTTTCCTGATAGGAATTTTTAATATCTTCTGCATCTCACAATATACATTTGACCAGTATATTTTTGCTTTATCACATGACCACCACATATGGTAAAAAGAACCCTCTGTTTTTTTACATTTCCAACACTTATTACTCAAGTTCTTATCCATACTAATATTGGCAATCTTTTTTGGTGTCATGTACCACCTGTACATCATCTTATAACAATTTTCTTTTACATTAACACAGGTTGATATTTTAAGAGCTTTTTCCCATAAAAATTACCATGCTTCCATGGAAATTTCCTTGTTCATATTTATGATCCATTTTATCATTTGCTCTTTAACAGTTTCATCCAAAGTAAATACAGTCAACAAGGTTTTATACATCTTTGATATAATTTTTCGTTCTTTTTTCAACCATATATCTTCAAACTCATCGTTCTTAGCTCTAAAACCAACCTCTTTACAATCTTTTTTGTAAATATCCCGTATTTGACAATATTGTAACCATCCATACTCAAATTCTAATTCACTATTTGGTTTTAAAACATATTTTTTTCCTTCCTTTTGAAGCATCTCTTGGTACTTCAACCAATCATTACCTTTATATTCTGAAAAAGGATGAATAACTGCAGCAGGAACAATCCACAAAGGCCTCTCATCAGAAACTGTGTTTTTGTATCTGGTCCATGCATCAAACAGTGTTCTTCTTACATAATGATGCTTAAACATTGAGTCTACTTTATTTTTCCCATACCAAAGATAGGCATGCCAGCCAAATCTGCAATCGTGACCCTCAAGGGCCAAAAGTTTTCTGTTTTCCAAATTAACCCAGTCAGTTAACCAAGACATACATATCATACTTCATGATACAAACGCAAATTCGGGACTTGGAAGCCACCTCTGTCTTTAATATCATACATTATTTTCATTTTAATTCTTGGCTTCTTTCCTGCCCAGATAAACTTGAAAATTTCTCTTTGCCATTTCACCAACACTTTCACATCCTTCACAACTGGTATTGTCTGGAACAAAAACATTAACCTGGGCAGTACATTCATTTTGACAACGGCAATTCTTCCAAGAAGAGATAATCTAAGTTTTTCCCATTTTTCTAAATCACTCTTTATCGAAACCCATAGTTTTTCATAATTATTCTTAAACAAGTCAATATTTTTCATTGTAATTTCAACTCCCAAATATTTAACCTTTTAACCACTTCGCATTCTGTTACGTTTTGTAACATTTGTTGCTTTGTAGCTATCATGTTTTTACACAATATTTTGGATTTATTCTTATTTACATAGAACCCTGCGAGATCGCCAAACTCTTTTACTTTTTCAAATACCATAGGCATATTATTAACAGGATCTTCAACAATAAACATAATATCATCAGCAAATGCTCTTAATTTATATGAAAAACCTCTAATATTCAAACCTTTTATGTTATCGTCATCTCTAACCATTTGCAGCAATATCTCCAAAATCCAGATAAATAGCAATGGTGACAGGGGACAACCCTGTCTGGTTCCTTTTCTGACCCGGAACACTTCTGTTGATTCTGCATTCACAATCACCGTAGATTTTGTTCTTTATATATTGATTGAATCATTCTTATAAATTCTGCGCCCATCTGGGATTTCTCGAACACTTTAAACATAAATTCCCAATTCAAATTATCAAATGCCTTTTCTGCGTCTAAAAATAAAAAGCCAACTTCTTTTTCCGGGTGTTTATCATAGTACTCAATTGCGTCTAAAACAACCCTCATATTGGCCGAGTACAGACTGGCAATTTGCCGCGGGATGGGACCCGGGCTGACAGCGACTCAATATCGGATTAAATGGAATGTTCACACAGGCACATCTGCCTGGCGTCCCCCACCCGGAGCTTACCGGAGCCCTCGCGCTTCAGTGCCGGATTAAAAAAACACCTGATAAAAGCCTTCGCAAATCCAAAAGCCTGCGTTCGTCGCGCGTTTCTCCGCTTCCGGGGAGTCTGAACGCGCAGGCGAAAAGCCGGGAGCAACCCGCGTTGGGCACGAGGCAGCAGCACTGTGATTGGCTGTGCTCCGCTCCACTGCCCAATGTGGTGCCGGCATTGCAGGGCAAAAAAAAAAAATCGGCAAAATGCGCTTATGCGCATGAGCGCATGAGCGCATGAGCGCTCATGCGCACATACACCCATACACCCACAGCCGAATTAATGGGGAAACGGCGAATATAGCACACCTCCGGCGCGGCAGTCTGAATGCTCCCACGCGCCTCCGTCCCGTATCTTCCGGCAGCGGCCCTCGCTGTGTGGACGGGAAAACCCGGTATAGTTTAATCCGGGGTTTTTTTGCCGCGAGTGGCTACCGGGGCAAATTGCCAGTCTGTACTCGGCCATTGTCTTTTATTTGTCTATTTGGCAAAAACCCAGCTTGATCTTCAGCAATAGTGTCTTTCAAAAACTCTTTAAGGCGCTCTGCTAAAATTTTTGCAAAAATTTTATAATCATTGTTTAAAAGTGAGATTGGTCGATAATTTTTCACATTTGTTAAGTCTTGGGTTTCTTTCGGAATTAAGGTGATCGCAGCTTCATTCCAAGAATCTGGGATCTTCCCATTTTTTCTGATTTCATTTAGAAGAATCTCTAGAACCAGAACCAGGTCTTCTTGAAATTTTTTATAAAATTTAGCTGAGAAACCATCCGGTCCTGGAACTTTGGAGATCTTTGCCTCTCCTATTGCTTTACTGATTTCTTCTTTAGTTATCACAGCATTTAATATTGCTTTCATTTCTGGGCTTGGTTGCATCAAATTAACTTTAGATAAATAGTCTTGGATTTTTTGCTGGTCCACTTGTTTTACTTGAAAAAGAGTCGCATAATATTTATAGAATTCCCTCCGGATCCATCCTGGGTCTATGATTTCTCTGTTCCCATCTTTCAGTTTAGTTATTATTTTATTCTCTCTTCTTTTCTTCAATTGCCATGCCAAATATTTCCCTGGTTTATTTGCTCCT
This sequence comes from Gekko gecko, assembly GCA_029375565.1. Lineage (NCBI taxonomy): Eukaryota > Metazoa > Chordata > Lepidosauria > Squamata > Gekkonidae > Gekko > Gekko gecko. The sequence goes on from JAPDNY010000002.1 coordinate 289,316,437, forward strand.
TCAAAGGACTTCTGTTGCAATTTTTTCAAATTCCAATATACTTCTTTATTTAACCTCGCCTCGTATTGTTCCCTTAGGATCCTCAGCTCTCTCAAAATTTTCTTTTTGCCAGGTCTTTTCTTGAGCTCTGCTTCTTTTTTTTGAATATTTTCCATAATCTCTTTATCTATTTTCAATTGTTGTTTTCTTTCATTATTGTTAATTGCAATTAGATGTCCTCTCATCACAGCTTTGTACGCCTCCCATACCGTTTGCGTCTGTACATCCTTGTTTAAGTTCAGTTGAAAATACGTTTTGGTTTCCGTCCTTATTTTGTCCACAATATTTTGTTTGTCCAGTAAATCCTCATTGAGTCTCCATCGAAATTTCTTTCTTTTAACATATGTTGACCACTTTACTGGGCTGTGGTCAGAAAGAATTCTAGGTAAAATTTCAATTTTACGTGTTTGCAGGATCAGGTTCTCGGTCATCCACATCATGTCTATTCTTGAAAAAGATTCATGTCTTGATGAGTAAAAAGAATAATTTTTGTCCTTAGAGTTTTTAGTTCTCCATGCATCTTCCAGATGTTCATGTTTTACCATTTGAAAAAAAACTTTCAGAAGTTTACCTATACCTTCGTTTCCTTTTTTTGATTTTCTGTCAATAACATTATTAACAGTACCACTAAAGTCACCCATCAGTATCATTTGCTCATAGGTTAACTGTTGTAACTGTTCCCACAAATCCTGAAACATTTTTTCCTTCGCACCATTCAGAGCATAGAGATTCACAATTAAAGTTTTTTTTACTCTGAAGTATAACTTCCACTGCCAAAAATTTCCCTTCATTATCTTTAAAAATTTCTTTTGGCCAGGGAGAATTGTGAGGCACTCCAAAGGGACCTGTCGAGAATGGATGAGTGGGCATCAACGTGGCACATGGGGTTCAATGTGGCCAAGTGCAAAGTGATGCACATTGGAGCCAAAAATCCTAAATATAAACACACATTGATAGGGTCCAAACTGGCAGAGATCTTGGAGTCATAGTAGATAACTCAATGAAAATGTCTAGACAGTACGCAACTGCAATAAAAAAGGCCACCACTATGCTGGGGATTATTAGGAAGGGAATTGAAAACAAATCAGCCGGTATCACAATGCCCCTGTATAAATCGATAGTGCGACCTCATTTGGAGTACTGTGTACAGTTCTGGTCACTACATCTCAAAAAGGATATTATAGCATTGGAAAAAGTGCAGAAAAGGGTTGGATGCTAAAAGCGTTGGAACACTTTCCCTATGAAAAAAGGTTAAAATGCTTGGGGTTCTTTAGCTTGGAGAAATGAAGGCTGAGGGGTGACATGATTGAGGTTTATAAGATTATGCATGGGATAGAGCAGGTAGAGAAAGAAGTACTTTTCTCCTTTTCTTACAGTACAAGAACTCATGGGCACTCAATGAAATTAGGTTAGAACGGATAAAAGGAAGTCCTTCTTGGTTTTGGTTTCGGCAGAGCGAATGGCGGCCACCTTTCGGGACGCTCCCGGAGGAGGTTAGCCCGCGCGCGGTTGGGGGGGTCTTCGCTTATGCGAAAGACCCTAGTGAGCCTTAGTCAAAGGCTCCGAACCGGGGGCGCTTTGGGGAGTAGCCTCTTTGCTGGCAGACAGCCGGGAAATTGAGGCTTTCTCCCCACCCCAATCGGCCCCGCTGCGTAGTGTGTCCCGCATGGGACTTAGCAACGCCACTGATTTCCAGGAGTGAGGAAAAGCGTCATGAAATAAAATAAAAAGAAGAACTGGCATCAAACCGTGAGTTGGAGGTCTAAACTAAAGCGAAAAACCGAATCCCCCTTTAAGCAAACAAGCGGTGGGAGGAGGGGCGACTTCCCCCCCCATTGAAAAGCGGGACTTATAAAAGGAAAGCTAAGGGGGCAAAAGGGAAAAAGGGCTGGTGAATGTACCTTTGGGGTTTCATTGAAACCAAAAAGTCAGTGAGTCTCCTGAGGGATGCGACGCGAACTTGGAAAAAATAAACAAACAGGGAAAATGTCGGCAATGAAAAAGGTCCCACTTAAACCAGAAAAGAAGGGAGGAGGGACTTCCGGTCCGGGAAACCCCCCTTCAGAGCCTGCTGTCAATCAACAGAAAAGCGAGCTACTGCACCCTCTGCTGGATCAAATGCAGAAAATCAGCGAAACGTTAATTAACATGCAAGGTGTTCTCAACAGCCAACAGAAACAACTAACAGAAACGTCAAAGAAGATGGAGGAGATCGCACAGAAGTGTCTGGTCTCGGCGGAAGATACCAGAAAAATAAAGAAAAGGGTCAACAAATTAGAAAAGTATCAGGATGAACAGGAAAATAGAATTTTGAGGTTGCAGATGGAGAAATCGAATCTGACTCTCCGCTTCCAGGGCATTAAAGAAGAAGAGAAAGAGGATCTCAGATCGACTCTAGCGAATGTCTTGGCACCCGTAACTGGCAGAGAAAAGCGAGAATTACAAGAAGAGATGGACTTGGCCTATCGAGCCTACTCCACCTTTACAAAGAAAAATAATCTGCCAGCAGAGGTTGTTGTCAAGTTCACTAAGCAACGAACGAGAGATCAAATCCTGCGTGCAGTTTCAGCGGTGCCCTTGAAGATTGGGGAGCAGACTATCAGAACGCTGAAAGATGTGCCCTACGAAATCCGCATGAAAAGGAAAGAATACAAAGGTTTGACCACTTTTCTACAAAGGAATCAGATTAATTATAAATGGAGATTTCCTGAAGGGCTGGAGTTTAAGTATAAGGATAAAAGAGAGAAGATTGACTCCATCTTCAAAGCACAAGAATTTCTGAAGAGACACGCCAGCACGGAGGAAGAGGCAGCACTCGCAACTTGGACAGAGTCGAGTAGAGAAGAAGACAGCGGCCCAGAGGAGGGAAGCGCCGGAGCGGGAGACATGAAAGCCAAAGAGGGCTCATCGTATAACCTGAGGGATACCAAGAAAAGACTGCCTAAGAAATAGCTGTTCGGGAAGCGTCAAAAAGGAGCTGATTAATAACTAACCCCAAAGGACATTACTAACCTTACTAACAGAGTTTTTTCTTTTTAGACTTTGCTAAGATGAAAAGGAGACTCTCCAGTCATGGTGAATGCCAAAAACTGCATTTATATTAACTAAAACTAACCCTTTTTAACAGAAAACTCACTCACATCTTTTCTTAGTCCATCTATATACCCTACCTTTTTCCTTATATGAAAAAGAATAAATTTCTCTCCTCTTTAGGAGAGTTTTATAAAAAAAAAAAAAAAGGAAGTCCTTCTTCACCCAAAGAGTGACTAACACATGGAATTCACTGCCACAGGAGGTGGTGGCGGCTACAAGCATGGACGGACGGTTTCAAGAGGGAATTAGGTAAGCATATGGAGCAGAGAGCCATCAGTGGCTATTAGCCACAAGGTATAGATAGGAACTGTGGCAAGTGATGCTCGATATTCTTGGTGATTGGGGGGAACAACAGTGGAAGGGCTTCTAGTGTCCTGGCCCCAATGCTGGACTTCCTGATGGCACCTGGTATTTTTGGCCACTGTGTGACCACTGTGTGACGGAGTGTTGGACTGGATGGGCCATTGGCCCAATCCAACATTGGCTTATCTTATGTTCTAAGAGAGAGAGAGAGAGAGAGAGAGAGAGAGAGAGAGAGAGAGAGAGAGAGAGAGAGGAGAGAGAGAGAGAGTCCCATGGCACTTGGACAGATCCCCTTTCCAGTTCTAACAGATGGGGGGGAGGAAACCTAACAGCACAGCTTCTATTCTTTATCAATGGAAAGGAGCAAGAGTCCAGTAACATCTTTATGACTAACAAAATTAGCAGCAGGGTAATAGCTTCTGTGATTCACTGCTGACTTCAGATACAGCTAGAATGTGAACCCATCTGTCCTTATGTTTTGGAAAGCGAAGTGATTTCAGATGCCAAATGACAATAGCAGGGCTTAGTAATAAAAAACCTCAGTTCAGTCCAGGAGAATGCATTGTCATGAGCTTCATTATCAGTTGCAATTCAGCAGTCTCTCTTTCTAACCTCCCTTTGAAATTCCTGTGTAAGAGAACTGCTACTTTTAGGCCAGCAACTGAATGTCCTGGAAGGTTAAAATGTTCCCCCACTGGTTTTTGAATGTTGTGGTTTCTAATAGCAGTAGAAAGACTAAGAGTCCAGTAGCACCTAAAAAACGGAAAAAAATTGTGGTAGGGTATGTGCTTTCATGAGTCACTGCTCACTTCTTCAGACTTATTTCCAGGGCTTCTTTGTAGAAAAAGCCCAGCAGGAACTCATTAGCATAATAGGCCACACCCAACAGCAGAAACTCATTAGTATATTCAGCCACACCCCTATGTTACCAGACGTGTGATCATCCAGCCACACCCACCTTTTGCTTCTTATTCTGTTTACTTTGTTTGTTGTCAAAACTCAGGGCTTTTTTTATAGCAGGAACTCCTTTGCATGTTAGGCCACACACTCCTAATGTGGCCAATTCTTATGAGTTTCTGCTGTTGGGTGTGGCCTATTATGCTAATGAGTTCCTGCTGGGCGTGGCCAACTCAGGAGCCGGCCAGAATTCCGTTACTGTGCGTTCCTACCCCCAAAATAGCCCTGCTTATTTCCATTCATTCTTTGCATCTTCCTGGACTGAATACCTCCTGTACCAAATTGAGACCTAGGTCTCCTTGTGTTAAATTTTATGTCACACGTGGCTTGGCCAGGAAAAGTGACATTTATGTCAGATCTGGCCCTCGTAACAAATGAGTTCAACACCTCTGCTCTAGAGAGTAAAAGGAACTGGAAATACAGCTTCAGTTCAGCAGTCAGAAGATAAAAGGAGGAGTTACAGTTGTTACCAGTTTATTCCAGAGCTGCCTATGATAAAGCTTGAGTTAATACATGATGTCTTTGAATTAAGACATGGTATCAGAAGTACAAGGAGCTGCGGTGGCTCAAGTGGTTAGGACGCTGAACTGCAGGTTGTGGAAGGTCAGTAGTTCAGCAGTTCGAGACCCGAGAGTGCCGCAAGACGGCGTGAGCTCCCGTCTCTAGTTCCAGCTCCTGCCAACCTAGCAGTTCGAAAGCAAGAAATTGCAAGTAAATAAATAGGTACCACTTTGGTGGGAAGGTAACAGCATTCTGTGCACCTTGGTGTTCAGTCATGCCGGCCACATGACCACGGAGACGTCTTTGGACAGTGCTGGCTCTTCGGCTTTGAAACGGAGATGAGCACCGCAACCCTAGAGTCGGATTCGACTGGCTTTCGAGCAAGGGAGCCTTTACCTTTACCTATCAGAAGTACAAGTACATTTTTAGAAGAAGGGATAACAATCTGAGAAAAAAACTGATAATGACAATCTGGGGGGGAAACCTGGAGTTTTCACCTGAGCTCAGGGACTGGAGTGAATCCCTTCACCACCTTCTGCATTCTTAAAGTGTCTAGAGAAATGTCCCTGTTAACTTGTTAAACTTGAAGTGATGTAACTTCAAGTTGCCAATTTGAGCTTCTGCTCTACTCTTTATGGATAATTGTCTCCACGGGATGCGATCCTTCTGGGTTCCATCGACAATTGTGGTCTTCAAAATGAAATTGTACCTTTTTAAATGGTCGTGGATAGAATATAATTGCTTCAGCGGAACCTTCCTGGATTGTCCTTGAAACCCTTGACTGCAACAATATAGAAGATGAAGATGACGTAAGAACCATGAGGCATCTTTCTTTTTTAATATCAGAAAATAAGGTCCATTACTCACAGATTTGCAGAATATATACTTGGTCTACAATGTGGATCTAAAAAGTGATAGGGATGGGTATGATTTACTGGGGGGCATGTAAAGGCAAGGGGAGGCTTATGTCCACATGTGGGCCTTCTCTGACATTGGATTGATCCTTGAAAGGAACAGGATTCTGGACTAGATGGACCATTGGTCAGATACAGCCTGGCTTATGTTCTCCTTCGAAAAGGACTATAGCTCAGTGATACAGCATCTTTTTTGTTTACTGTTCCATGTTTAATCCCTGGCATTTCCAGTTAAAATGATCTGGTAGTGGGTGATGTGAAAGACTTTTGCCTTTAAGACCCTAAAGAACTGCTGCCTGTTATGTAGACAAAACTGACCTTCATAGATTCTCAAACGGCTTCACAGACTTATGTTCTTAAATTGTGGGTGCAGAAGCACTTCACAGGATTAATATATTGTATGGAGAATCTGATTCCTAGGCCTTGGGTTGCTACTGAATTTCTAGTGCTGTTGTTATTCTGGCATCTAACACATGATAAATACTTGGGAAACTCACATAAGAACACAAGAGAAGCCATGTTGGATCAGGCCAGTGGCCCATCCAGTCCAACACTCTGTGTCACACAGTGGCCAAAACCCAGGTGCCATCAGGAGGTCCACTAGTGGGGCCAGGACTCCAGAAGCCCTCCCACTCTTGCCCCCAAGCACCAAGAAGAATGAGCATCACTGCCCCAGACATAGTGTTCCATCTATACCTTGTGGCTAACAGCCACTGATGGACCTCTGCCCCATATGCTTATCCAATCTCCTCTTGAAGCTGTCACCACTCCCTATGGCAGTGAATTGCATGTGTTAATTACTCTGAGGGTGAAGAAGTACTTTCTTTTATGTCTTCTAAGCCTACTGCTCATTGATTCCATTGAGTGGCCACAAGTTCTTGTATTGTGACAAAGAGAGAAATGTGCTACTTTCTCTGCCTTCTGTATCCCATGCATAATATTGCAAACCTCTATCATGTCACCCCTTAGTCATCATTTCTATGAGCTAAAAAGCCCTAACTGCTTTAACCTTTCTTCATAGGGAAGGTCTTCTATCCCCTCAGTCATTTTAGTTGCCCTTTTCCACACCTTTTCCAATTCTATAGTATCTTTTTTGAGATAGTGACCAGAACTGTACACAGCCTTGTTGACCTCAGTGGAACTTAAGTAAGCATGCACGAGACTGAACACTGTATATTTTTTCAATGCAGAACTTATAGTGTGGTTGGGAAATCATTTTGTTAACATTTTTATTATAGGGATGAGGAGTAGAAGGATTTAATGTGAAGTGACAAAGAAAGCATTTTTTGGAGAGAAAAGAGCATAAATCTCTTTGTGGTTTTTAAAAATGAGACACTGTATGTAACACGAAGATCAGTCAGGAAAGGCTGGATGTCTGCCTCAGTATCCAGAAATATGATGCTACTTCAGATGTAGCTAGATCAGGCCCTTGATACTGGGTTATTAATAACAACTATTGCTTCTACAGAGATTATTAATCAAAGGGCAGAAAACAAGTTAACCTAAGAGTTCTGCTAAATCAGACCAAATCTCCACCGATTTCCACCGATATCAGCATTCTGTTTCCATCAGCGGCTAGCAAAAACTGGCATTCGTTTTCAGGAGAAGCGGCAATAATACATCACTTCACATTCATTGCATCTGTTTCAGAGTTAAACTTGAGATGTTGCATGAGGCTGTTTCTACTCCATGGCTGTTGTCCAGCGCTTCAGAATATGACAGTCACAGTTTCCTGTCATAGCTAACGCCCACTGATAAACCCATCCTATCTGTTGTTTAATACCCTGTTTAAACTACTTCTCTTTCCTGTGTTTGGAATAGTTCCTGTCAAGGAAGCTGATATTGTTTTGTCCTAAGGGGACATCAGCATTGCTATCTGACAATATTGGGCCAGTTTCAGGTCTACAAGTGATTCCCTCCCCCTTTACAGCTATTCACATGAGTTGGTGCTTATATTGCATGAGTTCTTCTTTGACCTGGCACTTCGCTACAAATGGCCACAGGGATTAAGTTGTGCTGAAATGCCATCATAACGGGATAGCGGAATGATTCTGTTCAAGCCTTGACAACAGATGAGGTCAGTGATTCCTTTTTAATTAATCAAATGTCAAAGCATTTAGAAATACAATGCCAGGCAGTATGAGATCCCTAAAATACATGAACACCCAGAGGTATTTTAGGATAGGGAGATGGTTCCAAACTGGACACTTTGAGCTCTCCAGTCCAAGTCCTTGGAAAGGGACTTTCTCAGTGCTTCTTGTTCCCCAGACCTGCCTCACTCTCTTTGCAGCTGCATAGCAGCTGTGAGGAATGTCTCTTTAAAAATGGGGAACAGCCCAATTTGAGTCAGCAATGAGGGTGAGGAGGGGCTCCTGTCTCCCCCTATGCCGTTTTCCTGACCTGAAATGGTACTGGAGGAAGATATGTCCCTCATTTTTTATCTGGGGCTACCTGGACCTGACTCTTACAAACTGTAATATGTGTTTGGCCCTCACTCAGCATTCGTTAAGTCTAAGTCAATATTCAACTGCTCTCCTCCTTCCTGCCCTTGAAACAGAATTACCTTGACTAACTCAGAAACAGTACACGAACAGCTTACCCACACTCGCTGCAAAACATAATATGATTTTTCTCAAGTTACTAGTAAGGGCCACACAAAAATTTTGTTCCAATATGATAGAAACCAATTAGTGAAGGTAAAGGTTCCCCTTGCTCAAAAGCCAGTCAAATTCGACTCTAGGGGGCGGTGCTCATCTCTGAAACCAATCAGACCAATGAGAAACAATCAATATGGAAAATAACAATTATCTGAAATAAATGACCCAATTTCATCTTTTCCACCATGATTTGATATCTTTCCTAATATCAGCATGCTTTTTCTAGAGATACAGATTTCAATGGATAAAATCAGATACATCTTTAATTATATGTTGTACGTTACATCTTTAATTATATGTTGTGCATTGAAGCAGTTAGTGTTGTTGAGACTGAAAAGGCATACCAGCTGTATTTGCATGCATGTTCTGTTCTCTCAGGTCTGGGTCCAACTTGATGACAAAAAAAGATCACTTGATTCTCCATTTTAACATTTATTTTATTTATATTTATTATTACAATCAGTGACCAGAGTAGTTAAACAATAAATAATTAACAGTATTTCCATGATACAATCAATTAAGTTCTCATAAAAATCAATTAAATGGAAAAGGAAAAATGCAAATACATTTTCAAATACTGAAACCCTATATAAAAAATTAACAGATTTTAATAGAATACAGCAATATAGCTACTTCCCCAGTGAAGCACAGATAGATTTTGCTATTTAGCAAAATTTAGCTACCTTCTCCTTAATCTGATGGTATTTATCTGCTAGGAGGACATTAAGATTTTTCTGTTCTTCCTGGGGATTTTTGTAGAATGGGTAAAAGCAGCTCATATCAAAGATCTATGTAAAGAGGACAATACAAAAGAATGTGCCCTATCAATTCTACTTTCTAACTACTGCAGGACAATTCCATTCAAAATACAGGCTTTTTTGATGTCTTCCGTTTAACAACTCAGAAAGGAGAACATTAAAAAGACCCTGAGAAAAAGCTAATCTTGTTTTCAGAGCTATAAGATTCCCCAAATAGTTTGCTGGTACAAATTGCTTACACTCAATATAACAATATCTCCTTGCAATGCTGAAATGCTGTTGTAGCTCTATATCTTGAATTCTTTGGCTGATCACAGGCTGAGGACAGACTGGCAGTTTTCTCCGATAGCCAGGCGTGGCAAAAAAGCCCCAGAATAAACTGTTCCGGGTTTTCCCATTCACACAGCCCGGGCTGCTGCCAGAAGATACAGGGTGGAGCCGGGCGGGAGTGTTCAGACTGCTGCCCTGGAGGTGCGCTGTATGCGGTGTTTCCCCATTAATTCGGCTGTGGGTGTACGGGTGTATGTGCTCATGAGCGCATAAACACATTTTGCTGATTGGGGGAGGACTCTGCAGCACTGGCACCGCACTGGGCAATAGAGTGGAGCATGGCCAATCATACCGATGCTGCCCAACGCGGGTTGCTCCCGGCTTTTCGGCTGCGCATTCAGACTTCCCAGAAGTGGAGAAACGCGCGACACACGTGGGCTTCCGGATTTGCTACTAGATTTATGAAGTATCTTTTTACTCCGATGGTGAAGCGCAACAGCACAGGTTGGCTACGGGTGGGGAACACCAGGCAGATGTGCCTGTGTGACCACCCAATTTACTCTGGGATTGAATTGTCGCTGGCCCAGGTACCTACCAGGGCAAATTGCCAGTCTGAACTCAGCCACAGATGAGGATTTGTATAACCTAAATCCATTAGATCCCTAGGTGAAAGCCCCAATTTCTGTAGCTTCAGACTGAGGAGAATTTTCCATCTCGATTGATGATTTTCAATCAATATTAATGGGGCCAAGCCTACTGGAAAACAGTTTAATTTCAGCCAATACCTAAACAAAGAGAGCCTCATTTGAGCTTTAATAGTAATCCGGCCAGCTTCTACTCCTAAAACAGGATTTGATACAGAGTATGGTACAGCCAGGATAATTCCTAAAAATTTAGTTTGTATTATTTCAAAAAGTGTAATATTTAAATATAAACAAAACTGTGATCCAAATAACATCTGATTAACTACTTTCACTACAAACACTTTTAATTTTTGAGGTCTGTTCTTCAGGTACCCAGTGGCATTCCAAATGCACTTATTTGAGTTGAAACTGGAAACTGTAATTGAAACTGGAACAGTGGAGGCAAAGCTGTGGATCATAGTGATTCATTATGGGCTGAAATTAGTTGTTCTATTCAAAGGGCTGACACATTTAATATTACAAGGCACCTTTATGCCCCCTGCCTTAAGTTTATAGAGGAGAAACTCCTTTATTTTGGCCTCATAAGAACATAAGAGAAGCCAAAGTTGAATCAGGCCAATGGCCCATCTAGTTCAAACACCAGGTGCCATCAGGAGGTTCAGCAGTGGGGCCAGGACACTAGAAGCCCTCCCACTGCTGCCCCCTCCAGCACCAAGAATAGAGTGCATCACCTGCCCCAGAATGAGAGTTCCTATCTATACCTTGTGGCTAATAGCCACTGATGGACTTCTGCTCCATATGTTTATCTAATTCCCTCTTGAAACTTTCTATGCTTGTAACTGCCACCACCTCCTGTGGCAGTGAATTCCATATGTTAATCACTCTTTGGGTGAAGAAGGACTTCCTTTTATCTGTTCTAATCCGACTGCTCAGCAATTTCACGGAGTGCCTCACAAAACAATATCTGTGTTCCCTTGCCTATGACAAAGCTAAAGAAATGATAAAACAGAGGATTACAGATATTGATAAGCAGAACTATATAGGTAGAACAGAGAAATGACATACACTTCTTGATCCCATCAACAGAGTAAGTCCTATGGCCTATTTTCACCATCTGTCAAACCATGAATATAGGAGAATGTTTACACTTATGCACTGGGACGTTCTTCCTCTAGCGAATACAGAGGGAGAGTACAAGAAAACCCCATTTGAGGAATGCATATGCCCCTGCTTTAATGAAGGCACTGAAAATTTAGAATGTGTTATGTTCGTCTGTAAAGCCTATAATAAACGTCATAAATCTCTTCCACTCCCCAAGTCCTTTCCTCTCACTAGTAGGCAAAGAGTTCGTATTATGGAAAATCTCGTGGATAGGCACTCAGAGGTAGCACATCAAGTGGCTAGATTTGGATGGAGTGCTTTAAGAATTAGAAAATCTATAATAATGTAGCAAGTTAATCATCTTACAGTTAACTGTCTACCTCTTAAGAATTTTATAATGGATTTTACTGCTGTTTTAAGCTTCTTTGGCTTCTATTCACAGGTGTTTTACTATTAATTTTGTTGTGTCTTAAATGTTAATTGCTGGCCTTGGCTGTAACTAAAACTTAAAAACTATCAGCAATGCTGTTAAACTCCTTTGGGCATTCGTCTTGATACACTTTAATTAGGCATACCAGGTACCAGAACCATGAAAAATTACCCTTAAATATTTATAACATTTAACCTGATCAATGCTGTTTCCTCTAACTGACTATCTATATCTATTTTTCTCTCTGGAGAAAATAAGAAATCTAGACATTAAAAATAATTGTTAAACCTTCTTCATCGTAAAAATCTGCTAACGCTCTCAACAGTCATTTTAAACATTAAGGAGTTAAAGACAATAGCACTATGTAATCTGCATATAAAAGAGTTGTAAGAGAGCGCAATGCCAATTTAGGAGGTATATAGGATTTTCTAAGGTCTAAAATAATATGCTAATATATAAATGAAGCAGTGTAAGGGCTAAAATACACCCCTGCTTAACACCTCTAAAAGTATGCATAGAGTTAGTCAGATGCCTTTCTCGGTTACAAATGACCTTCAGTGTGGTGTCTGAGTAAAGCCATTTTATCAATAATAACAAACATTTGTCATTAGATGTATTCTGTCATTTTGCCCATAATCTATCTCTAGATGTAAGGTCAAAGCCTGATCTAAAATCAATGAAAGCAACGAATACAGCTCCTCTTTTTGAATGACCATGTTTATCTACAAGGAGCTGTAGAATTAAGCCCTGATCAATTGTTGAACATCCAGTTCTAAAACCTGCCTGTTCGTCTGCAAGAATATTTCCTCCGAAAGCCAATCCACCAGCTTCTTTAATAGACGTTCACATACAATTTACTAATAACATTCAAGAGGCTAATAGGTCGATAATTAGAAGGATCTGACCTACAGCCCGTCTTAAAAATTGGAATAATTATATCTAATTTGGAATCTGGGCTCTACAATTAATCCATGTAAATAGAGCCATTAACACTGGAACCCACCAATCCAGATTATCCTTTAACATATCAGATGGTATATTATCAGCTCCAGCAGTCTGCCCTGATTTTAATTGAAGGTTAAGATTTCTAACTTCGAGGGAAGAAATCTGGAGCCACACAGGTAAGCCAATCTGCTCAGATGTAAAAGACTGGACAGCGTCTTCTGCATAAATGCTCTGAAAATACATCTCCCAGTCTCTTGCTGAAATGTATGCCTCAGGGTTAATAAAGCGTGTACATAAACCTCCTACCGTTTAACAAAAGGGCGAATAAGCATGTTCATTGAACGAAATTTCCTGCAGATGAAACTATATCTCTCAATTTCCCTCTTACAGGAGATATGGAAGTTGGAGATAACGCAACCACAGTGACTGAGTTTGTGCTCGTGGGCCTCTCCAGACTGCCCCATGTGCGCGCTGCCTTGTTCGTCCTCTTCTTGGTCATGTATGCCATCACTGTAGCTGGGAATGGTCTCATTGTGGTGTTGATTGTGATGGATTCTCAGCTCCACACACCCATGTATTTCTTCCTCAGCAACCTCTCCTTCATTGATGTCTGCTATGTCACCACCTCTGTCCCACAAATGCTGGCGCACTGCTTCACAGACAAGGCCATTATCCCCCTGGGAAGGTGTTTTGCACAAATGACCATCTCTCTTTTTTTGGGAGTGGCTGAGTGCCTCTTACTAGCTGTCATGGCTTACGACCGCTTTGTGGCAATATGCAGACCTCTACACTATAACTTAATCATGAGCCAAAAGGCATGCATCATCCTGGCAGTCAGCCTGTGGCTCAGCTCTTTCCTCTTGACCATCGTACCCTTTTTTATGATGCCGTTACACTTGTGCGACCGCAATGTGGTGAATCATTTTACATGTGAGGCCCAGGCAGTGTTGAAATTGGCCTGCTCTGACACTCAAGCCAATGGCCTTAGCATGCTGATCACGAGTGTCTTCACTCTTCTGTTCCCCTTTGTTTTCATCCTTGTGACGTATGGGCGTATTGGTCTGGCTGTCCTGCGCATCCGCTCTGCCCAAGGACAGGGGAAAGCTTTATCTACCTGTGGCTCTCATCTGGCTGTGGTGGGCATTTTTTATGGCACTGCCTTGGCTGCATACCTGAAGCCGCAGCCCAAAAGCTTCACAGACCGGGACAAAATAGTGGCTGTCTTTTATGGGATCGTGACCCCAATGCTCAACCCACTGATCTACAGCCTGAGAAACAGAGATGTAAAGGCAGCCTTATGGAGGCTGATTGGGAGGAAAGTAGAAAAGTAAACCATTTCCCAAACACAATATCCATACTGATATCCTTGCCGCACAAGTATGTATACCCATGTTCCTATGAGTCTGTATGTTGTTTCTGTTGTTCTCAAGATTGTTCCTGTTGCTAATATTCCAGTACCAGAGTACAAAATATTTTTAAATGGTAACATAAGAAGATCTTCTTCATCAACTTATTAAAAAAAAATAAAACACTGGATCCAGAATAATCCTCTAAAATCCTTGAAGCAGAAAATGTACATTTTTCTTGGCAAATGTTCCCCAAAATGTAAGCCACAGTCAGTTTTGTCAGCATGTCATAGAATCATAGAATGTTAGAGTTGGAAGGGACCTTGCAGGTCATCCAGTGCAACCCCCTACACTCTGCAGAAGCGTAGCTGAAAGATAGCCCTACAACATACCCAAAAGATGGTTGTCCAGCCTTTGCTTAAAAATGTCCAACGAAGGAGCATCCACCACCTCTCGAGGCAGCCTGTTCCACTGCTCAACCACTCCTACAGTTAGGAAGTTTCTCCTGATACTTAGCCGGTAACAACTCCCTTGTAATTTCCACCCATTAGATCTAGTTCCACTGCTCAACCACTCTTACAATTAGGAAGTTTCTCCTGATATTTAGCCTATCGACTCCCTTGTAATTTCCAACAATTAGATCTAGTCTTGCAATCCAGAGCAAGAGAGAATAGAACTGGCTCCATCTTCTACATGACAGCCCTTCAGATATTTGAAGATTGCAGTCATGTCCCCTCTAAGCGATCTCTTTCCCAGGCTAAACATACCCAACGTCATGGCAAAGCTGTAAAACACCTCCTTGTAAATACTGCTGTTTAAGAAAATTCCCCCTACACCATATGAAGCTGCAACAAACTTAGATTTGATGTTGTCATTTGTTCCTTCAAAAGTAAAACTAGAAGGAAACTCAGCTATGTCCAGATCCTCTAATTCTGACTGGTCACCATAACAAAGCCATGGAAGGTTCTGTCTCCAAAAGGATATTGAATGAACAGAGCTATTGTGTTGAGCAAAGGAGTGAAACAAGGATGTATCCAATGCTCCGTCTAAGCTATGGAATCTTGTGAGCAAAAATTCTACTTTGTGAGTGACTGGCATTAAAGTTATAAGCAAGCAATTTTGCTGCTGCATAAATTAGTTGGCTCCAGAGACATCCTTCCTGAGCTACGACAAAAATGTGTGAGCTGGAGGATAAAAACCTGTGAGCTGGTTCACACTGGATGTATCCTCACTCCTCTGTTGTTTAATTTGTATATCAATTACCTAAGCTGTTATATTTCCAGAGATGTATTCCATCTGCCTTATCTAGCTGATGTTAAGTTGCTCTCTCCTCTGTAGGGGAATGGTACAGCTCATCCCTCAAGATCTGTGGTTGGCCTACATAAACTTATAGCCTCCTTCTCAGAGAATTGCTTCAGAGAGAGACTATTAATGTTTCTAAGCCAATGATCCTTCTTTTTAGTAAAAAAAAATGATGGACAAGGAAATACAAGTGGGCAGTAGCAGGTCAGCCTATGGAGCAAGTAGAGCAATTTAGGTATTTAGGAGTTATATTTCAAGCAAATCTTTCTTGGAAGGGGGATGTGAACTCTGGGAAGGCGTTTTCAAGATTTTATTATTCCTATGAGGGACAGTATGTGGCTTCAGCAGTTAAAGCATTTAATGCTAAAGTTTCTGGGCAGTTATTGTATGCTGTGGGGGGGGGGTTGGATTAGTGTGGTACAAGATAATATTGATTGACTGTTACTAAGTTTTTTACACAGTATCCTGGCAACTCTGGGATGCATGGCAGGAATAGCCAAGAATCAGGACTCGGGAGATGTCTTTTGAAGCAAAGGCTTGGCGGAGAGCATTTACTCTGAATTTAGAATCAGGTCTTTTTGGATTAGTTATGCTGGGTCATCATACGAGTGATTGGGATAAATACTTGGAATTTACATTCTTACATCTGGGCATTACCAGTGATATGATAGGAACTATGGTGGTGGTCACATGTGTGAGATAACGGGAGGGGAAGCGAGGCTATTTCCCCCGGAGGAATTTGACCCACAGTTGCATGATCACACAGTCCTTTGAAGCTGCGGGGGCAGCCCGCCACTGTGTGATCAGACGCAACCACAGGTGAGTCAGTGGGTGTGGTTTTTTTGCCATTTGTTCCCAATGTGCTTAAATGGGGAATCAATCACATCTCAGCACTAGGGCTGCCTATTGAGTGTGCAATGATGCACATACTGGGGGGGGGGGAACAATGGCATGGAGTTGGGATGGCCTGATCAGACCATCCTGATACTATGAGAGTGCGCTGCAGCAATCAGGGGAAAGTCCATCCATGGCCCGTAGCAACCCATTTGCTACCAGACTTTCCCTGGTGTCCTTTTACTCCACTTCTGTGGCAGAGCAAAATGGGTTGCCAACGGGTGCGGGATGTTTGTGTCTGATCGTGCCCTTTAAATCCTCCCGGCATTCGTGCCTATGGTGTGGCTAATTGTGCATGTGATCGTGACCTATGAGTAGTTATGAATTGAGTCAGTCAATTAAAATACATTAGAGGGATCCTGAATATAGGAGTATGCTGGTGAGAACTCACAAAGTATGTTCATCCTTTTCAGCTGGTATTTTTCCCTGATAAAAATGCCAAACTACCTGTTTGAATTTTCTCTTCCAAAGAATAGAAGGGCATTTATGCTTGTACGTTTGAATTCCTTGCTCTGAGCAATATTGTTAGGAAGGTTTAATGGTATTCCATACACTAAAAGATTCTGCAGATGTGGTACTAACCGAACTGACTCATAAATCATATTCTTTTGCCCTGAATTTTCAGATTCGAGAGCTGAACTGATTATTTTGCTTAAGCAGGACTCTGTTTCTTTAGTGGCTAAGTCTTCTTGATTACTAGGTGATGAAAATAAGCAAGAAACTTTGTATGTGTAGAAACGTTGGCAGCTGTAGTAAAATCACTTTGTAACTCAGATAGCAAATTCTTGGAGCTCCTTTTCAGTGCATGATGGCTCCTTTTGTTGCAAAAATAGTAATGGATAATAAGAAAGTGAAGATCTCTACCAGTGATCCCCAATGTGGTACCATTGATACTCTAACATCCATCAACATGTTTCTTGATGCTGGCTTGATCTTCCCCCAAATCATCTCCTCATCAAAGCAAAGAGCCCTTTCTGTCTTTCCTTCACCTCACCGGAGCAGGAGCTGCTCAGAAGAGCCCTTGAGGTATCACTTTTGTGTCTGCAGAGAGTACCCATTTAGAAACAGCTCCTTCCATGATATGAAGATGCTTTAGTTAGAACTGCCTAACATTTTGTGGAACCTAGCCATGTTTTAAGACTGGACACAGCTTCCTTGGGAGTCATTTTGTTATTGGTCCCTCCCATCCTCTGGCAGCCATTTTGTTGTGCCCACAAGTTCAACAAACTTGCAGACTCGAACTTGTATCTGTCCCAGGGATCTTACATTCTAATTTTCAATAATGGGATCAAACAGGAGGGAGACTAGAGAGCAAGAGGGGAAGAAGGCAAGAATATTCAAAGATGATTGCAGGCAAATTATGTTTATTGGACTGAGGAATGAAGGGGAGGCTAGTTGGTGACTTTCTGGGGAAAGGGAACTGGACCAGGTGAATCTTGGTCTGAAGCTGCAAGGTATTTCTTATGTCCTTAAGCAAGGGTGTCTTCCCAGGGTGTCATAGTCTTGCCCTTTTAGTGGTTGAATTAACAGTATTAAGGACACTCAAGAAAGGCCCGTGTCCAGTTACCTAAAGATACTGATAGCCTTTGATCCACTAGGAAGAGAGAGATCCATTGTGAATATATTCTCAGACAGTAAAATATTAGCAAGGAATGGTGGGTTAAGAAATATACATGCATGGTGAAGCAGCTTAGATTTCTCTGAGTTCAAGGACCAGCTTTGGACTTTTTTTTTCAAGAAAAAGAAAACAACACAGTTCTCAGGTAAGTCACTTTGTTCCAGAGAGAAATCTCAAAATACACAGTAATTAACAATATGACTTTCCACAGGTTCAGAAGTTTTCATAATACCTAGGCTCCTCCCAATGCCAAGAAATGATATCGATGGTATATATTCTAAAGTATGCCTTCTGGCTTACATCCACCTGTGAGAAGGGGTAAGCAGTTATATTCTCAGATGAGTGGACAAACAACCCCCCAACCACTCCAAAATCAAAGGCCTTCAAAACTTCCTGTAAATAATTACATTCAATACAATCAAATGCTTTCTCTGCATTTATAATGTAGGAAAATGTATGGCAGGCAGAAAGCTAGGAGGATGTACTTCTTGTGGATGCGGTGGAGGAGGAGGAGGAGGAGGAGGAGGAGGAGAAGAAGAAGAAGAAGAAGAAGAAGAAGAAGAAGAGATTGGATTTATACCCCACCCTTCATTCAGAGTCTCAGAGCAGCTTACAATGTCCTTCCCCTTCCCCTCCCCACAACAGGCACCCTGTGAGATAGGAGGGGGTGAGAGAGATCTTTACAGAACTACTCTTTCAAGAACAGCTCTGACAGAACTATCGCTTGCCCAAGGCCATTCAGCAGCTGCAAGTGGAGGAGTGGGGAATCAAACCCAGTTCTCCCAGATTAGAGTCCACACACTTAACCACTATACCAAACCATTTAATAGGGAGCTAAGTGGCAGGTCAGAGTTCCAGGGGTGTCATAGGATTGTGGAAGAGTGGCAATGAACAGATTATATCCCTTCATTCATTATTACTCCTGATTGCTACTGTTATTCAAATCTGTTCATTCAATTTACTCCTGTTTCCTCACTTTCCTCCTCCACCCCATCTCAAAACAGCAGTGGATCCAAACTGTTGGCAACTTGCCAAACAAGAGGGTGGGAGTTATATTAGTCTTCCCTCCCCCATCTGCCTGTCCCAATATTTCAGATACCTTTTCTGTAGATTCTGAAGCACTACACCTTCATGATTCCTGAGGAATACAGTCCCTGGGTGTCTGATCAACATCTTACCACCTAACTACAGTTCATGGGGTGCATCAAGGCACATCACCTTGGAAAGTGGGTCGATGGTTCCTAGAAGTCTGTTGACTGGGTTCCAGCTGGACATGTATCTGCATGGTTGATACTGCCCCCACCACTGGCCTGGAACCATAGCAGCAGGACCACCTACAGCATGTTAAATGCAGTTGCAGGGATAAGGAAGGAGCGAAAATGCAATGAAAAGCAAAGAAAAGCAAAGAAAAATAATGAAAGTAAAGAAATGCACATTCACATCACTCAATCACTATATCTGTGTAGTGCTTTTCTTTCAATGAAGGGAAGCAGATGAGAAGGCTGGAACTGTGGAGCTAGGGCAGTTTAGAAAGATGAGGGAGCAGGAGAAGAGGGTGGTGACTAGAGATTCCTCTTCTTGATATGGAGATGTGGATGCCAAATAATTTTGGGGTTCTACAGACCAATGGGCACACCTTGATGTGTTTCATGGTGTCTTGTTCCTTCTTCCCAAAACAAAAAGCCAATCCTGGCTTTCTTCACTTCATCAGAGCAGAAGATGCTCCAGAAGAGCCCAGAAGTACCCATGTGGAAATAACTGCCTCTGTCACAGAACAATGTTGGGTTTGGAACTTCTCAACATTCTGTGGGACCTCCCAACATTTTGTTACTGGATCCAGCACCAAAGGCAGACATGTGGTTGTGGCATTTACTACCTGCCCTGAGAAATCCAAAATGGACCACAGGTTCAGCAGGATTAGGGACCCCTGCTGTACAGTTAGGATTCCCAGCCAAGGCTTCTTTCTCTTTTCTGTTTCACTGCCACAGTCTTTCCCTTGCTTTTCACCCAAGGAACTATGAAGTAGAAAAGTAAGATTCAAGTCTAATAGCACCTTAAAGACCAACAAGATTTCCAGGATATAAGCTTTTGAGAGTCTCCCTTCAAGAGCCAGGTGCTTTCCTCCCCTCCCACCACCAGCAGGAGGAAAGCACCTGGCAGCCCTAGATGACCATCTAGCCTCTGCTTAAGAACCTCCAAAGATGAAAAGCCCACCACTTCCAGAGGACGCCTGTTCCATTGAGAAACCATTCTAACTATCAGGAAGTTCTTCGTAATGTTTAGCCAAAACTTTTTAAAATTTAATTTCAATTTGTTTAGTCTGGTCTGACCTTCTGGGGCACACTGTGGTTATTTGTGAATTGTCAAAGCCGAAAGGCACTTTCCCAACTTACTCTTCTTCATTAATTGGTCTCCATGGGACTTCCCAAAGACTGTGTGATCTTCAAGGATGAGATCAGAAACGTTGACATACAGATATGATATAAGTGCTAGGGTACAATCATGACTGTGCTTGCTGGTATCCTTGGCTGCCTGCAAGTGAAATGGTCTTTTCTTCTTTCACAGATTCAGATTCAGTAAGAACCACCAAGGTATCTATATCCTTTACTCACAGATTTCAGATAGGACTTTTAACTGTATTATCGATGGTAGCCCTTTATATGTTATTGGTTATACTACACAATATTGACTTAAATCATGTGTTGATTTAGTTTTATGTGTTATCAGCTTAATGAAGTTCGTAGATAGAGAATATATGCTGGAAACTAGTGCTTGGATTTAAAAAAAAATTAAAGTTGGAAATTTGTTACAGTTCAATAGGCAGGAGGTTGTTTTTTTTAAATGCTCTTCTTGTAGAGGAAGGAATGTTATTCTTTGCTGACTCTCCATCATACAATGAGGTTGGTAACTTTAATCTTCCACAACACTTTGATCTTGGTCTGTGTCTCTTCTACCTACCTCTCTGCCTCTGTATGTGTTTTTTTGTGTTAAGCACCATCAAGTTGCTTCTGACTTATGATGATCCTCTAATTTAATGACTTCTAAAATATTATACTGTTAGCTTTAAAATCATAGTATTATAGAATCATAGAGTTGGAAGGGACCTCCAGGGTCATCTAGTCCAAACCCCCTGCACAAGGCAGGAAATTCACAAATACCTCCCTCCCCACATCCCCAGTGACCCCTGCCCCAAGCCCAAAAGATAACAAAAAACCTCCAGGATCCCCGGCCAAACTGGCCTGGAGAAAAATGGTTTCCTGACCCCAGAGTGGCAATTGGCATTTCCCTGGGCATATACGAAAGGGCTACAGAAACTGATGCAACCTGTCCTGCCCTCCCTCTCATGATCTCCCTAAATTCACAGGATCCATATCGCTGTCAGATGGCCATCTAGCCTCTGTATAAAAACCTCCAAAGAAGGAGAGCCCACCACCTCCTGAGGAAGCCTGTTCCCTCACTCAAGTCTTGTAAACCGAGGGCTGGAGCTTCCTTGATTGAGTCAATCCATCTCATGTTGGGTCTTCCTCTTTTCCTATGACCTTCAACTTTCCCAAGCATTATTTTCTTCTCCAGTGACTCTTGTCTTCTCATAAAGTGACCAAATAGGTAGCCTCAGTTTAGTCAATTTAGCCTGTAGGGAAGAGTTCAGACTTGATTGGATCTAGAATCCACTTATTGTCTTTTTGGCAGTCCTTGATATCCACAAAACTCTCCTACATTACCAAATTTCAAACTAATCAACTTTCTTCCTGTCAGTATTCTTCATTGTCCAACTTTCATGTCCGTACATAGTAATTGAGAATACTATAGCATGAATTGTCTTGATCTTGGTCACACCAGTGACAGACACATCCTTACACCTAAGAATTTTTAGTAGCCCCTTCATGGCTGTACTTCCCCCAAGGAATAGAAAATCTTTAACGATTTCAGTTTCTTCATAGTCAATCTTAAAGTTGGGTCATTCCCCAGTAGTCGTTTCCTTTTGTCTTCTTGATGTTCAGCTGTAATCCTGCTTTGGCACTTTCTGGCTTTAACCTTCATCAGGAGTCATTTCAAGTCTTCATTGTTTTCGGCCAGTAATGGGGTGTCATCCACATATCTCAAATTGTTAATGTTCCTTCCACCAATGCGCACTCCACCATCATCGAAATCTAATCCAATTTTCCTCACATGTTCTGCATATAGATTGAGGCGATGAGGATGCCACCTTTGCCCATTGGAAACCATTCTGTTTCTCCATATTCCATCCTAAGTGGTAAATTGTGTATGTACAGAACAGTAATGCGGATCAGGACTGCATGGGAAGGGGAAATTTCATCCTTCAGCTGCTGCACAGTTTTGCTCATCAAAAGTGGATTCAATTGGTAACTGATCAGACAGAAATTTTAAAAAAACTTTAAAAAAGTGTTAATTATTTTTGAATATCAAAACTGCCAATGGCTAGTGCCATCTTATGAGGCATTCCCTTCTGAATTGGAATTCAGAATTATTGTATATGGCCATTGGCCATCACAATTCCATACAAAACTGGATCCCTGATATCTTAAAATACACATTTAGTTATGAAATTCAGTGAGAATTAAATTCATCTGTACATCGAAAATATTTAAAATGCCTCAGATTAAAATTGTGTATAACATTTACAGATTCCTGTTCCAGTTATAACAATGCTAATGCCTGCATCTCAGTAAGCTGCATTCCTAAGAACCACCTTTGCTCTAGCTTTCCTGGTTGCTAACGCAAAAACTGCTGCCTTATAAGATACCAAAGGATTCACGTCTGACAACAAAAAAATTAGCTTGTCACTGTCAGAAAAACTGTGCAGTTGACTGAGTATTTGAGATAAAAATCTAAGATCCGAATATAGTGGACAAACCATTACATAATGAAATAGATCTCCAACAGAAGTTCCACATAGGCAAATACGTTGTTCTAGGAGAATTTTTAGATATCTTCCAGTCAGTACTTCTGATGGCATGTCTGAAATCTTAATGCCGTGAGTGCCACTCGTAGACTATGTGCAGTAATGTTTATCAAATAGGACGCTCTTAAATGATCTTTCTTTAAGTTTTTATAGCAAGGGGCAGATTTTGACTGAGCATCTCCATTGTATACCCATTGTTGCAGATCTTGAATATTCCCTAAGGGTCTAAGCAAGTCATCTGGTACAGTGTATCGAGAAGTGATATTATTAAAAAATACAGAGCGGGTTTTATCCTTACTTAATAGGGCACAATAACTAAATTTACTAAATGATTCACTTGGTAACAACTGATGTTTCTTCCATGATTTCAGGATAGCTAAATGGGCTCGAGCCCTGATTGAGGGGGTACCAAGTTCTGCCCACAATAAGGCTGCTGGTGTCCCTTTAGGCAGTGCCAGAAGACGCTTCAAAAAAAGGTTTTGAATTGTCTCCAAACTAGCAAGTGTTTGTTCTTTCCAGTCCCAAAGTTCTATTCCATACAATATATGGGAGATAACTTTGCTGTTAAAAAGCTTGAGGGCTGGATCTATAAGAAAGCCCCCCCTTGGTTCGATAGAATCTCAGTATTACTCCTGTTATCTTAGTTGCTGATGCTTTAATAAAGGCTATATGTGCATTCCAGTTCAGCGTTTCACTAAAAATTAATGCCAAATATTTATAGCTCTTACATTGTTCTATTGGGATACCTTGTATGTTCCAGGAATGTCTTTTAGGTCTTTTTCGAAAGACCACTACTTTAGTTTTTGAGTAATCGATGGTAAGATTCTCTTCTTCACAATATTCTCCTAGTTTGTCCAGAAGTCTCCTTAAACCATTCCTAGTTAGGGAAAATAAAACCATATCGTTTGCATAAAGCAGTATTGATATTTTCTGCTGGCCTATCGTAGGTGAAGCAAATTCAGGGCCATTTAGCCTGGGAACTATGTGCAGGGGCTAACACACAGCCTTACTTTACCCCTTTTCTTGTTGATATTTCACTAGTCAGAGAGCCTGATGTGCCTACTATGATCCTTGTAAACGTATCTGAGTATAACTCACAAATTGAAAACAACAGTCTTTTGTCTATGTTTGTCTTCTCCAGTTATCCCAAAGCTGATGCCTATTGATTGAGTCAAAAGCTGTTGCTAAGTCTACAAATACCGTATACAAGGCTTTGGTGGGGCCAGACACTGCTGAGTTAGCCAAATTATATAGAGGATAACAATGGTTTATTGTTCCCTGTCCTTTTCTGAATCCTGCTTGCTGAGGATATATGATGTTATTATCAAGGATCCACTCTTCTAACTTTTGCAAGAGGTATTTCCCATAGAGTTTAGATGCTGTGTCAAGGAGACTTATGGGACAATAGTTTTGTGGGTCTGTCCTATCCCCGTTTTTATAAATAGGAACTACTATACTGGTTTTCCAGCCTGTTGGAAATAGACCTGAGTTATTTATCTGATTAAACAATTTGACCCTTCTGAATTAGACAAAGGAATGAGGTGGAATTATGCCTGCTGCACTGTATGTATCATCCAAAAAAAAACAAACACACACAACCTCTTTGGCTCTTCAGATGCAATGTATGAATTTGACTGGTTACCAACTTAATTGTGTGATGTTCCCAGAAAGAATCAACTAAACATCATGAATCGTCTTAAAAAATGGGGCTATATATCTATTTATATATTTGTTGCATATATTTCTGTTTTTAAAGAACCCGTGAATTAAATTTTTTAAAAGCATGAAATTTTAACTTAAAATGCAAGGGATTCTGTTTTGCCTTAAAAGCAATGATTATTGAGAGATGTATTGCAAGTGAAAGAAAAAGGAAATCAAAAGCAATTAGATCATACAACTGATAAGAAATCTAACAGTTGTAAACTTTGAGCAAATATTGGGGAAGGGCTGTGTGACGGAGCATCTGCTTAGAATGCAGAAGGCCCCTGATTCAATCCCTGGCACCTTCCGTTGAAAGGTCAGATAGTAGACAAGGCAAAAGATCTCTGCCTGAGACCCTGGAGAGCTGCTGCCAGTCTGAGTAGACAATATGGACTTTGATGGACCGATAGCCTGATTCAGCATAAGGCAGCATCATGTGTATCTGCCCCAGGAATGCTTGTGTCTACAATCCAAAAATAACTGACTGAAGGCAAAAACAGTCTTGTGAATTTCTTTTATGGATTGTGGACCATGACCTCAAGGACATTTCATTTGTTCTGTCAGAGGGTCAGTGTGGTATAGCAATTGTTCAATTTTATTCAGTTTCAGAGCTTCCCTTAGCTGTGAGACAAATTGACACTGCAACTCTAAACAGAGCTGCAACCTTTGACGCCCATTGCTTGGGATTTCACTGTGACCAACTTACTTCACACCATCCCTCACAGGAATGTTTTGACAATAAAATGGGGGAGATGTTCTACCTGAGCTCCTTGGATGAAGGGGGAAGTAAAAAGCTGTTTTTGTGGGTGCACAGGGTGAAACCATAATAACCTTCCTTCCTTCCTTCCTTCCTGCTCTATCCATATTATCCCAATTCTCTTTTTACTTTAGCTAGAGAGGCAAAAAGATGTGTAACAGTAACTATTACATGCACCATAGGAATCAATTCTTCCCTCTTTTACCCTACTCTTTAAAAGAAGGTGTCACACCCCCTTCACTCCTCTAAGCAGCAAAGTCCAAGGGAATTAATATTAGCCTAACGGTGCAATCCTAAACAATTTCTCTGTAATTGCACTTTGGTTTACAAATAGAGTAGCAGAACATTGTAGAAGTAAATATGCTCGAGGACAGAGGTGGCAGACTTGCTGATCCGTCATCAGATTCCAAGTGCAGCCAACAACATCCACTTGAAAATGTTCTGTTTCTGCCTGCTTTGAAATGCAAGACAGTACGGAATCTGGATTCCATCTCTGTATGTGTTATGTGTCTCTGTTTACCAGGACAGTCCCTATTTTCTGGTACTTATTAAACCTTATTAAAATATTGTTGGTGGGAAATGCTAAACTTATACAGAATTGTTGTTTATCTGGGAGGCCCAGAGGGACCTTTCCCCCCACCTTATCTGGCCTGCCTGCCACAGGCTGGGGAAGGCCTGGAAATGCCTCCCCGTGCTTTCTCCAGCCCGCCCGCTGAAGCGGGGGGAAGGGAAAGTGTTTAAATCTGGGGGCATTAAAAGTTTTTTTAAAATAAAACTTTTATTGATAGGATATATTAACACGCTCCATAACTCATAATACTTTTAAATACATCCTTTTCAATTATCCCCTTCCTCCCCCCCTCTTGGCTTCCAGCAATGCTCCACCCCGCTAACTGTTTCATTCAATATTCAATAACAATAAAAACTTATCCCATATTCAGTTCTTCTTTTAAAACATATTAATTCATTCAATCTGACCCTTAGGTAACATTTTAGCTATTATTCAGTCATTACTTTCTTTTTTCTATCCTTAATAGTTATCAAAGCAGAGTAACTTATTTCTTACATCCCAATTCATTTCAGGATAGTCTTTAAAGTCTTTCCATTCTATGAAAAATTCTTCATCTTCTTTACCATTAAGCTTCTTTGCCAATTTATCCATTTCTACCATAAAAAGCATCTTCTTTATCCAGTCCCTGGTATTTTTTCTTGCTTCCAACATTGGACAAATGTCATTCTTGCTGTTGTAATCAAATACCATAACAATGTTCTTTTTGTTACATGCACTTCTTCCATTTTAAGACCTAAAAATAACATTTCAGGTTGTTTTTTCAAAGTACACTTCAGGATCTTCTGTATTTCATTATGAATCTCTGTCCAGTAAGCTGCCGCTTTATCATGTCCACCACATATGATAAAATGAGCCTTCCTTTTTTTTACACTTCCAACATTTGTTAGACAAATTCTCATTCATATTAGCAATTTTTTTTGGTGTCATGTACCATCTATACATCATTTTATAACAGTTTTTCTTTCACATTAACACATGTTGAAATTTTAATTGACTTTTTCCACAGACCCTCCCAAGTTGATATATCTATTTCTCTATTTATATTTATAGCCTATTTTACCATCTGTTCTTTTACAATCTCATTCTCAGTATACCATTTTAACAAAACTTTATAAATTTTTGAAATCACTTTTTTCCCCTCCTCTGCCCACACAGCTTCAATTTCATTATTCTCCTTCCTGAAGCCATACCTCTTTTTGTCAGCCTTAAATAAATCATAAATCTGTCTGTAATTTAACCAATCATATTCAAATTCCAGTTCTTCTCTAGCTCTCATCATGAAACTACTCCCTTCTACCTCCAAGATATCTCTATAAGGTATCCAGTCTTCTCCTTTATGCCTCGAAAGTGGTTTAATTACTTCAGCCGGTACTATCCATAATGGTCTTGCTTAAAAAAAAAATCTTTTATATCTCATCCAGGTCATAAACAGTGATCTTCTTATGAAGTGGTGTTTAAAAAAATTATCCATTTTGTATTTCTCAGACCATAAATAAGCATGCCAACCAAATTTATGGTCATGTCCTTCCAACGCCAACATTTTTCTATTGTCCAAATTAACCCATTGAGCCAACTAAGTCAGACACACCGCATCATGATACAGTCTAAAGTTAGGTAGTTGGAATCCTCGGGGGCATTAAAACTTTAAAACTCTCTGGAGTTGTGCCACAGAGGCGGCACGCTCCCTTCATTAAAGGGAAGGTAATTTGTCTTCCCTTTAGTGATGGGAAATTTAAAACACTTTTCCTTGCTTCT
This sequence comes from Gekko gecko, assembly GCA_029375565.1. NCBI lineage: Eukaryota > Metazoa > Chordata > Lepidosauria > Squamata > Gekkonidae > Gekko > Gekko gecko. The sequence continues at coordinate 289,343,917 of JAPDNY010000002.1, forward strand.
GGGGCTTGTGCTGCCTTCACAGCGCGACTCCCCAGCAAGGAGAGGTATTTAAAGTTTAAATTCCTTCCCTTGGCCGGAGGGATCGTTCCACTGAGGCGGCATCAGCCCCAGAAGCAAGGGAAAGTGTTTTAACTTTAAACACTTTCCCTTCCTCACCCAGCAAAGGGATTCCCCGAATGGATGCCGAATATATGGCATCCATTTGGGGAATCCTTGTTCGGCCAGCTGAATCAGATTAGAGAATCTGATTCGGTTTTAGGCAGGCCCGAACAATGCCGACTAGACATTATTTGTTTTGTTTTTCGGTTCATCCAAACCAAATGCACATCCCTAATTCATAGAGTGTCACCTTCAAGTAGTGTCATTTCTGGTTTCAGACACTGTTCCCCGCTCCACTTTCTCCCCTACCATGGCCCAATCTGCATTTGCTATCTAAAGCTGTTCTGTGCTGCTGTGGTACTGGCTTCCCATCTGGCTCAGTATAAAGTTCTCCTCTGTCTGCATCAGGACACAAGCTGTTTAGGGAGAGCACGAGAGAGAGGGGGGGAGGAGTGGCCTCCCAAGGGTGCTGCACTGCGGGGAGGAAACAGCACCATAAAAAGGGGGTGACCTGGCAGAGTAAACGTCTGTCAGTGATCATCTGGATTTTACAAACTGTGCTTCAGTGTAGGTGGATGCATCCACAATACTCAGGTCATTCCAATTTAATAAACAGAGGTTCACTGCAAAAAAAACCCTTTTTTACATCTGTCCACATCACAGCACTATCAATGCCATAGGTTGTGAACCGAGAGACTGTCATGTAACTTAGAATCATGTGTTCTCTACTTTTCCAGGCAACATGGAAGACATGGAAAATGGAACAGAAATAACTGAAGTTGTGCTTCTGGGTCTGTCTCGCCATCCCCAAGTACGGGCTGCTCTGTTCTTTATCTTCCTGGCTATGTACTTGGTCACCGTGGGTGGGAATGGCCTCATCGTTACGCTGATTGTGATTGATTCTCACCTCCACACACCCATGTATTTCTTCCTTAGCAACCTTTCCTTCATTGATGTCTGCTACGTCACCACTTCTGTCCCTCAGATGCTAGCGCACTGCTTCACAGACAGACCCACTGTCTCGCTAGGCCGGTGTTTAGCCCAAATGGGCATTGCTCTTTTCCTGGCAGTAGCAGAATGTCTTCTGCTCGCCATTATGGCATACGATCGATATGTAGCGATATGCAGCCCCCTGCGCTACAGTCTAATCATGAACCGGAAGGTGTGCATCCTGCTGGCATCTGGTATGTGGGTCTCCTCCTTCCTCTTGACCATTGTCCCTGCCTTTGGCATGCAAGGCCGTTCGTGTGGGCGCAATGTGGTGAACCATTTCAAGTGTGAAGTCCAGGCAGTGTTGAAACTGGCTTGCTCAGATACCCGTGCCAGTGGATTGGTTATGATGATGACTAGCGTCTTCACCTTGGTTGTGCCTTTTGCTTTCATCCTGGTGACGTACGGACGCATTGGCCTGGCTGTGCTGCACATTCGGTCAGACCATGGATGGAGTAAGGCCTTGTCAACCTGTGGGTCCCACTTGGCCGTGGTGGGAATCTTCTATGGCACAACCATGGCATTGTACTTGCGGCCCCAGAGGAAGACTTTCACGAATGGAGAGAAGGTGACATCGGTGTTCTATGGGGTGGTCATCCCGATGCTTAACCCCCTAATCTACAGCCTGAGGAACAGGGATGTAAAAGGAGCTCTGTCAAGGGTGCTTGCCAGAAAGTAGAATAATGATATTGCTAGCAACTGGGAAATGTTGTGCTCCTGGTCCCTAATGTTACCGTGTAGAGAAAGCATAATGGTTTTACTGATCAGTGACCATCATATCTCTAGTTTCAGAGGGCAGCCATGTTGGTCTGCAGTAGAAAAGTTAGATTCAGTCCAGTAGCATCTTAGAGACCAACAAGAATGTTGGGGTATAAATGTTTGAGATTATCTGAATGTATCTGATGCATTTCTGATGAAGAGTGCTTTGACTATCTGATGAAAGTAACTTTGATAAGGCTGTTTTTCTTAGTGGTACGGTGATAGCCACGTATTTTAATAGTTTAATGTTTTAATGTGAATATTTTATATTTGTGATTAGTTTTTATGTTGTTTTTACCTTATTGGTTTTAGTGTTCTAAGTTGCTGTGAGATCCTTTGGGTCTAAAAACCTTTGGGACTAAAAACAATTCTAGTAAATAAATACATATTTTGGGGTCTCTAAGGTGCAACTGCACTCAAATCCTGATAATCATATCTCTAGTGGCAGGATTGCTCAAGCTCACTGTTAAGTTTAGATACTATTCCATTAAGCTGCATGAAGAAATGGGAGGAAAACTAATGACCTGGTTTAAAGTTAGAGAAATGGAATTGGATTTTGGGGAAATATGCACCTGAAACTAATCTGCATGTGTTTGAAAGACATTTTTTTTGCAAAGTACTATTTGCAGTGACATCTTACACCTCATGAACTAGTTGTTATATATACACATACAACCGATGTATGTTGGAAATTTGATTGGAACATGCAAATTTGAAACATGTGATTTGGACATGTCCAAACTGGATCTATTTTGGCAAGAAATGATTTAGTTTATGTGTATCAGATCCTAAGAGAATCCTATTAGGGTATTTAAAAGTACTGGTGGTTTCTTCAGACATTCCGTTGGTCTCCACCACACTTTTTACAGCTGCAAAGATGGTTATTGTGGCATATTGTGGAAAGACTGGTTTAAATAAAAGATTGGTTTAAAATATTGGTTTAGCCTTATTAATTAAGGCTCCGATCACACTCAGAATTAGCAGTGCGAGAGGCACAAATGCCGGGCGGATTTTATGGGCGCGATCACACAGGAACATCTGCCCAGCATCCTGGAGTTGTTGGCAACCCATTTTTCTCCGTTGCAGAAGTGGGGTAAAAAGACACTGGGGAAAGTCGACTATCAAACAGGTTGCTATGAGCCACGGACGGGACTTTCCCCTGTGTGATCACACCAGTGCACTCTCATGGCATCGGGATGGTCTGATCGGGCCATCCGAACTCTGTGCCATTGTTGTTTTCCCCGTTTCAGTATGCGCATCATTGCACCCTCCATAGGGAGCACTCAGTGCAGAGATGTGGATCATCAATCCCCCATTGAAGCGCACAGGAAACATGCAGCAAAAAACCCAAACTGATTCACCCACGGTTTGCATTTGATCACGCAGTGGCAGGCTTCCCTCACAGCTCCCAGGGACTGTGTGATCATGCAAATGTGGGTCAAATTGCTACGGAGCCAATAGCCTCGCTTCCCTCCGGCGTCATCTCACATGTGTGACTGCAGCCTAAATTAACCTATTACAAAAGCATGCAAACAAACCATTTATGACAAACAGGGAAGTTTTGTGAAGGCTGGGAATTCTTTTACCATGTACTTATGTGAAAATCAGAAATAAAACATATCCTTTTGCTTTTAATAAATGGCTGTAAATCTCCTCCTCTTCTCCCCCTCCGTTTTGGTTTAACTATTATGTAAGGTAATATATGCTGTAGCAGGGCTCTCTTTGTAGCAGGAACTCCTTTGCATACTAGGCAACACACCCCAAATGTAGCCAATGCTCCAAGAGCTTACAGAGCTCTTCTTACAGGTTCTACTGTAAGCTCGTGGAAGATTGGCTACATTCAGGGTGTGTCGCCTAATATGCAAAGGAGTTCCTGCTACAAAAAGAGTCCTGTGCTGTAGTAATATTTCTTTTTAATTTTGAGCTTCCGGTCGGAGTAAAATGGCGAACTGATGCACCTTGCAATCGTGCAGGGTAGACGGTGGCTTCTTCCGACAGTTTGGGCATTTATATTGTCCAATGCAGCCTCCCCCAGGCAGGGGGTCGACAAGCAAGCATCGAGGTCCAAGTGAGAGTTGAGATTGGCATGTATAAGTCTCGAAGGAGGCTTGTTTATGCTTTGATCCCCTCTCAGAAGTGGGCGTATGCAAGAGAGCACTAAAGAAGCCAACCGTCGAAAGTGAGAAGAAGCGATGCGAAGCTCCAAGATAAACATGCAAGGTAACATAAACAATTTGCTTACCGGAATGGAGATCTAGCGAAAATTGAAAAAGGCAGATAAGCGTAAAATAATTAATCTTGAATAATCGGGCCATTGAGGATTTGAGAAGAGTTTGTCAAAGCGAGCAATTTGAGAAAAATAGACATTGTTTAACATTCCTGCAGTTAGAAAGAGCTGGAGCGGAATCTAAGACTGAAACTAATGAGAGAAATCACGAGACTAAGGTGTTGCAACTATCTGTGTCCGGCTAGTACTGTGTATAAGGACTAGAGTGGCTTCCAGAGGACTGTAAAAGCGGCAGAACGAAGTTTCTGGTAGGAAGGATTTTGAGGCGGACAGGAAACAGGAAGTTCAAGAAGAGCCTACTCTAGCCAAAAAACCATAGAGAAATTGCGCCCGCCATTTTTAGGAGGACTGAACTTTAAAATCAAATTTTATCACTGGAATTGCTTCAAAAGAGTGGCGAAAAGGCAATGATTCAAGAGAAGACCAAAAAAAGGACCCGGAATATATGAATTTGGACTAATTTTAGAAATTTCAAAATGGATCCAAAACAGCGACAAAGGGCCGCTTCGTCCATGAGTCCAAGTATGGCAGGGAAGGAAAAAAGAGAGTGGCAAGCTGCAATGGAGTCAATGGAAAAGAGAATGCTGGAGGCGATTCAAGGATTGGTGAAACAGATAGAACAACAGTTAGAAAAGCAAATGGAAAAACAGCTGGAGCAGTTAGAAGAAGTCCAAGAAAAGAATGTGATAGCTCTCAAAGAATTGGTGGTAGCAGAGGTGGCGGTAATTACAAAAGAAGTGGCAGACACAAAGAGCCAAGTGCAAGGTCTGGTATTAAAATCGACCGAATTAGAGCAAAAAACACAAGATATAGACAAAAAAATGGAAACAACTCTTCAGGAAAATCATAAATTGGAGGCAATGATGGAGTATAGAGCGATGTTAAACCATCTGAGGCTAAGAGGGATTGAAGAAAAGGCAGAGGAAGATATACATATGATAGTGATGACTGCTTTGATGGAGTATCTGGGAGAAGATCAAGGAGAATTGAAGTCTGATTTTGACTTGATTTATAGAGTAAATTCAGCATATGCTCAGAGAAAGAACTTGCCAAGAGATGTTATTGTGCAATTTGTAATAAGGAAGTTGAAGGAGGATACTTTCAAAAAACAATTTTCACAACCATTGGAAATCGATGGCAAAAAGATTATAATAATGAGAGAACTCCCAAGAATGATCTTGCAAGAAAGAAAGAAATATAAAAAGCTGGTAGACAAATTGAAGCAGCTAACCATCAGGTTTAGATGGGAAATACCATATGGTCTGTCTTTTACCTACAATGCGAAGAGACATACGATCAAGATTCTGGGAGATATGTATAGGTTCAAAGCAGAAAATGTAGAAGATTTTGGAGACATTTAAAGTCAAGACATGATGGATTACAAATTGTTATCGTGGAATGTAAACGGACTTAATTCACCCTCTAAAAGAAAATTAGTAAATTATTGGTTGCAAAAACAAAAGACTAATATTATCTGCTTGCAAGAAACTCATATTAGAAAATGGGACAATAAGTATTTGATTAAAAAAAATTAGGAGAAGAATTTTATTCACTGGCAGAAAAAAAATAAGGGAGTTGTGACCTATGTAAACAAAGAATTGGACCCAAAACAAATTTTTAGTGATAAAGATGGGAGATATATTGGAGTGGAAATTACAATGCTTCAGAAAAAGACTTTGGTAGTTAACTTGTATGCGCCTAATGGAGCTAAAGAAAAGTTTTTTAAAGACTTGATGAACGAATTGGATCAAGTGAATTATGAGCAGTTAATTTTGGCAGGGGACTTTAATGGTATGGTTAATAATAAATTGGACAGGAAATCTGAAAAGACGGATGAGAAGGTTGGGAAATTACCAAAAATTTTCTTTAAATTGATGGAACAAGAGAAACTAGAAGATGTTTGGAGAAAATGGAATCCTAAAGTTAAAGACTTTACTTTTTATTCCAATCGTCACAATTCTTTTTCCAGAATAGATATGATTTGGATGTCAGGTGAAATGGCGTTAAAAACCCAGAAAGTGGAGATTTTGCCAAAGACTAATTCTGATCACAACCCGTTGATTTGGACGTTAAAAGAAAAAGCTAAACAGTTTCATTGGAGAATAAATGAAGATCTATTGGATAAGAAGAAAATAATTGAGATATTACGTAAGGAAGCAGGAGTGGGTACCTGACAAATGGGAATGGATAAAAAAAATGATTTTCATGATTGAAATGGACAAGTTGACAAGAAAACTCCATGGAAAAGAAGACGAAGAAGTTTTAGTAGATTGGAAAGACTTTAAAGACTATTTAGAACTTAACTGGGATGTGAAAAATAGACTGTTATGTTTTGATAGTTATTAATAATAGAGGTGTTGTAGAAAAGGGATTGTAATAGAAAAGTTATCTAACAGTAAAAAATAGAAAAGGAAAATATTGAAAATTATGAACTGAATATTGAAAATGAATTGAATGTAAGAGAATATTGTTAGAAATGTTAATGGGGCGGAGCATCGTTGGAAACTCGGGAAGGGGGGGAATTTTCTTTTTTTCAGAAAAGGATATGTTAAGAATTGATTGCCGAATATGTAACATGTTACTATATCCTGTTAATAAATTTTCTTAAAAAAAAAAAAAGAGATATTACGTAAGGAGACTCAGTCATTTTTTCAATTGAATTTGAATCGAAATGTTAAAATACAGACTGTTTGGGATACATACAAGGCTGTGATGAGAGGATTACTTATATCGTTGAACGTGGCGGATAAGAAACAGAATATAAAGCAGCAAAAGGAGTTGCAAGAAAGAATTCAGCAAAAAGAAAAATAATTGAAGAAGAGACCTGGAAAAAAGAAAATTATTAAAGAAATTCAAATTTTACAAGAGCAATTGAATGTGATACTTAATCGGGAACTTTATTGGAACTTAAAGAAATTACAACAAAAATCCTTTGAAGGAGCAAATAAACCAGGAAAATTTCTGGCATGGCAATTGAAAAATCGAAGAGAGAAAAGGTTAATAAACAAGATTATTGAAGAAGGTAAAGAAATTGTGGATATGAATGGTTTAAAGAGAGGGTTTTTTTAAGTATTATGTGAAGTTATTTCAAAAAAAGAATATAGACTGAAAAAATTAAAAAATATTTGGACATCGGAGAAATTCCAAAGATTGGAATAAAAATTAAGGAAATGTTGAATGGTCCAATCCAAAAAGAAGAAATTTATAAGGCAATAGAAGATGCTAAATTGGGGAAAGCTCCAGGCCCAGATGGATTTACAGTGAAATTTTATAAAAAGTTAAAAGAGGAACTATCCCCAATGTTGGAACTTCTAGCAAATGAGATACAGGCGACTAAAGTGATACCCGAGACATGGAAGGAAGCCAACATATCACTCATACCAAAAGAAGGACAGGACTTAACAGATGTTAAGAATTACAGACCAATTTCTTTACTTAATAATGACTATAAGTTGTTTGCCAAAATAATTTCAGAAAGACTGAAAAATTATTTGAAAGACGTTATAATCGAAGAACAAGCCGGTTTTTTACCAAATAGACAAATTAGGGGGCAATCTAAGGACGGTGATAGATAAACATCCAGAAAAGGAGGTTGCTTTCCTATTTGCGGATGCAGAGAAAGCCTTTGATAATTTAAATTGGGACTTTATGTTTCAACTGATGGAGAAAATGGATATTGGACAGCCCTTTTTAAACGTAATTAGGGCGATTTATTCAGAACAGACAGCATCGTTAAATGTAAATAAAGAGATGACAGACTATTTCAAGATGCAAAAAGGGACTAGGCAAGGTTGCCCGTACTGTTGGCAAAGGTAAGAGAAGATACGGATATAAGGGGACTTACAATCGGAGGTTTTACGTATAAATATAGGGCATTTGCGGACAATGTAATGTTTTTGATTGAAGATCCAGTAATTAATTTACCATTTTTGATGGAAAAGATCAAGGAATTTGGAGATTTGGCGGGATCTTACGTCAATAAGAACAAAACAAAGGTGTTGTGCAAAAATATGACAAAAGAGAAACAGCAGGAATTGCAAGAACCAATACAATGTGAAGTGGTAAAAAACCCAAAATATTTAGGAATTGAGTTGACAATGAAGAACATAGATCTTTTTAAGAACAACTACAAAAAGATTTGGAGTAAAATTCAACAAGATATTAAAAAATGGGACACTTTGAATCTGTCATTAATGGGAAGAATTTCGGTGGTTAAGATGAATATTTTACCGCATTTAATGTATTTATTTCAGACGATTCCAATAGTGAAGGATTGTAAAGTATTGAACTCATGGCAGAAAGAAATTTCAAAATTTGTCTGGGCTGGAAGAAAACCGAGGATTAAAATGAAGATTCTATGTGATGCAAAGGAAAGAGGAGGATTCCAACTTCCTAATTTTAGACTGTATCATGATGCGGTGTGTTTGACTTGGTTGGCTCAATGGGTTAATTTGGACAATAGAAAAATGTTGGCGTTAGAAGGACATGACCATAAATTTGGTTGGCACGCTTATTTATGGTATGACAAATGCAAAATGGATAATTTTTTCAAACACCACTTCATAAGAACATCATTGTTTATGACCTGGATGAGATATAAAAGATTTTTTTTGATGCAAGACCACTATGGATAGTACCAGCTGAAGTAATTAAACCACTTTCGAGACATAAAGGTGAAGATTGGATACCTTACAGAGATATTTTGATGGTAGAAGGGAACAGTTTTGCGATGAGAGCTAGAGAGGAACTGAAATATAAATATGATTGGTTAAACTACAGACAGATTTATGATTTATTTAAGACTGACAAAAAGAAATATGGCTTCAGGAAGGAGAATAATGAAATTGAAAATGTGTGGGCGGAAGAGGGGGAAAATATGATTTCAAAAATTTATAAAGTTTTATTAAAATGGTATACTGAGGATGAGATTGTCAAAGAACAGATGGTAAAATGGGCTATAAATGTAAACAGCGAAATAGATATGTCAACTTGGGAGGGGTTGTGGAAAAAGTCAATTAAAATTTCTACATGTGTCAATGTGAAAGAAAATTGTTATAAAATCATGTATAGGTGGTATATGACACCTAAAAAAATTGCTAAAATGAACGAGAACATGTCTAACAAATGTTGGAAGTGTAAAAAAAAGGAAGGCTCATTTTATCATATGTGGTGGACTTGTGATAAAGCGGTAGCCTATTGGACAGAGATTCATAATGAAATTCAGAAGATTCTGAAGTGATTACAACAACAAGAATGATTTTTGCCCAATTTTGGAAGCAAGAAAAAATACCAGAAAAATGGGATTGGATAAAGAAGATGCTTTTTATGGCAGAAATGGACAAACTGACAAAGAAGCTTAGCGGTAGAGAAGATGAAGAATTTTTTATAGAATGGAAAGGGTTTAAAGACTATCTCGAAACAAACTGGGATATAAGAAATAAGTTACTCTGCTTTTATAACTATTAAGAATAGAAAAAAGAAAGTAATGATTGACAATTAGTTAACGTGTTACCTAAGGGTTAGACTATATGTATCAATATGTTTTAAAGCAAGAATTGAATATGGGATAAGTTTTTATTGTTGCTGAATATTGAATGAAACAATAAGCAGGGCGGAGCATCGCTGGAAGCCGGGAGGGGGAAGGGGATAAATGAAAAGGATGTATTCAAAAGTACTTTGAGATATGGAGTGTATTAATATATCCTGTTAATAAAAGTTTTATTAAAAAAATATTTCTTCTTAATTTTGCCCCCCCAAATTAAAATAAATCCATTTTGATGTTGAAAAGCTTCTTGGGTGATTTACACATCTGCAATTTAAATTTTCCACCAGAAATAATTAACTTTCTTTCCTATAGGGTTGCCGGCAAGCTGGAGAAAAAAGTCTTGCCCTGTTAGCAGAGGTTTTAAAAGCCCTGACCTGGATAGCTCAGCCTAGCCTAGGCTTCCCAAGAACTTACCGCATGCCAGCGGGGGATGGATACGTCCTTGCAGGATCATCCCCAGGGGAAGGAGAGGCATGGAGCACCATGACATCGCCAGGAAGAGATGGTAGGCGACGCTTGGCAATGGGGCTGGAAACTCGATGGTACCATCGAGTTTTCAGCCCCATTGCCAGAGCATCGCCTGGTATCACTTCCTGGCAACGGCATGGTGCGTTACCAGGAAGACTGGTCCGGCTGGGGAGCATTCGTCCCCTGCCCCCAGGCAGTAAGTACTTGGGAACCCTAGCCTAGCCTGATCTTGACAGATCTCAAAAGCTAAGTAGAGTCGGCCCTGCCTAGTATTTGGATGGGAGACCTCCAAGGAATACCAGGGTCATGACACAGAAGCAGGCAACAGCAAACCACCTCTGAAGGTCTCTTGCCTTGAAAGCCCTACAGGGTTGCCTTAAGTCACCTGTGACTTGACAACAAAAAATAAATGTGTGGAAATGGGCAGATAAAGCTTTTCATGGTGCAGAAGTAAATTATGCCACCTGGTCAACAACCTTCCATCAAGCCTCTATTAAAGGGACAGGGCATTTTCCCCCTCCAGGTTATTTGCAATCTTACTTTCTTAAGCTGTTATGTTCTAGTGAATCACAAATGCAGACCCATTTTCCAGGTCACATTTTATATTAGCATCTGTATCTGCTCTGCCCCGGTTAGGGTTCATTCGCTAGAAATAGACAGATTTTGCTTCTCCTTCTCCTTCTTTTGCTGTCATGTCACACCTGATTCATGGTGACCCCATAGGGTTTTCAGGGCAAGAGACAGAGGTGGTTTGTCATTGCCTGCCTCCATGTCACAACCCTGGTATTCCTTGGAGGACTCCCATCCAAAATATTAGCCCTGCTTAGCTTCTGAGATTTGAGGAGATTGGCTAGCATGGGCTATCCAAGTCAGTCTGATACATAAAGCTGACTTATACTTGGTATCAAGATAGGTCTCTCGCATCATCAATTTATTGCTTGATCCTTTTTTAAATTGGATATGCTAAGGAATGGACCCCAGGCCTGCTAAAAGCAGAGCTGGTTCTCTGCCAGTGAGCCCTCAACACCACTATCCCTCACCACCTAAGAAAAAAATGACATTCTGTTGCATACTTGGAGGTCTCCCATCCACATACTAGCCAAGACTGACCCTGCTTAGCTTCCAAGATTTGATGGGATCAGGCTAGTCTGAGCTATCCAGGTCAGGATATTTCTGCTACTGGACCTTTACAGTGTTGGCCAGGAAGAAAGCCCCTTGCCTATACCCTTCACTGGCAGTTCTTTCCTGTGTCATCCCCAGGAAATTTTTCCTAATTGCTCAGTTGGTGTAAATAAATTAGTAAATCCATCTAGCCCAAGTAAGGTTCACTTTCAACCAGGCTATTTTAAATGGCTCAAGACACTCTCAAAACATAGCAATCTTAATTAGCCCCAGTGTTCCTACAGATTATAGGTCTACACTGCAGACAAGCCACATCACGTCACCAACCACGAACCTCAAACCGGTTTGTTAAACGGAAAGGTCCGTAGAGGTCCATGGTTCATGAGAACCCATGAACCTTCACGAACCTTCTTTTCCCCAGTTCATGCCCATCTCTAGTCACCATCTCATGGTGAGAATTAACCAAGGTATTAAACAAAAACTGCAAAGAGCTTTGTCACAGTGAGTATTACCACAAAGCGCACTAAACACTCAAATACTTTTGGTACCTCAGAAATACCAATAAAATTTGAATCAAGGGGGCAAATTAATTAATTTAGGCCTCTGAACTTTGGTTTTGGGATTATGAGACCACATTTTCTTCATATCTTATGTGCCACATGATTACCGTGTCAACAGAAATTCAAACTGGGATTTCCTTTTCAGACAAATTAGCTGAGGAATGAGCCAGAGAGTACTGACAACATCAAATTTGTTGGGGCTGGGAGTTCCATATGCTATAGGCCAGTGGTGCCCAGTGTAATGGCCACAGGTGTTCAGATGTCTGCTGATATGTTTCCTGGTACCTTCTTGCTTCTTTCCCTAAACAAAAAGTCACTTCTGTCTTTCCTCCACCTCACTGGAGTAGGAGGTGCCTCAGAAGACCCAAAGAGGCATCACCTTTTGGTTTTCAAGGAACATCATAGGAACTTTTATCCATCATAGGATAAAACATCATAGGATAGCCATCGTTTGGCTTCAGAACCCCTAACACTTTCTGGAACCTCTCAACTTTTTGTGATTGGACCCAGCCCCAAAGGCAGCCCTTCTGCTGTGAAAATCGCTATCTGTTCCAACCATTCCAAAAGCGTCTACAGGTTCAACAAGGCTGGGGAACCCCATCCTAGGTTACATCTGGATTCATCCTTAAATCAGATTCAAATTTAATTCAGAGTTTCCTCCATATATAAAATAGCACTCAGTAGGGTTGCCAATTCTAGGTTGGGAAATTTCTGGAGATTTGGGGGTGGAGTCTGGGAAGGGTGGAGACTGGAGCTTGGTGGGAGCTTGGCAAAGTTGTGATGCTATACAGTCCCCCCTCCAAAGCAGCCGTTTTCACCAGGGGAACTTACCTTTGTAATCTGGAGATCACTTGTAATTCCAGGAGAACTCAACCAGCTGGAGGTTGGTAATAGAAGAAGACATTGGATTTATACCTCACTCTTCACTACCTGAAGGAACCTCAGAGCAGTTTACAAACCCTTTCCCTTGCCCCCCCTGCAAGAGACACCCTGTGAAGCAGGTGGGGCTGAGAGAGGTCATTTGAGGACTGCTCTTGAGAGAACAGCTTTGAAAGAACTTGTGACTGACCCAAGCTCACACCAGCAGCTGCTTGTGGAGGAATGGGGAATCAAACCCAGTTCTCCCAGATTAGAGACCTAACTGGCTCTACTAGTGATTACATGTTCCTCACATAGGCTTGCCAAGAACTTACCGTATTTTGGCGGGGGACGGATATGTCCTGGCAGGACCATTCCCGAGGGAAGGAAAGATGCACGCATGATGCCGTCGCCAGGAAGTGACACTAGGCAATGCTCTGGCAATGCGGCTGGAAACTCAATGGTACCATCGAGTTTTCAGCCCCATTGCCAGAACGTCCCCTGGTGTCACTTCCTGGCGATGGCATAGTGTGTTACAGGGAGGACTGGTCTGGCCAGGGAGCATGCGTCCCCCGCTCCCATGCAGTAAGTACTTGGGAACCCTATCCTCACAGAATCTTAAAACAATAACAGCAACAACACTACATTAACATTACAGGGTGGCCAGTACTGCCTCAACTAATGTTGGGAGATATTAAGGCAGGTGTCTGTGGAGAGTGAAGTCTGGGGAAGATGTGATACCATTTCCATGGGAGGCTGTAAAAATTTCTCCAAATCTCTGTGGTAAAGTCCATAGTGACACGGAGAAATGACTATGCTGCCACCATGGAGACCATTTTCCAGCCATTTTTTCTCCCACTCCTCGATTTCTCAAGGGCAGGGATTTGGGGTTCAAGGGCAGGGTTTTAACCACTGTGAGCAGGCTGATGGTAAGCTTAAGCAAAAGTCCCTTTTTCTAAAGGAAAACTGCACACAGTCAAGGTCTGAAATCCATCTTGTTCAAGACATCAGGCCAAACTCTAAGTACCTTAGTCTTCTCAGGGCTGAGTCTCTTGGTGTAAGATGGCTGCATTCACAAACAAGATCACCTGCCAAAAAGACTTAATTAAGGCTTTCTCACATGCTAAAAAAATGCAGTTTCAATTCACTTCAGTGACCGTTTGCAAGTGGATTTTTGCCATTTTGCACGGTAAAATCCAGTTGAAAAGTGCACTGAAAGTAGATTGAAAGTGCCTTATTTAGTGGCCCTTTAAAATAAAACCGCCCTTTAAAATAAAACTTAAAAAATCCCACATCAGGTTTGTTTTTCTGCCAGTAGCCATCAGCAGCAGCATCAAGCTTTCAACCTGGACCCAAGGATGTCATCCAAACAACCAGGAACAGCGTACTATTGCACTTCCTACTAACTTTTCCTGCTTTGTTTCTTTAGTCCAGCCACTTCATGAAAAAATACTATCCCTAACTCCTTTCCTTTGAACACTTCCTTTTCCCCAACTCCCTAATGCCAGGGTATTTGCAAAACTATTCCCTGGACATTTCAGTGCCTCTGGTTAACATTAACCACTCATCTCTTGGATGGGTATATGTGCAAGGTACCATCAAGTAGCAGTTGACTTATGACATCCACAGCAAGGAGCTTTCAAGGCAAGTGAGAAGCAGAGGTGGTTTGCCATTGCCTTCCTTTGCAGGACCCTCCTTGGCAGTCTCCTTTCCAAGTACCGACCCTGCTTAGTTTCCGAGATCTGACAGGTAGGCAAAGGTAAAGGTTTCCCTTGCTCGAAAGCCAGTCAAATCCGACTGTAGGATTGCAGTGCTCATCTCCGTTTCCAAGCCAAAGAGCCAGCGCTGTCTGAAGACATTTCCATGCTCATGTGGCCGGCACGACTAGACAACGAGGTGCATGGAATGCTGTTACCTTCCCACCGAAGTGGTACCTATTCATCTACTTGCAATTTCTTGATTTCGAACTGCTAGGTTGCCAGGAGCTGGGGCCAGGGATGAGAGCTCACTCTGTCATGTGGTGACAAGATCGGGCTACATACCATGCTGCCTTCCCTCCAATCTCTTGGATACCAATGACGAAATTATTCCATTTTTTATATCTGTGTTAATTAATAACCTAAGAATCTATAGTAGTGGAACATTCTGTCAAGTCACAGCCAACCTATGGCAACCCTGGAGGGCTTTCAAAGCAAGAGATGTGGGGAGGTGGTTTGCCATTGCCTGCCTCTGCATAGCAACCCTGGACTTCCTTGGAGGTCCCTCATCCAAGTACTAACCAGGGCTGACCCTGCTTAGCTTCTGTGATCTGATGAGTTCAAGCTAGTCCTGGGTCATCCAGGTCAGGGCATCTATCCATAGGCTTTGCTAACTTATGTCTAGGCACTTTTAAGATTCAGCCCCTTAGAATAGAAACTCATACATTTCTTTTTCACTTTCTGAAAACTTTGGCTGCGGTCACACTGGCGGCTTGGTGTGATATGGTGCCGCCTCTAATTGTACTGGTTTAAAGTGCTGCGGGGCGTATCATCCAGGCAGCATACTCTGCTGCGGGTTACCCATACAGACATCCTGTGGTCAAGCCTCCACATTACTGCAGCACCTCAGCCACTGAGTGTGCTGCCTGGAAATTGTTCAAAATGCATGCATGCGCATGTGCACTCATGCTCATATAAGCAGATGATTTTTTTTTTTTTAAATCACCCTCCCTAGCAGCAGGAACAGATCTACAGGTTCAAACTGCCAAATCCATTCTGTGCACGCACTCCCACATTCAGACATCCGGCCATGCTCAATGAATGCATGGGGAACCAAAAGCACCATTTGTGATGTGGTGCCTTTTTAACCCAGCTCCAAGTCATCCTGTGATGGGATGAGTATGCTGGGGGAACACCTGACAGATGTGGCTGTGTGACTGCACCCATTTGATCTGGAGGGGAGGGGTGGCTGCATTGGGCCAAACTCCTTGTGTGATCACAGTCTTTGACTCACCTCTGCTGTTTTCCCTCCTTGATGTTGTACCCTTAGTGTCTTCCTCTTATTTTTTAGAACTTTGGGGACACTTTGACTTTACATACATCCCTACATGTTTGTACATATATTGTTTTCATAACTCCCTCAGGGTATGTGTTGGCTCAAAGACAGTGCTTTACTGGGCACAAAGATACATGGGTCAGTTCTTTACTATCAATACTCTGTGCCAAATTATTCCAGTTTCTGCTCTGACTTTTTCTCTTCCCTTGCATGGCCAATAAACTTGGGACTGAAGTTTAGAATGGTCTCTTCTTCTTTCCCAAATATTGTACCCAACCACACTTATGTATACATACAAAGGCAAAAAAACTCATAGGGTCACACACGTATATGGTGCCCTTATTCGGTGGAAACAACTGTCTGTTTCCACTGGGAAAATGTATCAGTATGTGAATTTTGTGATCTTAAGAACACCCTTATTGTAACCTAGGAAGAGAGGAGGGAGGGAGACCAAGAGCTTATTGTAACACACTGACACGTTAGATTTTACTGAGGGTACCGCAAAAGTTCCTCTGGGAATTATAATGTTTACTGAACCATCCCATGCCTCATAGTGTTCTCAGATGAGATGAGAACTGATCTTTGACTATGAAGTCATTCCTTAGTAGTTTTATTAAAGACTTCTGGGTCACATCTCAGAAGGACCTCTAGAAGTGCAAATCATAAAATGCTAAGCAGCAAGTGTCAGCAAAATCGTTATCTTCTGTCTCCAGGTATGGACAGAGCTGTTCTTCCTGCAAGATCTTCTAACGTGTCCAACACAGGCAATGCTCTCCAGAACTTTAAAAGAAGGGGAAACTTGATTCTCCCCTGCATTCTTGCCAATCCATTCCTTGAATGAATGTAAGATACTACATGGCACCTTGAAGATAAATCAGAGATAGAGAGAAGGATCAGTTCACAGCATTGGCACCAGATAAAAAAAACTACCAGAACTTTCATTCAAGGTGTCATTCATAGCCAGGAGCTATCACTATGTGTGTTTACCAGGAAAATAGCCCCAAACTGATATTTTGTGAAGACCTCCAGGATGTGATTTCATTGAATTCCTGGCCTTAAAGAAGAAAATTGGGTTACTAGCACCGTTTTTGTTTTTCCTTGCAGCTTGACTGTTGTATTTCAAAGTATCTTGAAATGAAGAGTACATATTATTCAAGATCTCAGCCTTCTTTCTGGGCATCACTGGAGAAATAGCACTGAGTAAGTAAAAGACCTTTAGCAACAGAAAGAATGTGTGCATAAATGCTCTTTTTGGATTCCGTTTTCCCCTGTATATTCCTTGTATGACAATAAGTCATTTTTAACTTTACTTGGCTCTTTCTTTAGGGCATGGAAGAAAATTAGCATGAATAGACTCCACTGAAACAAAAATGAAGCCAGTCTCCCAAAGCATAAAACTGAGAAGTACTGATTTTAAGTAGTTGGGGGAGGGGGAATCTGTTAAATAACTATTCAGCCTTCCATAGAGGAGGTTGCCTGCTATGCCCCTCCATGAGTCACTGCTGTGGGGGTTGCATAATTCTAATTAATCTTTTTGGGGAAGAGCAATTCTTCTACATCTGCTTCAACTATGCTCAGTATTATTTAGTTGTGGCGGGAGGGGGACAGTTTCCAATGGTCCTCTCTCTCTCACTCTGTACACTACAGTGTCTACGAGATGCACAAAAATGTGTTTCTCCCAACTGATATATTGTCTCCTCCCCCAATGCTCCCTCTAAGCTGTGGAGTCTTGTGAGCAAAAATTCTACTTGGTGAGCGACTGGCATTAACGTTGTGAGCAAGCGATTTGGCTACCACATAAATTAGTTTGCTCTGGAGCCATCCTTCCGGAGCTAAGGCAAAAATGTGTGAGCCAGAGACTAAAAAACTGTGAGCAAGCTCACACTAACTCAGCTTAGAGGGAACACTGGTCTCCTCTAATCTTAAGCCTTCAGGTTATACTGACACCACCCCTCTCCCTGTCCCCCTATTAACAGTTGGCAACACAGGTTACCGAGGTATGCGAAGAAATCGGCGCACAATGAATTCTCATTGACTGGTTTTATTGAATGTTCTTCTCAGAAGCTTCAATATCAAATTATTGCTAGAGTCACTTACTGCTGCGTACTTCCAACTCAAAGCAGCCCACTCAGTTTTTGGCAGCCAGTCAGGGACTTCAGGAGAAGCTTCTAGGATGGGAAATGGAGGTGAGAAGGACTGGGAAGAAAGAAGTTTTTCAACCTCTACACACAGCTTAGTTTATTGAGAAATCATCTTTTTTCACTTTTCAAAAAATCAGCTTCTTTCATTGTGCCGGTAAGTTTTATGTTTTTTTTAATAAAATGTGGATAGAAGATGGGAAAGGAAGAATCAGTAATTTGTTATTTAATGTATTAAATACATTGAAATGGAAGCTACCAATCCGTACGTATACCTAGAGGGTGAGCAGCAAATAAACATACAACATAATGTAGGTGTTTTAACAAGTTGAAGGACCAGACAGGAATAACAAGCTAAGTTTATATGGTCACCATTTGTTTGGATTTAATTTTGGGAGAAAATGTGGTGAAGCAAAGACATCTCTCAAAATTGGAGACTGGTGTGTAAAGGTATCCTCCTTAATTGTGGAAAGCTGAGAGTGATCAACTGAGACCCTGTTGTTACGCTCCATCCAGCTCCTCTCAGGCATGGAGGTAACTAGCAGCATCCTCTACTTTGAGGCGGGGTGCTTGGTTGTGCAGTGTTATGTCTCCTCTGTCACCAGACCAGAGACATACTTTCCATTCTACCATTCTAAATGAAATTACATTCCTATATTCATTTCATTACATTACAATCACTATAACTCCAAATGGGAAATGCATTAAAATAAAGGGAATGTATAGTCCTTCTTGGTGAGAATACATTGTTAGAGGATGAGTGTGTGAATAAGCGTGAGATGGTATAGTCGCTGTTGTTAGGTACAGTGATTGTGTTGTCTGGGTGTATGAGGCAGCAAAGTTGGCATCTGGGTTTATTGCAAGCACTGGTACCAGTGTCCATGTTCAAATGAGATGTTGCATTATTGTGTGTGAGAAGATGTTTGAGATTGGGGGGCTGATTCCCCCCCCCCCCAGTACTTGTGAAAGAGAACTGTCATTATGCAGTAGAGGTTGTAAGTTGGGATGTTGGTTTCTTATCTCACTATATGTTAAACTCATTCGGTCCTCGCATCAGTATTCTCACCAAGAAGGACTATGCGTCCCCTTTATTTTAATGTATTTCTCATTTGATCAGGTTTGGGAAACATTCGTTTCAAGAAAATGGGGTAAGACTGAAAGGTAAAGACTACATGTGTGGGAGAACAGCATCCCTTAAAGATTTATTTGATGGACAGGGAATCACACTTTTTTAAAAAAAGAACAGAAAACCATGTGAGAGATCTCCTGAAGTCCTTCAAAAGGATGGTGTAGTAAGGTAGTGAAAAACAATGTGACCATCTTTTAGTTCTGATGTATGCGTAGCAAAGGTGGCTAATTATACCCCCTCTCTGGTTCTCCCTTTAAACATCTGTTTCCAAGGAGTGGTAAGGGAAAGTACATCTCCATCATCAGAGACCTTCAATTAAAATTGGGTTCTGGAGGGTAGCTGTTCTGGTCTGCAGTAGAAGAGCTGGATTCTGGTTCAGTAGCATCTAAGAGACCAACAGACTTTTGGGGGTATGAACTTTCAAGAGTCAAAGCTACCTTCAAGCATGCAAGCTCCCTTGGCAATACTGCTTTATAGAGTCAAAGCTCCTGGTGTCTGGAGAAGGGACCTTAAATCAAGTCCCAGCAAACTTATGGTGACCCCATTGGGTTTTCAAGGGCAGAGACTTTCAGAGCTGGTTTGTCATTGTCTGCCTTTGCATAGTGACCCTGGTATTCCTTGGTGGTCTCCCATCCAAATACTAGACAGGGCCAATGATGTTGAATGAGACTTTAGACTTCCTGGTCTGTGTTTTCTGTGCTAGCAAGGAAAAAATGAAGTATGGCAGTGTTGTGCCACTGAGCTTTGGATCAGGTGGATTTATCATGGGCTGGTAGCCTATTGGATCTTCTTGGAAATCCAGTGATTCTTCAATGGACTTCACAAACATGATGCAAAGATGGCTGTTGTAGGTATTTTGATCAAGCATTTCAATAACTATACATTAAAAGCAATAGCAATGGAGTAACGATATTTCAGATTTTACACTAAAAATTTCCCCAAATCGAAAATGACTGGCTTCCAAACCTACGAGTCATTTCAGTATAAAACTGAACAAAATGCAGAAAGGGCCCGGGTAGCCCGGGCCCGCCATTTGCGGGGACGGGCGGGGACAAAGAGGCCGGCCAGAAGGGGGAAGGAGGGCCGGGGGCACGGCGGGAAAAGACGCGCCTCCTCCCCCCCTTTCCCTAGCCAATGGGGGTCAGCAGGGCGGTCAGGGGGGGGGAGGCATTAAAAGCAGCAGGGAAGCTGCTCCCCCTCCCCACTCGACCATGAGGCGAGCCCGGTTTGCCCACCCATCCCTCCCTGTGTGTTATGGTGTTGGGATTTGGTATTTTGAATTTGGGTGTATGAAAAGGGGTGTTTAGTGGGTTTTGTAGGTTATGATATTGTTAGCGTTTACCTATTGTTTCTTGCACACTTTGTCACAACTTTCAGCGGTAACAGCATGGGGCCGGATCTGTTGGCGGAATTCGGCCTGCGTGCCAATTCCGGAGTTGGGGACCCCTTTAAGGGTCTTGGCGTGAGGGCGGAACGGAGCTGGCTAGCTCAAGGAATAACAGTGCTTACCCTCACAGCCAAAGGGCAGGGGAGCTCACATAGGGGCAAGCGTCCGCGTGAACTCCGATAACCTGCCCTCCCGCCTTCTCTACCCATGCCGGCTGGCTGGGTAACGGTTAACTCGGCTGGCACGCCGGCCAGCCGATAGGTCGGATCCGGTGGACCCATGCTGTGCCAATGCTCTACAGCTGTAACCAATAAAAGTTGTGGCCAAATGTATCCACTTAATTTCCAAAGGAAACTGTTTGTATGAGTTCATTTCGAAGTTAGCGCGGGGGTGTGGGTACAAGGCGGGCCGACCTCGGCGTCCCAAGTAGGACCTGGAACTGCAAATGCCTGTGGGGAATCAACTCAGAATCTGGGTTTAAATATGGAACCACTCTAAAAGGAATTGTATGTATTAAATAACAATAACCAGACATATTATGGAAGCATGTTAACATTTTATGGGTAAGCAAAACCGAACCACTTCTAAATGATTTGCTCTTCCTTTCATACAAAAAGGAAAAGGCAGATGATATCATGGGAGCTCCCAATGAGACACTGGTGACCGAATTCATCTTGATTGGGTTATCCAAACACCCAAGAGCACAGGCTGTGTTCTTCTGCTTCTTCTTGATGGCATACCTTGTCAGCCTTCTCGGCAATGGCCTCATCGTCATATTGATTGTCGCTGATCCCCGGCTTCATACTCCCATGTATTTCTTTCTCTGTGTCCTATCATTGATTGACCTCTTCATCACCAACAACACGGTTCCTGAGATCTTGGCCAACTGCTTCCTTTACATGCCCACAATCTCCTTCTACAGATGTCTGGTCCAGATATACGTTGGTATTATCCTATTCTCAACAGAAACTATCCTGCTGGCCATCATGGCCTATGACCGCTACGCAGCTATATGCCAGCCCCTCCACTATATGCAGATCATGAGCTGGACATTCTGCATCAATCTGGTGGCTGCAACTGTAGCCCTCTCTTTCCTGATATCTTTTGTCACAGTGCTGCTGCAGCCAACCGATTTCTGTGGCCACTACATCATCAATCATTTCGCGTGTGAGATACAGTCTTTTCTCCAGCTGACTTGCTCTGGCAGACATGTTAGTGAGGTTTTTGTGAATATTTCCAGCCTGTTCCTCCTCATACCACCCTTTGGTTTCATTGTTGTGACATATGGGCGCATAGGTTGGGCTGTACTGCGAATCCGCTCAGCACAGGGTCGCAAGAAAGCCTTCTCCACATGTAGTTCTCACCTCACTGTGGTTAGTATCTTCTATGGTGCCCTCATGATCATGTATGCGAAGCCCAAACAGAACTCTCTTTCTGAAGAGGAAAAAATCATATCAATAATGTATGGGGCTCTAACTCCCATGCTCAACCCACTCATCTACAGTTTGAGAAACAGAGATGTGAAGGCAGCTTTCTGGAAAGTGGCTGGAGGGAAAACGTCAAAATAAAGCGTTGTGGCCCAGATGCTTGATTCTGATCATGTCCTAATCTCCCCACAGTGGTGGACAGGCCATGCTGGTGTGCCACCGGTGGGGCGAATAAGCATCTGATGGCCAGTCAGCAGAGGGGAATGCTTGGGCTATGATCATTGTAGCTTAGGATTTGGCTGTATGTTTCTTAGAGATGTGCAACCCTCCCCCCTGGTATTTTCCAAGTTCAGGCATATTGAACCTGAACAATATTGGCATTTCCTGATATTCCCAAATCCCAATACTGGTATGGTATTGGGATTTGGGAAATATTTGGGCAACCCAATTTTTCCCCCAGCTCCATTGGTCCCCATCGGTCCCCATGAGGTATAATGGAGATTCAATCCAGGGGTATTTGGGGCTCTGGGAGTGGGCTGTTTTTTGAGGTAGAGGCACCAAATTTGCACCATAGCTTCTGGTGCCTCTCCTCAACCCTCCCCCCAAATTTTAAAAATATTGGGCCAAGGGGTGCAATTCTCTGGGCCCCCAGAGAAGGTGCCTCCATCCTTCATTGCATTCAGTAGAGGGGGAGTTCACTTGCTGAGTTGTGCCCTCTTTAAATGCCTTCTCTAAAGCATGCTGCTGCTACCATGGCAGTGCTGTAACTCAGCAAGTGAACTCAGAAGGCATTTAAAGAGACTGCAGGATCTTTAAATGCCTTCTCCAAGCTGCGCCCAAATAAAAGCCGAATAATACTAGCCTTTATTGGGGCTCAGCTATATCAGTAGCCAAATCAGATTCTCAAATCTGTATTCGGCTTTAAAAAAAAACACACCCAAAAAATACCAGTATGGCTTTTTTCATTTTTTCCCCTTTTTGGATAAACTGAATGCACACCCCTAATATTTCTCAATAGTCACAGATATCTCCTCAATTGCCCTTAATCTTTGGGATATGGTTTTGTTAAACTGTTCTTCAGAGCTGGCAGAGGGGATCTGTTTGCTGATATGGCTGGAAGGAGATGAGGGCTGCTATGTGTAAAGGGCATTTTAGACAAGAGTTAGATGTTAGCTGGAGACCGAGAGCTTGACAGCCACTAGTGGAGTTGGCTGGACTATCTGGGGAGGTGCAGGATCACTGTTCCTGTGGAACTCAAGTGGGTAGTGAAGTCTGCTGCCCAGAAGATGTGCCTCTGGGCTTCCAACTTTACTCTGCTACTCTATTCAGAAAGAGAGCAAAATACTGCCAAGATGCCAAAAGCCTCCAGGAAGGTCACTGTCAAATTCTTTCCATAGCGACAGGTGTATGTTAGGCTCCTTCCGAATGAGTACTTTTCCTGCCTGTACTGTCAACCATTTTCTTAACTGCATCTCCTTTCAAGATTGACTCTTGTCTACCTTTTGATCCATCTCCAAAACCAATAAGGTTGAACTTTTTTTGAAGTTGGAACTGTCTCTTCTTTGTTTTCATGATATTGCCTTCAAATACTCTTTTATATCATAGACTCAAGTGATCATCCTCTCTGCCACTGCCAATGTGGGCTTTGGAGGGCCCTCCCCAGGTAAGGTGTTGGAGTGTACGGGGTTCTGCTGCCACACGGGGCATCGTGCCCCTCTCAGATGGTGCTGTATGTTGGGTGGGGGGACCCCTTGGGTCGTCCCCATCTCTCCTGCAGCCCTTGGCTACCTCATACTAACTCAGCTTAGAGGGAACACCAATGGCAGTGTAGAATTGGGTGAGGAAGAGGCGGAGCTAGACTTAGTTGGCTCCCTAAGCCTCTTCTGCCCTGGACCTGCTCCTCATGCCAGGATAACTTGACACCCCCAAAATCACATGAGACCCATGCAAGGTTCAGACACATCCAATTGCAACTCCTCATGCATGTGTATAAACTGCTGTTGTGTTGCAGTTAACTTATGGCAACCCCAGCAAGGGGCTTTCAAGACAAGCGAGAAGTGGAGGTGGTTGCCAGTGCCTTCCTCTGCAGAGCCTTCTTTGGTGGTCTCCCTTTCAAGTACCAACCCTTCTTCACTTCTGAGATCTGATGAGATTGGGCTATACCGGGCCTCCTTCCCTCCAGGCAACTCTTCATTGGTGATGGTAATTGTCGGCTCAATCCTGGAGATCCTTCATGTGCAGAAACCTGGCCTCCACTTGCTTTTTGCTATAAGTCCAGAATAGTACCCATTCCTGCCCTTGTGTCTCTTGGGCTTCTGCACAGTCAACCGTTCAACTACGGCTGCCAGGTCCCCCAGGAGGGTGGAGGTTCCCCCACTAAAACGGTCCGAATTCACCAGTCTGGGAAAGGCCAGCAGGGGGAACCCCGCCCCCAAAGTGCCCGGTTCGGGCCGACGTGCCCAGAGTGATGACATCACCAGAGGTGACATCATCGTGCCGGGCACGTCATAGGCTGACACTCTAGCAATCAGCCTCAAAACTCTGTGGTACCATAGAGTTTCCATGCTGGTTGCCAGAGCATCAACCAGTAATGTGCCAAATGCGATGATGTCACTTCCAGGTGACGTCATCGCAGCACATGCACGCTTTACGCACACATGAATATCCCAGCCAGGGACCAACTCTCCCCCCTATTAACATTAAGTAACTTGGCAACCCTACATTCCACAGAGGGAGAAGACAGGAAGGACTCCATTTGCATGCCTTTGCACAGCAACCCTGGACCTCCTTGGAGGCCTCTCATCCAAGTACTAACCAGGGCTGACCCTGCTTAGCTTCTGTGATCTGATGAAATCAGGCTAGTCCTGGGTCATCCAGGTAAGGGCAACTATCTATAGGCTTTGCTAACTTGTGTCTAGGCACTTTTAAGATTCAACTCTGTGTACTAGAAACTCATCCATTTATTTTTCACTTTCTGAAAACTTTGGCTGTGGTCACACTGGCGGCTTGGTGCGATATGGTGCCGCCTCTAATTGTACTGGTTTAAAGTGTTGTGGGGTACATCATCCAGACAGCACACCCTGCTGTGGATTACCCATGCAGACATCCTGTGGTCAAGCATCCGCATTACTGTAGCACCTCAGCCATGGAGTGCACTGCCCGGAAATTGTTCAAAATGCATGCAAGTGCATGTGCGCTCATACTCATATAGGCAATTAAAAAAAAAAAAAACCCTCCCTAGCAGCAGGAACAGATCTGTAGGTTCAGACTGCCAAACCCATTCTCTGCGCGTGCTCCCCCACATTCAGACATCCGGTCATGCTCAATGAATGTGTGGGGAACCAAAAACACCATTTGTGATGTGGTGCCTTTTTAACCCAGCTCCAAGTCATCCTATGATGGGATGAGTATGCCAGAGGAACACTGACAGACGAGGCTGTGTGACTGTGCCAATGTGATCCGGAGGGGAGGGGTAGCTGTCTAGACCTGTTAGCATATTTGTGAAGGTGGTCTGAGGTGAGTCTGGAAAGCAGTTGGACTGACTTTCCCCCTTCCTGCCTTTTCTCTGCCCAGAAAGGGGGGCAGGAAAAAACTTTTAAAACTCAGAGTGGAAGTTTTGTTCATTTCAGACCTCCAAAACACTGTGAATGTTCAAGGGCCAGCAGGCTGAAGCCTGCTATTTCTGGAACTTTGATGCTTTATTAAAATCTCCTTGGAAGTAAAACTGGATCTTGCATATCATTTTCTTGGGATTTCTGTGAACTTCAGAGCTTCTGGCCAGCCCTCTAAACAAAGAAATGTCCAATCTATTTGTTCATTTATTTATTTGTGTGTGCGTGTTTGCTTGTTTGTTTGGAAAATTTCTATGCCAGGGACCTTGCCCGAGTTGGCTTACAAAAAATAAAATACAGTTAAAACAAATTATAAAATGGTTACAACTCAGCATTCAAATCATGGCTAGAGCATAAAAGATCACAAGTGGAGCTGCTTAAAAATGACAACGGAATGACAACGGAAGCCCCCAAAGTCAGTGGTGGACAACTGAATTAGGTGCCTGGTAGTTTGTCTTCAATTGTTAAACTGCCCTCATACAAATTCTCACCAGAACAGAAACACAGAAACATAGAGCTGGAAGGGATCCCAAGGGTCATATAGTCCAGCCCCCAGCACAATGCTGGAAATTCACAACTACTCCCCCACTCTCCCAGTGACCCCTGCTCTATGCCTAGAGGAAGGCAAAAAACAGCCAGGATCCCTGGGCCAATTTGACCCATAGAAAAAAGTCTTTCCTGACCACAAAGTGGCAATTGGCATTACCCTGGGCATCTAAGAAAGGACTGCGAGAGCTGAGAACTCCCTCTTCCCTTCCTGCCCTCCCTCTTATGATCTGCCTAAATTTGTAGCAGGGCTTTTTTGGTAGAAAAAGCCCAGCAAGAACTCATTAGCATAATAGGCCACACCCATCAGTAGAAGCTCATTAGCATATTAGGCCACACCCCCATTTTCCAGAAGTGTGGTCATCCAGCCACACCCACCTTTTGCTTCTTATCCTGTTTACCTTATTTGTTGTCAAAACCCAGGGCTTTTTTTGTAGCAGGAACTCCTTTGCATGTTAGGCCACACACACCTCATGTGGCCAGTCCTAATGAGTTTCTGCTGTTGGGTGTGGCCTATTATGCTAATGAGTTCCTGCTAGGTGTGGCCAGCTCAGGAGCCAGCCGGAACTCCGTTCCTGTGCGTTCCTGCCCAAAAATAGCCCTGATTTGTAGTAACTCATAGAATCAGCATTGCTGTCAGATGGCCATAGGCTTGCCAGTTCCCAGCTGGGGGAGGAGGATCCCCTGATTTTCTGGGCTCTGGCCTGCTGATGGCCAGCTGACCAGCAGGGGAGACCCCATCCCCAAACAGGCATCCCCATGTGACACTGGCAACACACTGACATCACTCCTAGAAGTGATGTCATCATATTGGTGGCATCAGGGGCAATGCTCTAGTTTTGAGGCAAAACTCTATGGTTTGTAGCTGCTTTTACTTTAGAGTTTTGCCTCAAAAGTAGAGCGTTGCCCCGACATCACTGATGCAATGACATCACTTCCAGAAGTGACATCACTGCGTTACCAACGCCCCCACCCACCACCAGCAGGAGGAAGGCACCTGGCAACCCTAGATGGCCATCTAGCTTCTGCTTAAAAACCTCCAAAGATGGAGAGCCCACCACCTCCAGAAGACGCCTGTTCCACTGAGGAACCATTCTAACTATCAGGAAGTTCTTCTTAATGTTTAGCCAAAAACTTCTTAAACTTAATTTCAATTTGTTGATTCTTGGGGCACACTGTGATTATTTGTGTACTGCCAAAGCAGAAAGCCATTTTCCCACCTTACTCTTCTTCATTAATTGGTCTCCATGGGACTCCCCAAAGACCGTGTGATCTGCAAGGATGAGATCAGGAATGTTGACATACAGATATGATATAAGTGCTAGGGTACGGTTATGACTGTTTTTGCTGGACACCTTGGCTGTCTGCAAGTGAAATGGTCTTTCACAGATTCAGATTCAGGGGAACTGCCAAGGTATCTATATCCTTTACTCACAGATTTCAGACAGAACTTTTAACTGTATTATCTATGGTAGCCTTTTGAATGTTTTTGGTCATACTACACGATATTGACCTAAATCATGTGTTGATTTAGTTTTATGTGTTATCAGCTTCATGAAGTTGCTAGAGAGAGAATGTATGCTGGAAACTAGTGCTTAGATTTTTTAAAAAAAAATTAAAGTTAGAAATTTGTTAAAGTTCAACAGGCAGGAGGGTTGGGGTTTTTTTTTGTTTTTTTTAAATGCTCTTCTTGTAGAGAAAGGAACATTATTCTTTGCTGACCCTCCATCATACAATGAGGTTGGTAACTTTAATCTTCCACAGCAGTTTGATCTTGGTCTGAATCTCTCTTCTCTCTCTCTCTCTCTCTCTCTCTCTCTCTCTCTCTCTCTCTCTCTCTCTCTCTCTCTCTCTGTGTTATGCACTGTCAAGTTGCTTCTGATTTATGATGATCCTATAAATTAATAACTTCTAAGATATTATACTGTTAGCCTTAGAAACATAGTATCGTAGAATCATAGAGTTGGAAGGGACCTCCAGGGTCATCTAATCCAACCCCCTGCACAAGGCAGGAAATTCACAAATACCTCCGCCTCCACACACACCCCAAGTAATCACTGTTCCATGCCCAGAAGATGACAAAAACTCTCCAGGATCTCCAACCAAACCAGCCTGGAGGAAAATTGCTTCCTGGCCCTAAAGTGGCGATCAGCATTTCCCTGGGCGTGTAAGAACTAAGAACTAAGAACTAAGCCCTGATGCAACCCTTCCTGCCCTCCCTCTCATGATCTGCCTAAGTTCACTGAATCAGCATTGCTGTCAGATGGCCACCAAGCCTCTGCTTGAAAACCTCCAAAGAAGGAGAGCCCACCACCTCCCGAGGAAGCCTGTTCCACTGCTCAGGTCTTGCAAAATGAGGGATGGGACTTCCTTGATTGAGTCAATCCATCTCAGTCTTCCTCTTTTCCTGTCACTTTCCCATTTCCAAGCATTATTTTAGTTTCCCGTGACTGTCTTCTCATAATGTGACCAATGTACGGTAGCTTCAGTTTAGTCTATTTCTCCTGTAGGGAAGAGTTCAGGCTTGATTTGATCTAGAATCCACTTACTGTCTTTTTGGCAGTCCCTGATATCTATAAAACTCTCCTCCAATACCGCATGTCAAACAAAGCAACTTTCTTCCTGTCACCTTTCTCCACTGTCCAATTCTCATGTCCATACATAGTAATGAGGAAGCATCCCTGAGCTGTGAGACAAATTGACAGTGCAACTCTAAACAGCGTTTCAGCCTTTGAAGCCCATTGCTTGGGATTTCACTGTGACCAACTTATTTCACGCCATCCCTCACAGAAATGTTTTGACAATAAAATGGGGGAGGTTCAACCTGAGCTCCTTGGAGGAAGGTGGAAGTAAAAAAGTTTTTTTTGTGGGTGCACGGGTGAAACCATAACCTTCCCACATGGGCAAAGAGCTTCCTTCCTTCCTTCCTTCCTTATCATAGAATCATCGAATGTTAGAGTTGGAAGGGACCTTGCAGGTCATCTAGTCCAACCCCCTGCACTCTGCAGGAGCATAGCCAAAAGATAGCCCTACATATTCCTTCCTTCCTTCCTTCCTTCCTTCCTTCCTTCCTTCCTTCCTTCCTTCCTTCCTTCCTTCCTTCCTTCCTTCCTTCCTTCCTTCCTTCCTTCCTTCTTATAGAATCATCGAATGTTAGAGTTGGAAGGGACCTTGCAGGTCATCTAGTCCAATCCCCTGCACTCTGCAGGAGCATAGCCAAAAGATAGCCCTACATATTCCTTCCTTCCTTCCTTCCTTCCTTCCTTCCTTCCTTCCTTCCTTCCTTCCTTCCTTCCTTCCTTCCTTCCTTCCTTCTTATAGAATCATCGAATGTTAGAGTTGGAAGGGACCTTGCAGGTCATCTAGTCCAACCCCCTGCACTCTGCAGGAGCATAGCCAAAAGATAGCCCTACATATTCCTTCCTTCCTTCCTTCCTTCCTTCCTTCCTTCCTTCCTTCCTTCCTTCCTTCCTTCCTTCCTTCCTTCCTTCCTTCCTTCCTTCCTTTTCTATCCATTTTACCCCAATTCTCTTTTTACTTTAGCTAGAGAGGCAGAAAGATGGTGTAGCAGTTGCTATTATGTCACTATTATGTGCACCATGGGAATCAATCCTTCCCTCTCTTACACCGCTCTTTAGAAGAAGGTGTCATGCCCTCTTCACTCCTCTAAGCAGGACAGTCCAAGTGAATTATTACTGACCTAACAGTGCAATCCTAAGAAGAGTTACCTTCTGCTTCATTGGGTGCAACTCTGCTTAGGATTTGCAGTTAGTTTCCCTAAAATGAGAATAGACTTCTTCTCTAATTGCAGTTTGGTTTGCAAACAGAGCAGCAGAACATTGTAGAGCACACTACGGCCCGCATGAAACACTGGTGAATATTGCCTTCCTCCGTATATTGAATGCTGCCATCACTTGCACTGTTCCTGTTAGAATTTTAGGATCTTAGGTAGCTGTTATTTATATTTTATTGTATTTACTGTTTTATTGCTTTTAATGCTTGTTTGCCGCCTTGACCCAGTTCCCTGTCAAGGCAGGATACAAATAGAAAATAATAAATAAATAAATACTGACATAACAGAGCAATCCTAAGAAGAGTTACCTTCTGCTTCATTGGGTGCAACTGTGCTTAGGATTTTCAATTAGTTTCCATAAAATGAGAAGACACTTCCTCTCTAATTGCAATTTGGTTTGCAAACGGAGTAGCAGAATATTGTAGAAGTAAATATGCTCGAGGACAGAGGTGGCAGACTTGCTGATCCATCAACAGATTCCAAATGGTGCCCAACAACATCCACTTGAAAATGTTCTCTATCTGCCTGCTTTGAAATTCAGAACAGTACAGAATCTGGATTCCATCTGTATATGTGTCACATGTCTCTGTTTACCAGGACAGTCTCTATTTTCTGGTGCTTATATTGGTAGAAGTACACTTACCCTTTTTTTTTTTTTTACTATGTTAGTTTTTGGAGATACCTTGTTAAAATATTGTTGGTGGGAAATGCTGGATTTACACAGAACTGCCCTTCTTCCAGATTATAGCTCCCTTTCCAGGATCTGTAGAAGTAAAATAACTGAGTGAAGAATGGGGGCATGTTGTCTCCAGTGTGTGTAGGTTATAAAAACACGTGCATGAACACTAAAGCAAGGCATTGTGGAGACTGCCTTTGACTTCACACTGCTGCGATAGATCTTAAACATTTGATACCACTGTAGGACAATCTGTGTTGAAGACAGATTTCATGATCCATGATGGCATCATAGCTTAGCTATAGAACTCTAAAGAAACTATTAAGAAAAAGTGGGAGTTGGGGGTCAGTAAAATTTCTGCAGCTGGGAGAATGGAGTATTTGTATTGCTTCATTGCACATTCAAACAACCTGTTGCAGGGGCTGCCTGCCCACTTGGAACCTCTATGCTATTGCCTGAGGTGCCAGTGTGTGGGGGCACTGGGGATGCCTGCCAATAAGATAAGAGGAATTGTGTGTTTGGGGGCATTTTGTCAGAACCTGGAACTGATGGGTGATGCTTTAGAAATCACCAAATCTTTATGGTCTTTACCACAGAGTTTTTGGGGATTCATAAGAGTGTCACCTTCAAGTTGATGCACAAATCTGTGCCCCGTGTGCTCCCAGGGCTGAATGAGGAACACACAGTTGGAGTCCAGGGAGTCGGATAAATATCTATTTACTGCAATAAACAGGAAAATACAGGACTGGATACCTTGGCACCCAGGGACACCAAGCTGTATTCTGCCCCAACCAGGAAGGGCAGTAGGTCTTATACCCCAAATGACATCGTGACAGTTTACACATAATGAAATCCCTAATTGGCGTCCAACAGATATCATCATAAGAGCATCATTTGAGCTGGCACCTCTCTTTGGCATATCCTTTGTTGATCACAAGTGTCAGTAATTATGTCTGCTTATCTGGTCCTGGAACAGTGGAGAACATCAATGAACAAAGGGGGCTTCTTTTGGCATCATTCCTGACTTATTTGCTTCAACCTAAAAATGGGGGGTTTGCTGAAATGATGCATAAAGCTTAGCTCTTGGCAGACTTCCTGGTGCCAGATGCTCTGCTCTGTAAACAAAGATATTGTTTTGAGAACATTCAGTCTTTTCCAACTCATAACGTTGCTTTCAGATGTCCTTCAGCTGGGGAGCCTATAATATCAAAGTGTACATTCCGTTCCGTTATTTTCTGACTTTAAAAAAGGACCTTTAACCATTAAGAATAATACTCTAATTAATTCTATTCTAAATCTCTTCTGTCTGAGCTAAATGCTAAAATCTGAGTTTACTATAATCAGACTCCTAATAAGGCACAGTGACAGCTGGCATTCTACATGTCAAGAGAAATATCAAAATCACCTTCATAAATCATATTCACTGGTCCCTTGTCCTACCAAGGGGTGTCACTTATTCAGACCCTATTCCCCACTCCACTTTCTCCCCCACCACATCAATGAAAAAGCATGCCTCAAGCCCTGCAGCTGCTTGGAGGCTTGGGCACACCTGGACACCATCACCCTGATTGCCTAAGGAGCAGAAAGCCCTTGGGCTGGCCTCAGACTGTTGCATTGTAACTAACTTTCTTTGGCACCAAAGGGATGAAATGTTTTCAATGAGGATGGCAATCAGAAAAGGGTTTTTCCATACCCTTAAATGCAAGAAAGACCCACGGAAACTCTAATACTCTGACTGTGGCTAGAGAAGAGGGAGCAAGTCAAATAGGAGCAAGTAATTAGTGGGAGCCCTATATAGCCCCTTGGGAAGAACACTGGAATGAATGAAGGTGTGCACTCTTGCCCAGGTGATTGGTAGCTTTGGGCAAGTGTTAGTTTTTAAATGCGTCCGAGTGTAGGGAGGACAGAGATCAGCCCACCTCTGAAATAATCAAAGGGAGGACAAAGAGGGAAGGGATTGAGGACAGAAAGAATGGGAGAAATGTTAAGATTCTTCAAGGGAAATGTGTTCCACCAAGTGTGTGAAGCACTTGTTTCCTAAGCACAAGTTTCTGAAGCACACAGGTAAACGTCTACCAGTGATTATTTTTATTTTACAAACGGTGCTTCAGTGTAGGCGGATGCACCTACCCTACTCAGGTCATTCCAATTAAATCAACAGAGGTCCATTGCATTATAAGTGCCATAGGTTGTGAACCAAGAGACTGTAATATAACCATTACGTGGGCTTTCTCTACTTTTCCAGGCAACATGGAAGACATGGAAAATGGAACTGAAGTGACTGAAGTTGTGCTTCTGGGTCTCTCTCGCCATCCTCAAGTACGGGCTGCTCTGTTCTTTATCTTCCTGGCTATGTACTTGGTCACTGTGGGTGGGAATGGCCTCGTGGTTACGCTGATTGTGATTGATTCTCACCTCCACACGCCCATGTATTTCTTCCTTAGCAACCTTTCCTTCATTGACGTCTGCTACGTCACCACTTCTGTCCCTCAGATGCTGGCGCACTACTTCACAGACAGGCCCACTCTCTCGCGAGGCCGATGTTTAGCCCAGATGAGCATCTCTCTCTTCTTGGCGGTAACAGAATGTCTTCTGCTCGCCATTATGGCATACGATCGATATGTAGCGATATGCAGCCCCCTGCGCTACACTCTGATTATGAGCTTGAAAGTGTGCATCCTGCTGGCATCTGGTATGTGGATCTCCTCCTTCCTCTTGACCATCGTCCCTGTCTTTGCCATGCAAGGCCGTTCGTGTGGGCGCAACGTGCTGAACCATTTTGAGTGTGAACTTCAGGCAGTGGTGAAACTGGCTTGCTCAGATACCCGTACCAGTGGATTGGTTATGATGGTGGTTAGCATCTTCACCTCGCTCATGCCCCTTTTTTTCATCCTGGTGACGTACGGGCGCATTGGCCTGGCTGTGCTGCACATTCGGGCAGAGCATGGATGGAGTAAGGCCTTGTCGACCTGTGGGTCCCACTTGGCTGTGGTGGGAATCTTCTATGGCACAATCATGGGCATGTACTTGCGGCCTCAGAAGAAAACTTTCACGAATGGAGAGAAGGTGCTGTCGGTGTTCTATGTGGTGGTCATCCCGATGCTTAACCCCCTAATCTACAGCCTGAGGAACAGAGATATAAAAGGAGCTTTGTCAAGGGCGCTTGCTAGAAAGTAGAATAATGATATTGCTAGCAACTGGGAAATGTTGTTGATCTTTGGGGTGCTCCTGGTCCCTAATGTAGTGTAGAGAAAGCATAATGGTTTTTCTGATCAGTGACCATCATATCTCTAGTTTCAGATGGCAGCCATGTTGGTCTGCAGTAAAAAAGTTAGATTCGGTCCAGTAGCATCTTAGAGACCAACAAGAATGTTGGGGTATAAATTTCTGAGATTATCTGAATGTATCTGATGCATATCTGATGAAGAGTGCTTTGACTATCTGATGAAAGTAACTTTGATAAGGCTGTTTTTCTTAGTGGTACGGTGATAGCCACGTATTTTAATAGTTTAATGTTTTAATGTGAATATTTTATATTGGTGATTAGTTTTTATGTTGTTTTTACCTTATTGGTTTTAGTGTTCTAAGTTGCTGTGAGATCCTTTGGGTGAGCAGCGACTAAAAAGAATTCTAGTCAATAAATACATATTTTGGGGTCTCTAAGGTGCAACTGCACTCAAATCTAGTTAATCATATCTCTAGTGGCAGGATTGCTCAAGCTCACTGTTAAGTTTAGATACTATTCCATTAAGCTGCGTGAAGAAATGGGAGGAAAACTAATGACCTGGTTTAGATTTAGAGAAATGGAATTGGATTTTGGGGAAATATGCACCTGAAACTAATCTGCATATGTTTGAAAGACATTTTTTGTAACGTACTCTTTGCAGTGACATCTTACACCTCATGAACTAGTTGTTATATATACACATGCAACAGATGTATGTTGGAAATTTGATTGGAACATGCAAATTTGAAACATGTGATTCGGACATGTCCAAACTGGATCTATTTTGGCAAGAAATGATTTAGTTTATGTGTGGTACTATATTATCAGATCCTAAGAGAATCCTATTATGGTATTTAAAAGTACTGGTGGTTTCTTCAGACATTCCGTTGGTCTCCAGCACTCTTTTTACAGCTGCAGAGGTGGTTATTGTGGCATACTGGAAAGACTGGTTTAAATAAAGGATTGGTTTAAAAGATTGGTTTAGTCTTATTAATTAAGGCTCCGATCACACGCAGTGTGAGAGGCACAAATGCCGGGTGGATTTTATGGGTGCGATCACACAGGAACATCTGCCCAGCATCCTGGAGTTGTCGGCAACCCGTTTTGCTCTGCCACAGAAGCAGGGTGATAAGACACTGGGGAAAGTCCACTATCAAACAGGTTGCTACGGGCCACGGACGGGACTTTCCCCTGTGTGATCACACCAGTGCACTCTCATGGCATCGGGATAGTCTGATTGGGCCATCCGAACTCTGTGCCATTGTTGTTTTCCCCGTTTCAGTATGCACATCATCGCACCCTCCATAGGGAGCACTCAGTGTGGAGATGTGGATCATCGATCCCCCGTTGAAGCGAACGGGAAACATGCAGCAAAAAACCCAAAGCGAAGCACCCACGGTTTGTGTCTGATCATGCAGTGGCAGGCTGACCCTGCAGCTCCCAGAGACTGTGTGATCGCACAAATGCAGGTCAAATTGCTACGGAGCAAATAGCATTGCTTCCCCCCTGCGTTATCTCGTGTGTGTGGCTGCAGCCTAAATTAACCTATTGCAAAGGGATGCAAACAAACCATTTATGACAAACAGGGCAGTTTTGCGAAAGCTGGGAAATTTTTTACCATGTACTTATATGAAAATTAGAAATAAAACGTATCCTTTTGCTTTTAATAGATGGCTGTAAATCTCCTCCTCTTCTCCCCACCCCACCCCTTTTTGGTTTAACTATTCTGTAAGGTAATATATGCAGTAGTCATATTTCTTTTTAATTTCCCCCCCAATTAAAATAAATCCATTTTGATGTCGAAAAGCTTCTTGGGTGATTTATGCAGCCACAATTTAAATTTTTCCACTGGAAATAATTAACTTTCTTTCCTATAGGGTTGCCGGCAAGCTGGAGAACAAAGTCTTGCCCCGTTAGCAGAGGTTTTAAAAGCCCTAACCTGGATAGCCCAGCCTAGCCTGATCTTGACAGATCTCAAAAGCCAAGTAGAGTCGGCCCGGCCTAGTATTTGGATGGGAGACCTCCAAGGAATACCAGGGTCATGACACTGAAGCAGGCAACGGCAAACCACCTCTAAAGGTCTCTTGCCTTGAAAGCCCTACAGGGTTGCTATAAGTCAGCTGTGACTTGACAACAAAAAATAAATGTGTGGAAATGGGCAGATAAAGCTTTTCGTGGTGCAGAAGTAAATTATGCCACCTGGTCAACAGCCTTCCATTAAGCCTCTTTTAAAGGGACAGGACATTTCCTCCCTCCAGGTTGTTTGCACTCTTACTTTCTTAGCTGTTGTGTTCCAGTGAATCACATATGCAGACCCATTTTCCGGGTCACATTTTGTATTAGCATCTGTATCTGCTCTGTCCCGGTTGGGGTTCATTCACTATTAATAAATTGATTTTGCTTCTCCTTCTCCTTCTCCTTCTTTTCCTCTGCCATGTCACAGCTGATTTATGGTGACCCCATCGGGTTTCAGGGCAAGAGAAAGTCAGAGGTGCTTTGCCATTGCCTGCCTCTGCGCAGAGACCCTGGTATTCCTTGGAGGACTCCCATCTGAAATACTAGCCCCGCTTAGCTTCCGGGATATGATGAGACAGGGCTAGCATGGGCTATCCAGGTCAGTCTGACACATAAAGCTGACTTAGACTTAGTATCAAGATAGGTCTTCCGCATCATCTATTTATTGCTTGACCCTTTTTAAAAATTGGATATGCTAAGGAGCTGCGGTGGCTCAAGTGGTTAAGACACTGAACTGCAGGCTGTGGAAGGCCAGTAGTTCAGCAGTTCGAGACCTGGGTGCCACATGACGGAGTGAGCTCCCGTCTCTAGTTCCAGCTCCTGCCAACCTAGCAGTTCGAAAGCAAGAAATTGCAAGTAGATAAATAGGTACCACTTCGGTGGGAAGGTAACAGCGTTCCGTGCGCCTTGGTGTTTAGTCATGCTGGCCACATGACCACGGAAACGTCTTCGGACAGCGCTGTCTCTTCGGCTTGGAAACGGAGATGAGCACCGCAACCCTAGAGTCGGATTCGACTGGCTTTCGAGCAAGGGAACCTTTACCTTTACTATGCTAAGGATTGGTTCCCCAGGCCTGCTAAAAGCAAAGCTGATTCTCTGCCAGTGAGCCCTCAACACCACCACCCCTTATCACCTAAGAAAAAAATGACATTCTGTTGCATAGTTGGAGGTCTCCCATCCACATACTAGCCAGGGCTGACCCTGCTTCGTTTCCAAGATTTGATGAGATCAGGCTAGTCTGTGCTATCCAGGTCAGGATATTTCTGCTAATATCGGACCTTTACAATGTTGGCCTGGAAGAAAGCCCCTTGCCTACACCCTTCACTGGCATTTCTTTCCTGGGTCATCCCCAGGAAATCTTTCCTAATTGCTCAGTTGGTGTAAATAAATTAGTAAATCCATCTAGCCCAAGTAAGGTTCACTTTCAGCCTGGCTATTTTAAATGGCTCAAGACACTCTCTTGCAAACAGAGAGAGCTATGATATAAGAGTAATCACTGAGACTTGGTGGGATGATTCTGTCACGGAAAAGCCATTTTCAAAACACTTGTGGCTTTAAGTAAAAAGCCTGGTTCAGGCTGTGAGGCCTGCTTCAGTACTTTTCCCTAGAGACAAAGATAAAGCAGAGGTACTGTGACCTTGATAGAAATGTTTTTAGCTGGCACTGAGCTTGTGAGTGCCTGGGAAGCAACCAGCCCCAGTTAAGCACATTCCTAAGTGATGGAATTATCACCACCTGTGTGTTGGAGTCAAGCAGATCCTTAGTTGGATAAGTTTCGATTCCTCTCTAGCTTAGCTATTATGGGATGTCATGAAACACTGACTAGAGATGTGAGGGCCTGGAAAAAAACCATTTTTTTTCCTGAAGCCTTTTTTGTTTTTTTCCGAAAAATTGGAAAAATTGAAAAAAGAAAGAAGAAATTGATTATGGAACATGGTAATGACAGACACAACAGAGTAGCTGCAGAAGCAGAGACTGAAATTGATAATTACAGCTCAGAAAATGATTCTGATTAAATTTCACGCCCATTCATTGAAACTTAGTCTCACACTCCCTTCTATACACTTCCCCCCTCTTCAATTCTTTATATGAGAATGGGTTTTTTACTTTTATTTAATACTACTGTGGAGAGGAAATATGAATAACTGTTACTTCTGGATTTTTAAAAATTGTTCTATGGAGGGTTTTTTTGTCTGTTCCACATAAACTAGTAAACAATTCAGAAGAAGAAGAGAAAAGTTTGGATTTATACCCCGCCCCTCACTACCTGAAGGCGTCTCAGAGTGGCTTACAATCTCCTTTCCTTTCCCCTCCCCACAACAGACACCCTGTGAGGTAGATGGGGCTGAGAGAGCTCTTTCCAGAACTGCTCTTGAGAGAACAGCCCTGAGAGGACTTGGGACTGACCCAAGGTCACACCAGCAGCTGCAAATGGAGGGGTGGGGAACCAAAACCAGTTCTCCCAGAGTAGAATCCATGCTCCTAACCACTACACCAAAAGATTGTTGCTCCATTTGTTTCAATTACAAATAAATATTATAAAATAAGTAAATTCTGTTTGTAATAATTGTTCGGATACACTATATTTTTAATATTCTAATTGTGATAATTTCATGCCAAGTAAAATTGTCCATAGTCGTATTTTATGTTCCTTAAGTAACAGAATGACTTTCAATCTGAAAAACAAAAAAAGAAGTGCTAATGTAGCATTTTTTCAATTTTTCTGAAAATTTCCATTTTTTTTTTCTGAAAAACCCGGAAAAAAACAGGTTTTTTCCTGAGCTTCAAAATTTCCAGAAATTTTACATCTCTAACCCTGACAACAGTGAAAAGTTGACATCACTTTTCTAGTCTTTGATTGGTCGAAGGCCTAGACTGACCAAAGGCCACTTTTTTCTATAAAATAAGGTTTCAGTCTATGAGATGAAGGTGGCTGCCTGGAACTATAGGGACCTTGCTGGTCATTAATTCCTGAGCAACCCGAGACTGGCATTTCATGCTGTCTGCCTGGATCGGCTTGCTTGTCTGAACTTTGTCATGTGTTGGATTACTACACCGTTTGTAACCTGAAGGTAACTTTGCAACTGCCTTGTAAGTTCTCAGTAAAGCTGGTTAAGCTTAGATTTTTTATTTTGTACCCTCACTGTTTATGTCTCGTTTTATCATTCGTTTGCACATTAATAAACAAATAATCTTTTTAAGCCTGTCGTGGTTTGTGCTCTTTGAATCTCAAAAGGTTAATTCCAATTGCCTAGACTCTTGACCACTACCAGAAATGCTTATATGTTTATGAGCTCAGCCTGTAGTTCCCCCTGTAGAGCTAACCTTGTGTTTAAGTTCCATAGCCAGTCTGGAAGTTTAGTCTTTTATTCCAGGACTGTGAGAGACTGTCTAAAAGACATGGTGGCGGCCTATTGTATGCTTAAGGGCGTGCTAAATTCCCTTGAGTAGTTTGTTAAAGTGCTGTGTAGCCTGTTTTTGTAACCCAAATGTCCAACTTGGAGGGTTGGGTGTTTGTGACAGATTCTCACGACTGGGATGTGGTAGTGGATGGGTATGAGTTGTTCGAGAAAAACAGGAAGGGTAGAAGAGGAGGTGGAGTGGCACTGTATGTGAAGAGAGGGCTAGATTGTCAGGACGTTCTGGAGAATGTGGTTGACAGCCCCGTGGAAAGTATATAGGTGGAAATAAGGGGAGATAGGACAAAGGGTATTGTTGTTGGAGTCTGCTACAGACTGCCTGACCGGGGACAGGAAATGGATGCTGCCCTCCTTGAATAGATTGGTAGCGTATCCAGACATCAGAACCTTGTAATTATGGGAGACTTCAACTTCCCCGATGTGTGCTGGGAGACAGGCTCAACAAAGTGACAAGAATCACGCAACTTCCTGACCTGTCTGGCCGACAACTTCCTTTTTCAAATGGTGAGGAAAGCTACAAGGGACTTGGCCATACTAGACTTAATATTAACCAACAGGGAAGAATTGGTAGATGGGGTGAAGGTGGTAGAGACCTTAGGGGGAAGTAACCATGTCCCTCCTTGAATTCCAGTTGCTATGGGGGTCAAGGAAGTTCGTAGGCAGACTCTTAG
This sequence comes from Gekko gecko, assembly GCA_029375565.1. NCBI lineage: Eukaryota > Metazoa > Chordata > Lepidosauria > Squamata > Gekkonidae > Gekko > Gekko gecko. The sequence goes on from JAPDNY010000002.1 coordinate 289,383,677, forward strand.
ATTAGATTTTTGTAGGGCTGATTTCAGCAAACTCAGAGGCTTGATGGGAGTCATTCCATGGGGGAATGTGCTGGAAGGGAAAGGAGCAAGTGAAGGGTCGGCTGTTCTCAAACATGAGCTTTTGTGAGCTCAAGTCCTAACTATTCCAGCAAGATGGAAGCATGGTAAGGGCTCCAAGAAACCGATGTAGATGAACCGAGAGCTTCAGAATAAGCGAAGGGAGAAAAAGGAAATGTTCAGGAAATGGACGGGTCAGACCTCTAAAGAGGAGTATATGAGAGTTACTAGACACTGCAGATCAGCCATCAAAGAAACCAAAGCTCGGTATGATTTAAGTCTGGCCCAGGGGCTTGCTACAATAAGAAAAACTTCTACAGATATGTGAGAAGCAAACACAAGGTAAAAGAGGCAATTGGACCGCTTTGGGGAGTAGAAGGAGAAACTCTGGTGGAGGACAGAAAAAAAGCAGACAGGCTTAATGACTTTTTTGCCTCTGTTTTCTCCCAGAAGAATTTGAGCCCATCTAGAGATGGTATAGGACATAACAGGTCACCTGAGTGTCCAGTTGACATTGACAGGGAGGTTGTGGAGAGGCACCTGGCTGCACTGGACAAATACAAATCCCCTGGGCCAGATGGTATGCACCCAAGAATGTTCAAAGAACTTTCTAAGGAACTTGCAGAGCCTCTGTCCATCATCTTCAAGGCCTCCTGGAGTACTGGGGATGTGCCACAAAACTGGAGGAGAGAGAATGTTATCTCAATCGTTAAGAAATGGAAAAAGGATGACCCAGGAAACTACAGGGCAGTCAGTCTGACTTCTGTTACTGGGAAGATATTAGAGCAGATTTTCAAGGGATCAATCTGTAAGCATCTAAAGGACCACTTAGTGATGCGGGGAAGTCGGCATGGTTTTGTCCCCAACAGATCTTGTCAGACCAACCTGGTTTCCTTCTTTGATCGTGTGACAAGCTTACTGGATTGTGGGAACTCTGTTGATGTGATTTACCTGGATTTCAGTAAAGCTTTTGATAAGGTTCCCTATGACATTCCGATGGGCAAACTGGAAGACTGTGGACTGGACTATAGGACAGTTTGGTGGATAGTGAACTGGTTAGAGGACTGCACCCAAAGAGTGGTGGTCAATGGGGTTTCATCAGATTGGAGGGAGGTGTCCAGTGGAGTGCCGCAGGGCTCTGTTTTGGGCCTGGTACCTTTCAATATTTTCATCAATGATCTGGATGAAGGGGTAGAAGGGCTACTCATTACATTTGCTGATGATACCAAATTGGGAGGAGTAGCAAACACCCAAGGAGATAGAGTTAAAATTCAACAAGTCCTGAATACTCTGGAGAAGTGGGCAGTTGCAAACAGGGTGCAATTCAACAAAGATAAATGCACAGTATTACATCTGGGCCACAAAAATCTCAAGCACAAATACTGGATGGGGGATACGTTACAGGGGAGTAGTGTATGTGAAAGAGATCTTGGGGTAAGAGTGGACTGTAAACTAAATATGAGCAGTCAGTGTGATGTGGTGGTAAAAAAGTCAAATTTAATACAAAGGGTTGTATTAAAAGGGCCATAGCATCGAAATCGCAGGAGGTCATAGCTCCTTTGTACTCTGCCTTGGTCAGGCCACACCTTGAGTACTGTGTGCAGTTCTGGAGGCCTTACTTCAAAAAGGATGTGAACAAAATTGAGAGGGTGCAGAAGAGAGCGACGAGGATGATCAGGGGTCTGGAGACTGAGCCCTAGGAGAAAAGGCTAAGGACCCTGGGAATGTTTAGTTTGAAGAAGAGGAGATTGAGGGGGGACATGATTGCTCTCTTTAAACATTTGAAAGGCTGTCATTTGGATGAGGGCAAGGAGCTGTTCCGGTTGGCAACAGAGGATAGGACCCAAAGCAACGGGTTTAAATTACATGCAGAAAGGTATCAGTGGAATATCAGGAAAAACTTTATCATGGCCAGAGTAGTTCAAAGGTGGAACCAGCCACCTAGAGAGGTGTTTAGCTCCCCTTCACTGGCAGCTTTCAAGAAGAAGCTGGACAAATATTTGTCAGAGATACTTTAGGATGGTCCTGCTTTGGGCAGGGGATTGAACTAGATGGTCTCTACGGCCCCTTCCAACTCTATAATTCTATGATTTTATAACATAGCAATCTGAATTGGTCCCAGTGTTTCTACAGATGATAGGTCTACACTGCAGACGAGCCATGCGACATCACAAATCACAAACCTCAAACCAGTTTGTTAAACGGAAAGGTTCATGGAGGTTCATGGTTCGTGCAAACCCATGAACCTTCACAAACCTCCATTTCCCCCGTTCATGTCCATCTCATGGTGAGAATTAACCAAGGTATTAAATAAAAACTGTGAAGAGCTTTGTCACAGTGAGTATTACCACAAAGCACACTAAGCACTCAAATACTTACAGGATGTGGGTTCCTCAAAAATACCAGTACAATTTGAATCGAGGGGGCAAATGAATTAATTTAGGCCTCTGAACTTTGGTTTTGGGATTATGAGACCACATTTTTCTTCATATCTTACGTGCCACATGATTACCATGTCAACAGAAATTCAAACTGGGATTTCCTTTTCAGACAGATTAGCTGAGGAATGTCAAGGGAAGCCAGGGAGTACTGACAACATTACATTTGTTGGGGCTGGGCCGATATGCTATATGCTATAGGTCAGTGGTGCGAGCCCCAACCCCTGCCGAGCCTGCACTGGCGGGGGAGGGCTGATTTTCCTCCGCGAGAGGCAGGAAGAGAGAAGACTCCAATAGGGGGCAGAGCCAGCCTATTTAGGTCTGGCTCTTGCCCCCCTCCTCACCTGTCCGTTGGCGTGCTCGGCTCACCCTCCCGCCCTATTTTCGGTGCAGGTTTGACCGGCTGCCTTTTCCTGGAGCCAGGTAGGAATTTTTCGCCTCCATCGGTTTGGCCTCTGGATGGGGGTGTTTTTGCTTACCTTGCACTGATGATGGTGGTGTTGGTATATTGGCTTCGGGGGGCCGGGTTGTTAAATAATATGGTCACTTTAAGTGTGGCGGGGTAGCGTGATCTGAATGGAAATGGTGAGCACCGGGGCATTACATTGTTATAAAGGAAATAAAGGGTCCTCCAGGAACGGCTTTCAGGTCTTTGTGGCTCAAGGCCAGGAAGGGGTGATCTTCCTTGGAACAATCTGACCCGGCCTACCTTAGCAGGCCTTTGCGGCTTCCGGGGTGGTGGGTCAGGGGTTCTTTTCAACATGCCAAGCTGCTGGTCAAAAGCTACCTTCGGTGGCTTGCGATCGGAGCAGGTGCATCGCCCAGAAGGAAATGCAGGTGGTCATGAGTTTGACACCTGTCATATTCCTCGGTACATTTCTGACAACCCCTAACTAGTATTTGTTGTTAGTAGATAATTAATAAAGTGGCCCTTGTTAAATCCATATTGGTGTCTGTCTCTTCATTCCGACTGGGGGGGCGATGCTCAGTGTGTTGGCCACAGGTGTTCAGATGTCTGCTGATGTGTTTCCTGCTACCTACTTGCTTCTTTCCCAAAACAAAGAGTCACTTCTGGCTTTCTTCCACCTCACTGGAGTAGGAGGTGCCTCACCTTTGGGTCTTCAAGGGACATCATTTGGGACCCTTTATCCATTATAGGAAGATATTTGGCTTCAGAACCCCTTCCTGGAACCTCTCAACATTTTGTGATTAGACCCAGCCCCAAAGGCAGCCCTTCTGCTTTGAAAATCACTGGAGGTTGATAATAGAAGAAGGAGATATAGCCCACCCTTCACAACCCGAAGGAGTCTCAGAGCGGCTTATAATCCCTTTCCCTTCCCCTCCCTGCAACAGACACCCTGTGAGGTAGTTCAGGCTGACGCTGCAGTCACACACACTAAATAATCCATTCAATCCACTTTCAGTGGACTTTTCAACTGGATTTTAACTGTGTGAGCTGACATAATCCAGTTGGAAAGTGCATTGAAAGTGGATTGAAAGTGTGTGCCCACAGTGTTTGCAGTATTTAGTGTGTGTGACCGCAGCCTGAGAGAGGTCTTTTGAGGACTCCTCTTGAGAGAACAGCCCTGAAAGAACTTGTGACCTAAGGTCACATCAGCAGCTGCATGCGGAGGAGTGGGGAATCAAACTGGGTTCTCCCAGATAAGAGTCCACGCTCCTACACCAAACTGGCTCTAGTAGTGTTTAGATGTTCCTCACAGAATTATTTTTTTAAACAACAACAACAACAATTTGGTGTTGTCCTAAGATTACAGGATGGCCAGTACTGCCTCAACAAATGTTGGGAGATATTAAGGCAGGTGCCTGTGGAGGGTGAAGTCTGGGGGAGGCGTGAAACCATTTCCATGGGAGGCTGTAAAAATTTCTTCAAATCTCTGTGGTAATGTCCATAGTGACATGGGGAAATGACTACACTGCCACGATGGAGACCATTTTCCAGCCATTTTGTCTCCCACTCCTCAGTTTCTCAAGGGCAGGGATTTGGGGTTCAAGGGCAGGATTTCAACCGCTGTGGGGAGGCTGATGGTAAGCCTAAGCATTTTTCTAAAGGAAAGCTGCACACAGTCAAGGTCTGAAATCCATCTTGTTCAAGACGTCAGGCCAAACTCTAACTACCTGAGTAAGATGGCCACATTCCCAAACAATAAAACTTAAAAAATCCCAGATTGGGTTTGTTTTTCTGCCAATAGTCATCAGCAACAGCACTATGATTTGAACCTGGACCCAAGGGTGTCATCCAAGCAACAAGAAACAGCGTACTATTGCACTTCCTACAAACTTTTCCTGCTCTATTTCTTTATTCCAGCCACTTCATGAAAAAAATACTATCCCTAACTCCTTTCCTTCAAACACTTCCCTTTCCCCAACTCCCTAATGCCAGGGTATTTGTGAAATGATTCCCTGGACATTGCAGTGCTTCTGGTTAACATTAACCACTAATCTCCTGGATGGGTATGTGCACAAAGTCAAGTAGCAGTTGACTTATGACATCCACAGCAAGGAGCTTTCCAGGCAAGTGAGAAGCAGAGGTTGTTTGCTATTGCCTTAATCTGCAGGGCCTTCCTTGGCGGTCTCCTTTCCAAGTACTGAACCTGCTTAGCTTCCAAGATCTGACATGATCAGGCTATATACCATGTTGTCTTCCCTCCCATCTCTTGGATACCAATGAGGAAATTATTCCATTTTAATATCTGTGTTAATTAATAACCTAAGAATCTACAGCAGTGGGACATTAAGAACATAAGAACATAAGAGAAGCCAATGTTGAATCAGGCCAATGGCCCATCTAGTCCAACACTCTGTCACACAGCGGCCAAAATATACCAGGTGCCATCAGGAGGTCCAGCAGTGGGGCCATTCTGTCAAGTCACAGCCAACCTATGGAACCCCTGGAAGGCTTTCAAGGCAAGAGACATTTCAGAGGTGGTTTGCCATTGCCCGCCTCTGTGTAGCAATCCTGGACTTCTTTGGAGGTCCCTCATCCAAGTACTAACCAAGGCTGACCCTGCTTAGCTTCTGTGGTCTGATGAGATGAGGCGAGTCCTGAGCCATCCAGGTCAGGGCAACTATCTATAGGCTTTGTTAACTTTGTATCTAGGCATTTTTAAGATTCAGCTCCATTATTTTTATTATTTTTCACTTTCTGGAAACTTTGGCTGTGGTCACACTGGCAGCTTGGTGCAAGACGGTGCTGCCTCTAACTGTACTGGACTGATTTCCCACAAGCCGCTGCTCTGCCCCTGCTCTTCCCTTTGCCCCAATTATGTGTGTCAATTTCCCGCTATGTTCTGCATGGCCGCATTTTGCCCCTCAGCTTCACCCAATTTCCCCCGCATCTACTCGATCCTGTTTTTTGAGGACTGAGTAGATGCGGGGGAAATCAGGAAAAGCTGTGGGGCAAAATGCAGTTGTATATTACATAGTGGGAAATTGACACATAGGATTGGGGCAAAGGGAACAGCAAGGGCAGAGCAGCAGCTTGTGGGAAATTGGTCCTGGCTTAAAGTGTTGCAGGGCATATCATCCAGACAGCACACCCTGCTGCGGGTTACCCATGCGGACATCCTGTGGTCAAGTATCCACATTACTGCAGCGCCTCAGCCACTGGAAATTGTTCAAAATGCATGCATGCAGATGTGTGCTCATGCTCATATAGGCAAAAAATTTTTTTGAACCCTCCCTAGCAGCAGGACTGCCAAATCTGTTCTCTGTACACTCCCCCACACTCAGACGTCCAGCCATGCTCAATGAATGTGTGGGGAACCAAAAACACCATTTGTGATGCGGTGCCTTTTTAACCCAGCTCCAAGTCGTCCTATGATGGGATGAATATGCTGGGGGAACACCTGACAGATGTGGCTGACTGACTAGAACATACATAAGAACATAAGAGAAGCCAATGTTGAATCAGGCCAATGGCCCATCTAGTCCAACACTCTGTCACACAGCGGCCAAAATATACCAGGTGCCATCAGGAGGTCCAGCAGTGGGGCCAGGACACTAGAAGCCCTCTCACTGCTGCCCCCTCCAGCACCAAGAATAGAGTACATCACCTGCCCCAGACTGAGAGTTCCCATCTATACCCTGTGGCTAATAGCCACTGATGGACTTCTGCTCCATATGTTTATCTAATCCCCTCTTGAAACTGTCCATGTTTGTAGCCACCACCACCTCCTGTGGCAGTGAATTCCATATGTTAATCACTCTTCGGGTGAAGAAGGACTTCCTTTTATCTGTTCTAACCCGACTGCTCAGCAATTTCATGGAGTGCCCACGAGTTCTTGTATTGTGAGAAAGGGAGAAAAGTACTTCTTTCTTAACCTGCTCAATCCCATTCATAATCTTATAAACCTCAATCATGTCACCCCTCAGCCGTCATTTCTCCAAGCTAAAGAGCCCCAAGCATTTTAACCTTTCTTCATAGGGAAGGTGTTCCAACCCTTTTATCATTCTAGTTGCCCTTCTCTGCACTTTTTCCAACGCTATAATATCCTTTTTGAGATGTGGTGACCAGAACTGTACATAGTATTCCAAATGAGGTCGCACCAATGATTTATACAGGGGCATTATGATACTGGCTGATTTGTTTTCAGTTCCTTTCCTAATAATCCCCAGCATAGCATTGGCCTTCTTTATTGCAGTTACACACTGTCTAGATGTTTTCATTGAGTTATCTACTACGACTCCCAAGATCTCTCTCTTGGTCCGTCTCTGCCAGTTCAGACCCCATCAACATGTATTTATATTTAGGATTTTTGGCTCCGATGTGCATCACTTCGCACCTGGCCACATTGAACCCCATTTGCCACGTCGACGTCCACTCACCCATCCTCGACAGATCCCTTTGGAGTGCCTCACACTCCTCCCTGGTTTTCACCACCCAGAACAACTTCGTGTCATCTGCAAATTTAGCCACTTCACTGCTTACTCCCAATTCCAAATCGTTAATAAACAAGTTAAAAAGCATCAGACCGAGTACTGATCCCTGTGGTACCCCACTGCTTACCACCCTCCACTGAGAAAGTTTCCCATTTATACTCACTCTCTGTTTCCTATTTATAAGCCAGTTTTTGATCCACAAGAGGACTTGTCCTTTTATCCCATGACTATTGAGCTTACTTAGGAGCCTTTGATGAGGAACTGTATCAAAAGCTTTCCGAAAGTCAAGGTAAATGATATCTATTGGGTCCCCCTTGTCCACATGTTTGTTCACTCTCTCAAAAAACACTAACAGGTTAGTGAGACAAGATCTTCCCTTACAGAACCCATGCTGAGTCTGCCTCAATAGGTTTTGTTCATCAATGTGCCTACTAATTCTTTCCTTAATAACAATTTCCACCAACTTACCCGGTATTGATGTCAGACTGACTGGCCTGTAATTTCCTGGATCTCCCCTGGAGCCCTTTTTAAAGATGGGAGTGACATTAGCTACCTTCCAGTCCTTAGGAATGGAGGCAGATTTTAAAGAAAGATTACATATTTTTGTAAGGAAATCCACAAGTTCACATTTGAGTTCTTTCAGAACTCTCGGATGAATGCCATCCGGGCCTGGTGATTTATTAGTTTTTAAATTGTCCATCAGTCGGAGGACTTCCTCTCTTGTCACTGCAATCTGATTCAGGTCTTTCAAACCCCCTCCCGAAATCGGTGCTTCTGGAGTGGGCAAGCACTTCTCCTCTTCCACAGTGAAGACAGAGGCAAAAAATGCATTCAGCTTCTCAGCCATTTCCCTATCACCCTTCACTACTCCTTTTACCCCTTGGTCATCCACAGGACCCACTGCCTCCCTGGCTGGCTTCCTACTTCTAATGTATTTGAAGAAAGTTTTATTTTTGGCCTTTATGTTTTTTGCGATATACTCTTCATGTTCCCTTTTTGTTTGCCTTATCACAGACTTGCATTTTATTTGCCACAGTCTGTGTTCCCTTTGATTAACCTCACTGAGACTAGCTTTCCACCGCTTAAAGGAATCCTTCTTACCTGTTACAGCTTCCATTACTTTATCTGTTAACCATGCAGGCTGCACCCATTTGATCTGGAGGGGAGGGGTGGCTGCATCGGGCCAAACTGCTCGTTTGATCACAGTCTTTGACTCACCTCTGCTGTTTTCCCTTCTTGATGTTGTACCCTTAGTGTCTTCCTCTTATTTTTTAGAACTTTGGGGACACTTTGACTTTACATACATCCTTACATGTTTGTACATATATTGTTTTTATAACTCCTTCAGTGTATGGGCTGGCTCAAAGACAGTGCTTTACTGGGCATCAAGATACATGGGTCAGTTCTTTGCTACCAATACTCTGTGCCAGAATATTCCAGTTTCTGCTCTGACTTTTTCTCTTCCCTTGCGTGGCCAATAAACTTGGGACTGAAGTTTAGAATGGCCTCTTCTTCTTTCCCAGATATTGTACTCAACCACACTTATGTGTACATACAAAGGCAAAAAAGCTCATAGGGTCACACACGTATATGGCTCCCTTATTCAGTGGAAACAACTGTCTGTTTCCACTGGAAAATGCATCAATATGTGAATTTTGTGATCTTAAGAACATCCTTATTGTAACCTAGGAAGAGAGGAGAGAGGGAGACCAAGAGCTTATTGTAACACACTGACATGGTAGATTTTACTGAGGGTACCGCAAAAGTTCCTCTGGGAATTATAATGTTTACTGAACCATCCCATGCCTCATAGTGTTCTCAGATGAGATGAGAACTGATCTTTGACTATGAAGTCATTCCTTAGTAGTTTTATTAAAGACTTCTGGGTCACATCTCAGAAGGACCTCTAGAAGTGCAACTCATAAAACGCTAAGCAGCAAGCGTCAGCAAAATCGTTATCTTCTGTCTCCAGGTATGGACAGAGCTGTTCTTCCTGCAAGATCTTCTAACGTGTCCAACACAGGCAATGCTCTCCAGAACTTTAAAAGAAGGGGAAACTTGATTCCCCCCGCATTCTTGCCAATCCATTCCTTGAATGAATGTAAGATACTACATGGCACCTTGAAGATAAATCAGAGATAGAGAGAAGGATCAGTTCATAGCATTGGCACCAGATAAAAAAAACTACCAGAACTTTCATTCAAGGTGTCATTCATAGCCAGGAGCTATCACTATGTGTGTTTACCAGGAAAATAGCCCAAAACTGATATTTTGTGAAGACCTCCAGGATGTGATTTCATTGAATTCCTGGCCTTAAAGAAGAAAATTGGGTTACTAGCACTGTTTTTGTTTTTCCTTGCAGCTTGACTGTTGTCTTTCAAAGTACCTTGAAATGAAGAGTACATATTATTCAAGATCTCAGCCTTCTTTCTGGGCATCACTGGAGAAATAACACTGAGTAAGTAAAAGACCTTTAGCAACAGAAAGAATGTGTGCATAAGTGCTCTTTTTGGATTCTGTTTTCCCTTTTACATTTCTTGCATGCCAATAAGTCATTTTTAACTTTATTTGGCTCTTTCTTTAGGGCATGGAAGAAAATTAGCATGAATAGACTTTGCTGAAACAAAAATGAAGCCAGTCTCCCAAAGCATAAAACTGAGAAGTACTGATTTTAAGTAGTTGGGGGGGGGGAATCTGTTAAATAACTATTCAGCCTTCCATAGAGGAGGTTGCCTGCTATGCCTCTCCATGAGTCACTGCCGTGGGGGTTGCATTGTTTTAATTAATCTTTTCTGGGGAGAGCAATTCTGCTACATCTGCATCAGCTATGCTCAGTATCATTTAATTGTGGCCAGAGGGGGACAATTTCCAATTGTCCTCTCTCACACTCACCCACTATGTACACTACGGTGTCTACGAGTCGCACAAAAATGTGTTTCCCCCTACTGATATATTGTCTCCTCCAATGCTCCCTCTATGCTGTGGAGTCTTGTGAGCAAAAAATTCTACTTTGTGAGCGAATGGCCTTAAAGTTGTGAGTAAGCAATTTGGCTAACACATAAATTAGTTTGCTCTGGAGCCATCCTTCCTGAACTAAGACAAAAATGTGTGAGCTGGAGACTTAAAAACTGTGAGCAAACTCACACTAACTCAGCTTAGAGAGAACACTGGTCTCCTCTAATCTTAAACCTTCAGGTTATATTGACACCAGTCCTCTCTGTGTCCCCCTTGGCACTCAATGAATTCTCATTGACTGGTTTTATTGAATATTCTTCTCAGAAGCTTCAATATCAAATTATTCCAGATTCACCTACTGCTGAGTACTTCCAACTCAAAGCAGCCCACTCAGTTTGTGACAGCCAGTCAGGGACTTCAGGAGAAGCTTCTTGGATGGGAAATGGAGGAGAGAAGGACCAGGAAGAAAGAAGTTTTTCAACCTCTATGCACAGCTTAGTTTATTGAGAAATCATCTTTTTTCACTTAAAAAAATAGCTTCTTTCATTGTTCCAGTAAGTTTTCTGTGTTGTTTTTTTTATGTGGATAGAACATGGGAAAGGAAGAATCAGTATTTTTTTTTCCTGGAGAAAAGGTGTTATGCCCTCAGTTCTTATACCTGAAAATCTTTTCTTGCTTAAGTCTGTGCAAAAGACAACCTGCTCTCGAGCTATTAGGAGGTGGGAGATTGCAGTTATTCAGTCGTAAGGGAAAGACATTCTGCATGCTCAGAGATTTTGTTTCTATCAGGACTCAGACCTAATGCTGAAGTCAAACCTCCTGTCTAAGCTCATGGTTAGATGAGTTCTCTATGATAAAAATGAATGTATTACCTACAACACTTTCTTAAGATTAATAAATACACCACTGGTGGTTAAGACATCAATTATAGATACATGGCAGTAATTAATTCAAAATCGTACATAGTAAAGTATCACAGATTTCTAGTAAAACTGTAAACCAGTGACAATAGAAGGCACAGATTTTCCAAAAATTGAATTATATTATAAATCAAGAGGGAAGAGTGATAAGTTTCCATGGGAAAATAATTTGGTTATGAAATCATACTGGGATTTTCATTTTTAAATATGGTTTCAACAGAGAGCTAAAGATTATAAACAGGTCTCAGTTAAAACATCTAAAAGTTTAAATCAGTGACAAGTCCAGAAAAAAGTTTAAATCAGTGACAAGTCCAGTTTAAATCAGTGACAAGTCCAGAAAAAAGTTTAAATCAGTGACAAGTCCAGAAAAAAGTTTAAATCAGTGACAAGTCCAGAAAAAAGTTTAAATCAGTGAAAAGTCCAGTTTAAATCAGTGACCAGTCCAGCGAAAAGTTTAAATCAGTGAAAAGTCCAGTTTAAATCAGTGACCAGTCCAGAGAAAAGTTTAAATCAGTGACAAGTCCAGAAGGGTCACCATCAATGTGTTTTATAAGAAAGAGATGACGGTTGTATTCATGCTAAGTAGTATCTCAATTTGGAAAGCAGCAATTTTGATTGATTTAGAGGATTTTGCAATAGATGGTCATTTACTCTGCCTTGAAGAAATCAAAAAGCTAATGGATGAGAAAAGTCCTCCAAATTACCAATACTTCCTAGGCATGACACATAGTGTTAGTAGGGTGTCATCTGGTATTAAGAAAGAACTTAATAATTTAGTAACATTAATAAGCAAACCGTAGGGTACCTCTGGTAATTTCCTACCAGGCATTTCATCGGTTTATTTCATTATAACAAAGTTGGAGTCCAGTGGCACCTTTAAAACCAACAAAGCTTTTATTCAAGGTATGAGCTTTCGTGGGCACTCACACTACTTCCTTCTTCAAATACATTGAAATGGAAGCTACCAGTCTGTACATATACCTAGAGGGTGAGCAGCAAATAAACATACAACATAATGTAGATATTTTAACAAATGAAAGGACCAGACAGGAATAACAAGCTAAGTTTATATGGTCACCATTTGTTTAGATTTAATTTTGGGAGAAAATGTGGTGAAGCAAATACATCTGTCAAAATTGGAGACTGGTGTGTAAAGGTATCCTTCTTAATTGTGGAAAGCTGAGAGGAATCAACTGAGAGACCCTGTTGTTATGCTCCATCCCTCTCCTCTCAGGCATGGAGGTAACTAACAGCATCCTCTACTTTAAGGCGGGGTGCTTGGTTGTGCAGTGTTATGTCTCCTCTGTCACCAGACCAGAGAAATACATTCCATTCTACCATTCTAAATGAAATTACATTCCTATATTCATTTCATTACATTACAATCACTATAACTCCAAATGAGAAATGCATTAAAATAAAGGGAATGTATAGTCCTTCTTGGTGAGAATACAGTCTTAGAGGACGAGTGTGTGAATAATCTTGAGATGATGTAGTCGATGTTGTTAGGTACAGTGATTGTGTTGTCTGGTGTATGTGGCAGCAAAGTTGGCATTTATTGCAAGCACTGGTATCAGTGTCCATGTTCAAATGAGATGTCACATTATTGTGGGTGAGGAGATGTTTGAGATTGGGGGGCTGATATTCACCCACCCAGTACTTGTGAAAGAGAACTGTCATTATGCAGTAGAGGTTGTAAGTTGGGATGTTGGTTTCCTATCTCACTATATGCGAAACTCATTCAGTCCTTGCATCTGTATTCTCACCAAGAAGGACTATATTTCCCCTTTATTTTAATGTATTTCTCAACTGATCAGGTTTGGGAAACATTCGTTTCAAGAAAATGGGGTTAGACCGAAAGATGAAGACAAATGCTCCCTCTAACCTGTGGAGTCTTGTGAGCAAGAATTCTACTCTGTGAGCTACTGGCATTAAAGTGGTGAGCAAGTGATATGGCTGCTGCATAAATTAGTATGCTCTGGAGCCAATGTTTCCTGAGCTAAGACAAAAATGTGTGAGCTGGAGGCCAAGAAACTGTGAGCTAGCTCACACTAATTCAGCTTAGAGGGAACACTGGTAAAGAGTACACATGTGGGAGAACAGCATCTCTTAAAGATTTATTTGATGGACAGGGAATCACACTTTTTAAAAAAAGAACAGAAAACCATGTGAGAGATCTCCTGAAGTCCTTCAAAAGGATGGTGTAGTAAGGTAGTGAAAAACAATGTGACCATCTTTCAGTTCCAATGCATGCGTAGCAAAGGTGGCTAATTATACCCCCTCTCTGGTTCTCCCTTTAAACATCTGTTTCCAGGGAGTGGTAAGGGAAAGGACATCTCCATCATCAGAGACCGTCAATTAAAATTGGGTTCTGGAGGGTAGCTGTTCTGGTCTGCAGTAGAAGAGCTGGATTTTGGTCAGTAGCACCTTAGAGACCAACAGATTTTGGGGGTATGAACTTTCAAAAGTCAAAGCTACCTTCAAGCATGCAAGCTCCATTGGCTATACTGCTTTATAGAGTCAAAGCTCCATGTGTCTGGAGACGGGAGCTTAGACTCTTGAAATCAAGTCACAGCAAACTTATGGTGAGCCCATTGGGTTTTCAAGGGCAGAGACTTTCAGAGCTGGTTTGCCACTGTCTGCCTCTGCACAGCGACCTTGGTATTCCTTGGTGGTCTCCTATCCACATACTAAACAGGGACAACCAGGTTGAATGAGACTTTAGACTTTTTGATCTGCGTTTTCTGTCCTGACAAGGAAAAATGAATTATGACAGTGTTGAGCCACTGAGCTTCGGATCAGGTGGGTTTATCGTGGGCTGGTAGCCTATTGGATCTCCTTGGAAGTCCAGGGATTCTTTAATGGTAGGACTCTTCCATTAGCTCCACAAACACGATGCAAAGAATGACTGTTGTAGGGATTTTGATCAACCATTTCAATAACTATACATTAAAAGCAATAGTAATGAAGTAACGATATTTCAGATTTTACACTAAAAATTTCCTCAAATTGAAAATCACTGGCTTTTCAATATAAAATAGATCAAAATATGCCCATGGGCAATCAATTCAGAATCTGGGTTTAAATATGGAACCACTATAAAAGGCATTGTATGTATTAAATAACAATCACCAGACATGTTATGGAAGCATGTTAACATTTTATGGGTAAGCAAAACTGGACCACTTCTAAATGATTTGCTCTTCCTTTCATGCAAAAGAGAAAAGGCAGATGATATCATGGGAGCTCCCAATGAGACACTGGTGACCGAATTCATCTTGATTGGGTTATCCAAACACCCAAGAGCACAGGCTGTGTTCTTCTGCTTCTTCTTGATGGCATACCTTGTCAGCCTTCTCGGCAATGGCCTCATCGTCATATTGATTGTCGCTGATCCCCGGCTTCATACTCCCATGTATTTCTTTCTCTGTGTCCTATCATTGATTGACCTCTTCATCACCAACAACACAGTTCCCGAGGTCTTGGCCAACTGCTTCCTTTATATGCCCACTATTTCCTTCCACAGATGTCTGGTCCAGATATACGTTGGTATGATCCTGTTCTCAACAGAAACTATCCTGCTGGCCATCATGGCCTACGACCGCTATGCAGCTATATGCCAGCCCCTCCACTATATGCAGATCATGAGCTGGACATTCTGCATCAATCTGGTGGCTGCAACTGTAGCCCTCTCCTTCCTGATAACTTTTGTCACAGTGCTGCTGCAGCCAACCGATTTCTGTGGCCACTACATCATCAATCATTTCGCGTGTGAGATACAGTCTTTTCTCCAGCTGACTTGCTCTGGCAGACATATTAGTGAGGTTTTTGTGAATATTTCCAGCCTGTTCCTCCTCATACCACCATTTGGTTTCATTGTTGTGACGTACGGGCGTATAGGTTGGGCTGTACTGCGCATCCGCTCAGCACAGGGTCGCAAGAAAGCCTTCTCCACGTGTAGTTCTCACCTCACGGTGGTCAGTATCTTCTATGGTGCCCTCATGATCATGTATGTGAAGCCCAAACAGAACTCTCTTTCTGAAGAGGAAAAAATCATATCAGTAATGTATGGGGCTCTAACTCCCATGCTCAACCCACTCATCTACAGTTTGAGAAACAGAGATGTGAAGGCAGCTTTCTGGAAAGTGGCTGGAGGGAAAATGTCAAAATAAAGAGTTGTGGTCCAGATGCTTGGATTCTGATCACGTCCTAATCTCCCCACAGTGGTGGACAGGCCATGCTGGTGTGGCACCGGTGGTGTGAATAAGCATCTTATGGCCAGTCAGCAGAGGGGAAATGCTTGGCCTATGATAATTGTAGCTTTGGCTGTATGTTTCTTAGAGTTGTGCAACCCTCCCCTCTGGTATTTTCCAGGTTCAGGTATATTGAACCTGAAAAATATTGGCATTTCCTGATATTCCCAAATCCCAATACTGATATGGTATTGGGATTTGGGAAATATTTGGGTCACCTGATTTTTTTTTCACCTCCATCAGTCTCCATTGGTCCCCATAAGGTGTAATGGAGATTCAATCCAGGGGTATTTGGGGCTCTGGGAGGGGGCTGCTTTTTGAGGTAGGGGCACCAAATTTGCACCATAGCTTCTGGTGTCTCTCCTCACCTCCCCCCCCCAAGTTTTTAAAAGATTGGACCAAGGGATGCAATTCTATGGGCCCCCAGAGAAGGTGCCTCCACCCTTCACTGCTTTCAGTGGAGGGGGAGTTCACTTGCTCAGTTGCACCCTCTTTAAATGCCTTCTCCAAAGCGTGCTGCTGCCACCGTGGCAGTGGTATAACTCAGCAACTGAACTCAGAAGGCATTTAAAGAGACCACAGGATCGTTAAATGCCTTCTCCAAGCTGTGCCCAAATAAAAGCTGAATAATATTCACTTTTATTGGGGCTCAGCTATATCGGTAGCCAAATCAGATTCTCAAATCTGTATTCAGCTTTTTATAAATAAAAACACTCAAAAAATACCAGTATGTTTTTTTCATTTTTTCCCCCTTTTTGGATAAACTGAATGCACACCCCTAATGTTTCTCAATAGTCACAGATATCTCCTCAATTGCCCTTAATCTTTGGGATATGGTTTTATTAAATTATTCTTCGGAGCTGGCAGCGGGGAACTGTCTGCTGATATGGCTAGAAGGAGATGAGGGCTGCTATGTGTAAAGGGCATTTAGGACAAGAGTTAGATGTTAGCTGGAGACCGAGAGCTTGACAGCCACTGGTGGAGTTGGCTGGACCATCTGGGGAGATGCAGGATCACTGTTCCTGTGGAACTCAAGTGGGTAGTGAAGTCTGCTGCCCAGTAGATGTGCCTCTGGGCTTCGAACTTTACTCTGCTACTGTATTCGAAAAGAGAGCAAAATACTGCCAAGATGCCAAAAGCCTCCAGGAAGGTCACTGTCAAATTCTTTCCATAGCGACAGGTATATGTTAGGCTCCTTCCAAATGAGTACTTTTCTTGCCTGTACTGTCCACCATTTTCTTAATTGCTTTGCATTTCAAGATTTACTCTTGTCTACCTTTCGATCCATCTCTGTAACCAATAAAGTTGAATTTTTTTGAAGTTAGAACTGTCTCTTCTTTGTTTTCATGGTATTGCCTTCAAACACTCTTTTATATCTTAGACTCAGGTGATTCCCCTATGAAGGACAAGGTGTACATGGGCAAAGGCCACATGCATGGACCCATTATTCAGTGGTAGCATGTGGTTCAATCCAGTCTGAGCTGAGTTTGTGGCAGTACGCTGAATACTGCCCCAAATAATGCTTAATTTTAAGTGGTATATAGGTGTATAGCCTGCCCGTGACAAACATGGATGATGTACATAGGGCTGCCAAGCCCCTGGTGGGTCAAGTAATGAATAAATATACACTGCAAAAAACTTTTGTAAATTAATGTGTTCTGTTTATAACTATCATTCTATAAAGTGCATTGTGTATTATTATAGCATCCTAATCAGCAGGGCTATTTTTGGGCAGGAACGCACAGGAACAGAGTTCCGGCTAGCTCCCAAGTTGGCCATGCCCAGCAGGAACTCATTAGCATAACAGGCCACACCCAACAACAGACACTCATTAGGACTTGCTACATTAGGGGTGTGTGGCCTAACATGCAAAGGAGTTCCTGCTACAAAAAAAGCCCTGGGTTTTGACAACAAACAAGGTAAACAGACTAAGAAGCAAAAGGTGGGTGTGGCTGGATGACCACACTTCTGGTGACATGGGGGTGTGGTCTAATATGCTAATGAGCTGTGCTGTCAGGGGCATGGCCTAATATGCTAATGAGTTTCTGCTGTTGGGTGTGTCCTATTATACTAATGAGTTCCTGCTGGGCTTTTTCTACAAAAAGAGCCCTGCTAATCAGGTATATACAGTACATTCAGTGCAGCTAAAATTCATGGACAGAGTGCTCCTATCATTCTCAAGGCTGTATATGCGCTCAATCCATAAATTTTAGCTGCACAATGTGGTAAGAAAGCTTATGAAGCCAAGCTATACTAGAAAAACTGTATAACTTTTAGACTTATGAATTATGTCTTTGAAATAGTCTTTTGTAGGACCGGCAGTAAGCATCAACACAACTATAAATGAAAGCTTTCCCCCTTCTGGAAGACTTCATGCAAGTAGAAGCGGGCTTGTAATTCTGAAAACTCCCATTGGGGTTTGACTTTTAAAATACTAATGCAAAATTGACTGGTAGTTGTTATATTGTAGTTGTTACATTGGATGAACTGTACGTTATTGTTATACTGAATGCATTGAATATATGGATCTGACAAGCATGTTATAATAGCACACAATGCACTTTATAGAATGATAGTTATAAGCAGAACACATTAATTTACAAAAGTTCCTTGCAGTGTATATTTATTCGTTATTTGACTTTACTAACACTGCAGTTCAGGTTGCTAAACCCCCAGGTGGGAGCAGGGGATTCTCTGCTCCAAGGCTCCACTGCCCACTGCTACTAGAAGCAGCAGTGGAAGAAAAATTAAAATGAAAAATAAGGCCTCATCTATTTACAGGAACTTCTTACCATACAGTTCCTGGAAATTCCTAGAGCTCTCTAGAAGGGACAGAGAGTAGCTCTAGAAATCACCTTAAATTCTGTGGTAAAACTGGCCACTTCCAGGGAGATCTAGGAATCACCATGAACTCTATGGTAAGAATTTCCTGTGCATAAACAAGGCTTTGTTTTTCTTTTTAATTTTGCTCCTGGGATGCTGTCCTCCCCCACAACCCTTCCACTGTGTCAGACAAGTTAGCCTGTTCATTGTGAGCATGTATCCGCAAGATATACACAGCCAGCCACTATGTCAAAGGTGACAATGTGCTGATCAAAAAGTGCTCACAATGCTGTTCTTTTTTTAATTGCAAAGTGTCAGGGCAACCATATGAAGTATGCAACTCAGCACAGAACAGGTCTTGAGAATGTCCATGCGCAACATAAACCCTTGGGCATCCCTCACATTGCTTGATTCCCTATGTGGTTGTCAAATATTACAAAACTGTATATCTCTCCTATATTATAATTGCATTTTAGTCTGGCAACATTCTATGCCCGCCAAAATGAGTTGGCTCCATGATGTGTCAGCCACAAGGTGTCTATCCACTGGCTGCATTGCCAGAGTTCTCTCCCACCCACTGCAGCCTAGGCCACTTTTCTCTGATTGGGCCAGTGTTTCAAGGTCATTTACATATGGAAGCTGATTGGACTTCACTCCATTCCGCACCTCAACCCCCCCATTTGGAACTGTCAGTTGCATATGCAACCTGGTGTATTCTGAGGTAAAATATGTCCTCACCCACAAGACATCACTTCCTCTTCAAAAGAAACAAATGCAATAACACGACCATGCCACACCACAAAAAAGACAGATCACACCACAAGCAGAATACTACAAGGCAAAAAATGATAGGAAAAAGTGCCAGCAGTCCTCCCATTACTGCCACAGATATGTACCTGAGAGCGCTTCAGAGGATGGCATGCAGGTCCCAGGTTCATGTTATAAAAGCTGCCTGGGGGATTATGGCCCATTCACAGACTTTCTACCTTTAACATACCTCACAGGGTTGTTGTGTGGATCATACGGGGGAGAGGAGAATGATGTCAGCTGCTTTGGTTCCTACTGCAGGGAAAAACAGCCCTTTCCCTAGGCAGATGCTGTGTGTGTGTGGGGGGAGATGTAAATCTGAAGACAGACAGGCAGATAAAGGTAGGCTGATGGTTGGCTGGGAAGGAGATAGGGTTGCCAACTCCAGGCTGGGAAATTCCTGGAGATTTGAAGGATGGAGCCTGGAGAGGGTGGGGGTTGAGGAGGGGTGGGACCTCAGACAGGTACGATGCCATAGACTCCACCCTCCAAACCAGCCATTTCCTCCTGGGAAAACATTGTTGTCAATCTCCAGGTAGAGGCTGGAGATCACGCAGAATTACAACTTCTCTTCAGGAGGGAGGGGATGGAAGGCTGAAGTCAGAGGGGCACATAAGGGTAGGTTGATGGGTGGCTGGGAAGGAGATAGGCTTGCCAACTCCAGGCTGGGAAATTCCTGGAGATTTGAGGGGTGGGGCCTGGAGTTGGTGGGGTTTGAGGAGGGGTTGGACCTGAGACAGGTACAATGCAAGAGGTGCCACCCTCCAAACCAGCCATTTTCTCCTGGGGAACCATTGTTGCCAATCTCCAGAGGAGGGCTGGAGATCATTCAGAATTACAACTGCTGTTCGGATGGCAGAGATTAGTTCCCCTGAAGAAAAGGGTGAGCTCTGTGTCATTATACCCTGCTGAGGTCACCACAGCAAATTGACGCTGAGTGCTCAAGACCAGGGCACCTGCCCAGAGCCTCTTTCTAGAGCTCATTGTATGTATTTCCACAATGGGCCTTGTTCCTAGTATTGGAATAAAACGAACTAGAAACAACATGTATGGTGGCTCTAGTAGTGAAATTCTTGTTAAAAATGATATTAATGTTTGACACAGGATTCACTCATAAAAGAAATGCACATGTGAAATCATGACTCTTTATTTTATTATATTATAGAAAAATTGGCAATATTTAGGTTGGGAGTTACAACCCCATCTGAAGCCCCAGCATGAAAGGAATAAGCCCTGCACTGGCATGTCTCAGAGTTATGCTGGTTCTGCATTGCAATGGCAACATAGAATTGGGAAAGCAGGAGACAGAGCCAGACTTAGTTGGCTCCCTAACCCTCTTCAGCCTGGACCAGATTCTCTTGCCACCGTGACTTGACACCACTAATACCACACGAGACCCATGCGAGGTTCAGACACAGTTCAATTGCAGCTCCTCACATGTGTGTAAAGTGCTGTTGAGTTGCAGCCGACTTATGGTGACCCCAGAAAGGGGTTTTCAAGACAAGTGAGAAGCAGAGGCGGTTTGCCATTGCCTTCCTCTGCAGAGTCTTCTTTGGTGGTCCCCCTTCCAAGTACCAACTCTTCTTCACTTCTGAGTGTGGCAGAATTATAAAGGAGATGGGGCAGTTCTGTACAACAGCCTGGATTAGCTGAGGACTCTCTGTTTGCTTGCTCTCCCATAAGGCATTGCAGGCTTAGCTATTGCCACCTCTCAAGTCTCTCTCTAGTCTGACAATGTCTAAAAGAACTTTACATTTCTGAGTTCCAACCTCGAAGCCAAATCGAAGAGATAAGGACCTGTGGCTCCCGGTCAGAGTCGTCTGGTCAGAAAAGGGTTTTATAAGGACCATCCGATTTCTGGATTGACAGCTAGTCTGGATTCTAAAGGTATTTAACACCAGTGCTGGAGATACTAACGGCCCTCTGCCAACATCATGTGCTATTAACAGAAGTGGAGAAATTATGTGGCTTTGACTGGTGAGAGGAGGGATCGCCACACAGAATTTTGAATGGATGAAGAAACTGACAACTAGAAGTTCAGAGTGACTACATGGACAGTTATTTGACCTAAGCACTTTGTTCATTATTGAGGTCTTATACGTATTGTGAAAATCTATTAATGTTAAAACCTTGATAGTAAACGCAAACAAAAATTCATAGAATAATATCTTAGCAATTATATCACCCTTGTTTGTGTAGTTTTGAATTGGTTGTTCAGCACCATGGTTAGGTCTTGCCAGAGCGGCCGGAATGCATCCCCGAATTGAGATAGTAATTCCTAAACGAATAATAAGTGCACTGCTCGTTTGTAAGTATTGGTTGGTCTGTTCCCTTCTGTAAGATGAATACTGAAATCGCTACTTGCTTGAAAAATTGTGCAGTATGGGTTTTCTTTCAATAGATGGTTTTAACATTGGAACAGGGTTTCTCTCTCTCTCTCTCTCTCTCTCTCTCTCTCTCTCTCTCTCTCTCTCTCTCTCTCTCTCTCTCCTCACTATGGGGTTCCTGCCAGTTTCAACACAAACAATCCCTTGTTGAGCTGGGTGGTGATGGGATTCCTAGAAAAAGCTCCTGGACTCTTAATTCCCCAAACACTGAAATTTGATGAGATCGGGCTATACCAGGCCTCCCCTCCCTCCAAGCAACTCCTCATAGGTAATGGTAATGGTTGGCTCAATGTTACGACCTGCAGACCCTACCTGAGTACCATGTGCAGAAACCTGGCCTCTAATTGCTTTTTGCTGTAAATCCAGAACAGTACCCATTACTGCCCTTGTGTCTCTTGGGCCCTCTGCACAGTCAGCCATTCAACAGAGGGAGAAGATGGGAAGGACTCCATTTGTCAACATGAAGCCAAGCACCTGCTATTGCATAAAGTACAGCTGTAGAAACCAGCATGGATCTCAGTGCTCTGCCATGGGGTTGCCAAGCATATGTTCCCCCTCAGTTCCTTCACCATCATGAATTGTTCAGCGAGCTATTGGGCCACCTCATGGACAAGCAATGATTGGGAAAGTTCCACCTGCCACTCTGTAATCTATGAGCGCAGTTCAGGACCCTTATTGAAAGGAGGGAGGGCATCTCCATTCATCTGACTTGGTTCCAACTTGCCTGATGCTGTTCAATAAATATGTGGATTGCTCTACAGGGCTGTGTAACTGGGGTTTGATGGATGAGGCTTGGCTCCAGGCCCATAGCTAGGATTTTGTGGCTTGTGGGGCAAAAAAAATTCTGGTGGTCCTGGTGGGGCTGCCATTATTTTTTATGTCAGCTCCAATCCACCCCCAAGCCCAACCACTGTTGGCCACCTCTCTCCCTCCCTTCCTGTACGATTTAAAGGGCCCTTCAGCTGATTGACAAGGAGCACTTAGCCTGCTGATCAGCTGGAGGGCTATTTAAATCTTGCAGGAGAGGGGGAGAGGGGTGCGCACATGACCCCCGATTCTTTTCAAAAAATCTTCTCAAAAAATCTTGTGGGGCTGGCCCTTTAAGGAAGGGGGCAGAGCCCCCAATAGCCCCATTGTAGCTATGGGCCAGCTTGGCACCCTCCTCCGCTCATTCCTAACCTCAATGGACTTCAGCATGCAGATCACCTGGGAAGGATGCTGCGGGGGGGGGGACTCATAGGGGGCTCACCTGTGTTTTTTCAAGGGGACGGGAAAGGATCTCCAGATTTCACATTCCCTGACATCACTGCCAGTGTCTGATCAGCCATGCAGCTTGCCTGGCAGTGATGGTTGGAGTGCAAGGGTTGCTGGAGTACATGGCAGCAGATGGCAGTAATGAACCCCCTGGTTGCTGGAGGGCGATTGCATATAGATACTTGTCTGTCAAAATGATGACTCTATGCCTGTGAGCCTCAGTGACGGGAGCACCCTGAAGGAATAAGCCTCCTGAATGAACAGAGCCATTCCTCCCCCCTGCCCCTTAGTCTGAGACTGATGGAGGACTGAGAACCTATGAGGAGCCGACTGGGAGAGGGCTACTGTCTCCCCATCTCGAACCCAAGAAACCTATCTCACAGGGTGTCTGTTGTGGGGAGGGGAAGGGAAAGGAGTTTGTAAGCCACTCTGAGACTCCTTTGGGTAGTGAAAGGCAGGGTATAAATCCAATCTCTTTTCTTCTGAACAAACTTTTCCTGCTTTATTTTTATTTATTTTTTTTTTGTTCAGGTTCTTCATGCAAAAGCTTTCTCTCTCTAACCCCTGTTCCTCCAAGTATTTCAGTATTACTTCCCGGCTTGTGTGAAGCAGTTTACAACATAGCTATACTCTGGGTATTGTAATGCTTCTGGCTAACTCTCATTTCTGAAGTTAAGCACCATGATGCTTAAGATTCTGATTTCCTTGCTATCTTTGTCAATTAGCATGTAAGGATGTACAGGCATTACTTATTTGTTTCTAGGCACTTTTAAGCTTCAGTTTTGTCTCTTTGCCCAGGTACAAGTAGCTAGTATTGAGTTTTGTGGGTTTTTTTAAACTACCTGAAGACTTTGGCTTGGATTATATGCCATCATTTCCCTTGTGCTTTTCTCTGGCCACTGTGGACGCTTACCTTCACTGTAGTGCTCCCTTTCTCTATTGTTAGTACTTAAGAATGTAAGAAGAGACCTGCTGGATCAGACCAGTGGTCCATCTAGTCTAGCATCCTGTCTCACACAGTGGCCAACCAGTTCCTCCTGACAGTCAACAACAGGGCACAGAGGCCAAGGCCTTCCCCTGATGTGGCCTCCTGGTTCTGAACATGGAGGTTCCCTGTAGCCACCATGGCTAGTAGCCTTTGATAGACTTATCCTCAATGTATCTATTGAATCCCCCTTTAAAGCTGTTTACTCCTGTAGCCATCACAACATCCTCTGGCAGCCAGTTCCACGTCCATATGCTCAAGATCAACGTATGTCAAGAGCCTTTCCGCACACAGAAGTGGGTGCTGCAGAGGAAGCAAGCGCCCCCGGTGGAGGAGAGCCTCCACAGCAGTTGGCGAGATGCACCAGGGGGAACCATATTGTAGGATCCAAGCCTTGGTCTTGCCTCTGCTGCTCCTCCTCCTTTATTTCTCATCCTTGATGTTTCCCCCACATTTTGCCACTTTAGAATTTTCGGGACTCTTTACATACATCCGCCCAGATGGTTAGGTAGCCACAGCTTTTTAATTTTGTAAAGCATCCAGGGTTTGGGCTGACTTCAAGAGAATGTGTTAACGGGGATCAAGATAATGTAGGGGGAATTCTTTCTTTGCTGCAAAGAATCAATGCCAAAATATTCCAGTTTTTTCCTCTGATTTCCCCCTGCATGGCCAGTAAAGTTAAACCTTATAAATGTCTCT